>CM038223.1:14341961-14428831 GCA_021442155.1 Cymbidium sinense | reverse complement strand
TACATGAATTATAGAATATGACATGGTAAAATATTATAGGATGTGCATATCTTCAAAATTACAGGATATGCATTAATAGTTATGGTTTGCCAATATAAACAAATTTATTTTTAGGAGTCAGATATTGCGAATATAAAGAATTGCCTTAATGTTTGCCATCTTTCAATTATTGCATTTTCCTTATTTGAAAGTTATGATTGGCTCATGCACATAAAATTCTCGTGAAAGGAACTCCATGATGAATGTGTTTAATAGATATAAGATCTAATTTTATTGGAGGCTGATGCAAAAACCTTACACTCAAGATTTGATCATGAAGAGAAGTTCCATTATTTTTTTATAGCTTGGAAGTTGAGAACTCAAATGATAAGCTATGCCTCCTGGGGCTTGCTCTCTAGCCACCTTTTTAACTAGGAGCTAGACGTATGGCTTTAAAAGAAACAAATTATATTAAAGATAATTATATTTATTATAGAATATATCAGAATATAATATTTCCAGAAAATGAAATTATAATATTCATATCTCCATAATTATAAGAGAAATGCATTAAGGGTTTCCATATATAAGATTTGCCTACATACAACCACTGATCGACTTGATTTAGCCAGACTAATCCACGAAATTGACCTCTCTTAGATGGCTAGTTTATCATATACTTGACCAAAGTGAATTTTAGATAAATGTAGTGGTAGAGAGGCTTTTTCTTTCCACTATCATGAGATTTAATTCAAGCAGTTTTATTGAAACTAATTTTATTTGATTTATTACTATATATTATAAATTTATTTTAAAAAATAATGTGAAAAATGTTATGATGTGAAAATGATAAAACAAGTTTATTTCATAAATTCAAATATTTTATATTTTGAATTTAGAATTGTAATAAACATGGCTATCAAAATATTTGAGAAAATTGTGATCTAATAAAAGAATGTTAAAAGTGTTCTATTTCAATTCACATCCTAGATTTATCAATTTGTTTCAGCAATATTAATAGTAATTAGATATGCATCGTTCTCAAGAGATTTATTATACATGAAAAATAAATTCCACAAAAATTCCTCATTATGAGACGTAACCATTGATATTTCAACATGAACATAATGATATAAGGAAAAGTTGAAATGAATCTTGAATTTTAACATGGGTTTTAGTCAAATAACAAGAGTCTATTTTGAAGAATTCTTCACATCAACACATCATCTTGAAGCCATCAAATTACTAGCTTTAATATAATTTTAGGTCAATGAAATTTATTAAATGGTTGTGAAGAATGTTATTTTGCATAGCACTTTATTGTATCTAGTTATAGGTAGGAATATAACATTTGGTGCCCTATGTGGTCATTTTAAATACTATGGAGTCACATCAAACACAACAATGCACATATTTAATATCTTTTAGGTATACCTACATGTGTTTAGTACCCTATGTAAATGTCTCATTTGATTTTGTAACATTTTGAATTTTTACTCTACTAGTTGTTAAACAGATAGAAAAAACATATCAATAACAAATCAATTTAATGGTATTTTATTCTATCTTGGTCTAAAAGGAAGTGAAATTCAATGGCACCATTCACTATACATCTGGAATATGTTATAACTTAGAGTTGTATTTTATAAGTCCAATGACTCAAGTTATAGTTATTAAGTTTTGAATTGTTTTTCTTAAATTTTAAATGAAACTATAGTTCATAAAGCCTTCCATAAATCCTTAATTGTTCTCCTTGGGCAATACATAATTGTTATTAAGAATAAATTTAGGTCAATAGACCTTCTTAGTCAGTAGAAATAACCTCCAATCCAATAAATCTTAGACACTTTATAAAAAAAATTTCTATTAGAATAGAGTTTGGTCATTGTGAATATATCCTCAAATAGAAGCTCAACCATCATAGGTTACAAAATCTAGTGGTAAACTCCACAGGACTCGATATTTTGACCAGCTAGAATCGAATTCCATTGAATTAGAGGTGGAAAGGGTCAAGAGTTGACAATGTAGAGCCTTTTATTAGAGTTTGAGGTTCAAGATAGTATACCTATTTTACTATTTATGTTTTGTATAGAATGCTTCATAAAAAAACTCTAATTTAGTTTCCTGAAAAAATCTTATTATACTTTATAATTATTTCAATAAAGATCACATTTATAACGAATATATGATAATTATCATGGTCATTGAAAAAAAAAACTCTTCTTACAAAAAAATTAACAAATTGTATTTGATATGGTAAATATTATTCATTACATACTCTATTAAATATAATTGATATGAGTACATGATCAAAATATAAATTTCTTAATTTAGTTTAATTTTATAAAAGTTTTAACCCTTTTTTATAATAATATTTTCTCATGTGTATCAAAATTTAATATCACTTTTATAATATTTCTTTCTTAAAATTCTTTTTGTGGACGATTGCATAATATGATTAGTTATTGATGGCATTCTCCTAACAATTATCATATAAATGTTATATACTTTTTGATATTTAAATTACTACAGACTTGGCCATTAGTGCACATATATTATATTGGACTAATCCACCTATGAATTAGTATACTAACCTCTTATCTATATATATATATATATAATTTTCTATTGCTTACTACTCCAAAATACTTTCTCTCTAAAATGTGAATTCATTATATTGTTCAAATTTTTAAGCAAATGATCAAGTGGTAGGATAATTTGTCTTAAGAGACATTCAGCTTTAAACATTTGAAGAATAGGAATCCTATGATTTTCTTATTTAAGCAAAACTAAGTATTCATTTAAAAAATAAGTAAAGTTCAAAGGTCAATGCCAACAAAAGAGAGGCTAGAAGAATAAAGGACCAGTCCATAAAAGCAAAAGTTCGAAGAGGGCATTATAAAAAGAAAAGTTTAAACCTAAAAAGGATTGGTCCCAATTATAATATTGATATTAAAATCTAATGAAAGATATTGTAAACATTTATAAGAACTACAAGATTGTTTAGAGTCCCAATGGCAATAATAATCTTCTTCAAATAAAACTTGAAATCATGTATTTAAGTGATGCACAATCTTTGAGTTTTGAAGATTCCCTTCAGTGTTGAAATCTAGTAGCATTATAATTATATTAGTTCCTTGGATTGAATGGTTTTTCTTAATTACCTATAACTCAAAAAAGAATAAAGGCAATTGAAGGTAAAGATACTTAGATTATCATTAGAAAATTAATGTGGATCAATTGAACCATGTCATAGATTGACATAGCTAATTAGAGTGAAGTTTATCATATGGTGATCCCTTGACTTGATCCTGGAGCTTTACATCCTAGATTAATAATTCAACATATGAACTCTATCACTTAAAAATGATGAAAGTAATAAAAAGTAGAAGAGATCTAATTTTGTAATGTGAATACATCAAGTTCAAAAAACAACATTTTTAAACCTCTAAGGTGCAAAAAATCTCATTAATTGTAGTAATAGCTTGTAGGGTTCATGCTCAGTTTCCAACAAAATATAATATTTTAAGTGTCCTATCAAGTATAATTGATCATTCTACATATAAAAGGGAGAATTTGATCTTTGGAAGGTCACTAGATTTAAAGAAGAAAGGCATCTAAATCAACGATTAGCTTCTAACTTCATATATACATTACTCAACAAATTAATAGATTCATCACTTTCCAACTCCTAAAAGCAAGAGCATCACAACAACAATCCAAGTAACTGAAATCCATCTCAACATTGTTAAGCTCTTCACCCATATAAACTATCAAATTAAGGGCCAAAAGAGAAACTCATACAAATTTTCATGGAATAGAAAAATCAAAATGAAGCCTCAAAAAATTATTAAAATATAAACAAAATAATTATGACAACTTGTCAAACTAACACAAAGAACAAAAAAAGATCATCGATTTCTACATTTTAACGGATAATTATCTTTCAAATTGGTTTAGGATAACATTAGACTTAAATAGGATGCCTCATCTACTTTGCAAATATCACAACCACCTGGCTTGTATAACATAACTTCCCCACCCCATCCATTACAACATAATATACCCATGATTATCTTCCAAATGTTTCATTGACACATTTTTCTAGACTCGATTTAAAAAGTAATAAACACAATTCACTTGAAGATGAGAAATAATTGTACTGGAAACAACGAAAGCATTTCATGCAAGGATTTAGGATCAACTAGAATTAAGGATTACAAGATAATTTGGTTGCGTCTTTAGCTTTCTTGAGCTTTAACCATGAAGAATCTAATCTCTCTCCATCTCTCCATGCATAATCTATATCTCTCTCTCTCTCTCTCTCTCTCTCTCTCTATCTTGAATAATTGGTTTTATAATTGGGGCATAAGTAGAAGATCACTGGTGGAAATGACCTTCAATTGCAAAATTGGAGGCCACAACTATCATGGACGTGGCCACGTGAACTTAGTTCCCTACTCCGATTGCAGAAACTACTACCCCAAGAATAAAGCTATCAAGAGGTTTCTAGTGTGGAATATTGCGGAATCTATAAGGAATGTGTAGGAGGCTTGTGTTTATGAAATTTATACTATCTCAAAAATCTATGCTACATAGTAGTAAGTGTTTACTAAACTATTCACTCTCATGTTGTAAGGGTTAGATCTTGAACCACGAGGAGGATTCATGAACTTCCACAATAGTTTAGGTGCTTGAAGGAAATAAGAAGATTTTGTCAAGGACTACCATCTCAGCCTCGTAATATTGCTATTACACTTGCTCGCCAATGAGCCAAGTACTAGACAGTTTCAATAATTTATTAGGCATTACTTTTTGTAGTACTTTCCATGTTTCATGTAAATCTAAAACTGCATTTTTACTAGCAAAATTTAACTTTCACAAATGTTGAATTTTAAGACTCTTGTAGTATCTAATTTGACTTGCTTCTTTAAAGTTCAGTTTCATCCTCATTTTCATAAGGAGACAAAATTTGATGTAAATTTTCTACATGTTTATGTTTAATATTAGGTGGATAAGATTACTAACACATATTTGATTTGAAAATTTATGAACATATTAAATAGGCAAAAACTTAATTGGCATAGGAATGAAATACCTATTTTATGTTTATCTTAAATATAGACCAAACTCAACTCATATAGAAAAATAGTTAAACATTTTTATCTCATGTAAACCTAGAAGAGTTCAACAAACCTAATCAAAATGGAAAATTGAAAATATTAAATAAACCAAACACATATAATACGTTTAACAAAAAATAATTTTTTAATAACAAGATTATTGACCCAATTATTATGATTAATCAAAAAAAAGACTGAACGAATTAATGGGAGTAAATTTCTGATAGAACTTTGTGTTTAAAACATTCAATTCTATAAAGCTAAATGAACCAGTTCTTATTCAAAATAAGATGAAGATTTTGTTGAGACCAACAATCAAAATGAAAGTAATGCTTTTGAGAAAATTGTGTTGATTTTAAGCTTAATGAGAATTAAGTTATCAAAAATCATCTAGGTTATAAAGGTTTTTAATTTATTTTAACCGTATGTTATGAAAAATGAAGATATAAAAGGTGAAATTATAAAATATACAGATTTTGAAAATCATGAATTTTTGAATCATATATTGAAGCATTGATTTGATAAAAAATTTCCATCCATTCATGTTAAATGTTTCATGTAAATTATGGATCTTAAATTACTAAAAATATGAATTGACAACTTCTGAAAATAGATAAATAAATCTTAGTCTATTGATTGGAAGCTTAAGCATTCTTCTAAAATTCTCTTTAATTATTCATTTTTAAAATGATTTATTTTGTACAATGTTCTGTGTTGGTCTATATAAATTCTATTATTTGGTTCTTCATAGTTCTATATAGGTGTTTTATAGAATACTTTTTCTTCCGTTCTTTTACATACAAGCATGTACATTGATATACTCAATTAATGTACGGTGCCTCAACATTTTTTATTATAAAAAGATTATTTGTACAATGAAGAGTTATCATAAATTTAAGAGAATTAAAAAGAGTATTCTAAAAATAACATATTCTTTTACTAGATTTAGTTTGTTAGTTGAACTTTGAAAATATGTTGTTAAAAATAATGGTTTTATTATATTATGTTTTTTAATTAGTTCAATATATAAATTAAAATTGATTTTAAATTTTACAAACATATTAGAAACTACAAAAATTTAGATTTTATTTTTACACTTGGGACTTATTTTGGTCTCTAAATTATTATTTTTATTATTAATGACATGGATTGTGATCTTAAGTACATGTATCATGGTTGGAAAAGTAATCACCTAATAAATGTTTTTATTAGTAGAATTTAACCATTCCTTAGTTTCATAAATAAAAAAGGTGATCTTAAATAAATTAATTTTTTTTTTGCTTAAAAAAGTGATAGTAACAACATTCTCACATGTGACAATATTATTATTCTTCCTTACCAAACTTTGGATGAAAGTTTGTTTTAATGTGATAATAATCTTTTTTTCTTTTCATGTAGGTATCAAGCAGGCTTTTCCTTTGGACGTAACTCTTCTTTAGCTCATCATCTACTGCTGTTGGCGAGTGTTGTGGTTTGATCCTTTATGTCTTTTACTTTCTAGATTTTTTTGGGGTATTGTCTTTTCTTTTGCTGTGTGGGTTGTACTTAGACAAAAGATTTACTCTTTAGGATGATTGTAGCTCTTTGAGCGGTAGACTCTGAGTTTATCTCCTCTTAAAGATCTTGTAACCTTTTTTCTGTGAGCAATAAAATTCCCCTATATGGGGTTCCCCCGCACCCTCCAAAAGAAAAAAATAAGGTATAATAAGTAGTATAGAGTGAATATTAAAATAATCCTTCAAGCATGAAACAAATATTAATATGATGAAAGATCATTAAAACCCATAAGACCATAGTGAAATTATGTCTAATTTACATATATGATGCAATAAATTTAAGATTCTAAATAAAGATTATATTTTCTTATTCAAAAATATTTGAGTGGTGTAATAAAAGATGATTAAGAGATAAAAAGGTTGAATTACATGTGTCGAACAAAAATATGCTTATACAATAAGTTCTGGCACAAGATTAAGAAAGAGATCAAAAAGAAGCCTAATAAAGGCTCATTTTAAGACCCCAAAAAAGAAGAAATAACTAGTTACCAAATATTTTTTTCATATTTAAATGTTAGATTTTAAATTTGAATTTTTATTTTAGGAAACACTTATGATAGAAGAAAATAATTTATTAAAGGTGATTACCATCTTTGTAGCAACTATATATTTGAATGATGATAATTCAAGAGTCCAAACAAATTTTATAAATAGTGTTGACATATAATAAGGAATTTTTACATTACAACAACAACAACAAGCATCTATATTATGTGAGATCTACTACATGAATATTTCTTCTCCATTTTGTCCTATTATGTGTCAAAATTTCACATTAAAATAATAAAATAATTGAAATTTTTGTTCTATTTTTTGCAAATGCTTCATGCATATTTTAATCAATCTTGGAAAAATTAGTTATCTCTAGCATCTTTCTTTGCACTTAGCCATGTTCCTAGGCCTACTATTCATAATATAATCCAACAAAACTAGACCTTGTAAACCTAGTGTAATTCTCCACCATTCAAAAGACATTGGAAAATATAAAGCAACATTAAGAAAGCTCTATATCATATCTTTATTTGCTAATCTAGCCATTTATATCCATATTTATATATTTAGACTAATTTAAGCTATTCTCTAATGTACTAACACAAATTAGATTAAATTAGCCCAAATTAATCTAGTCTTTGCTAATTATCTTCACATCTTAAAATAATAATTCATAATCACTTTTAACAATTAATTTTGTCATAAATTCTATTATCATCATCAAAATTGATATCAATGATAAAACATTTATGGCAATGAAAATGTAGTACTTTTGTGGAGTGGAAAGGAGCATTGTCTTACGGTGGACCTAATGGCTAAACCATTGAGAAGATGATTGATATCTAGTTATTCATTCTTCATTATTTAATTTATAGAGATTAAAGATGATTCATTTGCATATATGTAAAAAAGAGTTTGGTGATTCTTTCCTTTTTTTCGGAGAAATGTAATTAGTTCTTTAAACTTACCTCTAATTTTATTTTCTTATTTTTTTAACAACATAACCACACCATGGTAACTTTCTTCTAATAATATGTCTTTTTTTGCAATCATCCTTGAATTTATTGTAATCATTGATTCTCTGATTTGGGATACCATATTTGAATGGTTTATTATATTAAATATTTTGATTTCATAAAAAAGTAGTAGTTAAAATTAGATTAAATATTTGCTTAATATTTACTTTTATATTTTTATTATATTCATATTTCATATTTGATCTCTTATAATTATCATCAAATTAATTTTATGTGATAAACTAGTTAAAGAAGTAGAAATATAATACAATATGATTACATATGGAGAATATATTTTCTTATGAATAAAACTAAGTGAAATATGAATAAATGATTGATAAAAAGTGAAATTATCATATGATAATCAAGTAGTCCATATAAGAAAATCAAATAAAAGAAGCTAATGGAAGAGCACAAGTGTGAGTCCAATATGCCCATTTTAATAGCCCATTTGAGAAAAAAAAATAATAAAATATAGTTTATATTTAATAATTTTAATTTTTAGGTTTTAAATTATAACTTTTATTTTAAATAATGATTATGGGCTATCATTTAATAACTTTCAGAAGATAAAATGAATTATTGAAGGTGCGTACCACTTTTCTCCATTAATGATGAGTCCATCGTTATTTTTAGCTTTATCCTTTATTTTATTTACAACAAATCAGAGGTAATATAAACTTTATGACTGGTGCTAATATTTAATGAATGAATTTAGCATTATTATGAATAAAAATAGTAGAGAAGTATAATATTTTGTTAATGCTAGGTGGCCTATCTTGACCAACCTTTATGAGATTGGCTATATGTCTTCTATGTCTATTTGTACTCTTATAAAATATACTTCTATTCCATAAGTTTAAGAGGTTAGATATCATCCCCTAAATGTTAGAAGAACAACTCAATCACTCCACCACATCAACCACCCAATCAATCTTAAGACCAAGCTACAACTGGGTATGAACTTTGATCCATAAAATAGGTAGCCATGTTGAAAAAGCTTCCAGGCGAGTTTGTCTCAATATTTATAAAGATTCTTAAATTATTTTCAAGCTCAATCCAATACTCAAAGTTGAGAATTTGATTCCAACTCCTTGTTTTATGTTTAGTCTTAGTCAACCAAACTCCCTAGATCCTTCCATGGCTTGATGAGCCTTGAAATCAATTGCTCTTCTCTTTGTCAAGCTTTTGAGTAAACAAATTTGCTCATGAAGTGATTTTAGATGGAAGAGAATTTCATATGGGTAGGGCTTAGGTTGCATTGACCCAAGCCAAGCCAGACTTTTATTTCTTTTCTAGCTCTATGATGGAAATAATGGTAGAGCCATTGGCTTTATGCTATCTAAATCCAACAACACTAATTAATCACAATTCAATTATTCAAGGTTTATTTATAATTTATTTCACTTATGAGTCTAGTGAGTATCCAAGCTTAAATCTTTTAGGGTGAATGCTTTATCAAACATGGAACTTAGGAAAAATCCAAAACATCAATTAATTGGCCTAAATATAATCTTATGGTATGAATTATCCACTATTTAAATTGACTGAAGCACTATACCTTTCTAAAAATTATGATATTTAAATCTAACCTATAAACAGTGATATGAACATGTCATTTCATCATTTAGTAGTTGAATATATCAATTATTATTTATCATATTGAAGCATATGTATAATAGATAGCATGGATTTTTAGATTTGAAACTTTTATTAAAATAATTACAGCTTAATTGTTACAAAATTTATTGAAGATTAAAGAAAATGTTAGTTGATTTTAATGTTTTTTTGTTGCTTTGAAATAGAAATATTTTTAACTGGTTTTGAACTTTTGGAAACTAATTGATTATTCATAAATTGCATAAAATTTAAGTGATATTAGAGTATGCTACACTTGGAAAATGCAGTTTGAGTGTTCCTTATTTTAAATGTTCCTTGAAAAAACTGTAAAATATCCTCAAAGGCCATGAACAGGCTTTTGTAAGAAATTGAGAACTATTGGAGGTTAATAAGGATGTTAATTCAGTGATTATCACTAAACATTCATTGTATTATTTTTAAAGACACCAATAGAATTATAGTTTTAAGATATCAAAAGTGATTTTAATAATGTTAATTCAGTGATTAACACTAAAGAGATGTCATTTTATAATGTTGACTAATAAATGGGAACTTTTTACTTCTTTAGAAGTTAAATTAATTAGTTTTTAATTTACATAATTTTGTTAACTAACTCACCCTACACTATCCATTCATCTATCCTTTATTAGAAGCTTTTAAAAATGTGAAACCCACATTGTCAGTATGGCCTTAATCTTTTGATTAGATAACATTTAGTCTAATCAAATCCAAGTCATTGATTTGATACATGCAATATCAAAGAACTTATCTAGCAAATAATGAAAACTATTCGCTAAAATGGCTCTTATAAATAACTATCTAAATTTTTTTTTTTCAGGAGATTTTGAACACATAAGAAAAATGAAATTATGGCAACTTAATCTTATAATTAAATTGATTTAAGATTCACATTCATGTTAAAAAGTTTAGTACAAAAAATCTAAATTAGAGCACATTTGTTGTATCATTACTTACAGAGCTTCATGCTCTATTGACTGATCCAAGGTGTGATGAAAATGAACAAGTTTGGTGAATAACTCACTTATTGGTATGGTTTCAATCATATAGATCAACTCAAGGATGCTGAATTTATTTTAGCTTAGTGGAAGAGGGGGTTTCAGTCGAAACTTGGCTCGAGAATGCATAAGCTTGTAGCCCTCTAAATCATGCATTTTTTAGGGCTCCTAATCGTATTATGATTAACTCCTAATGAATTCTAAAACACCCTAAAGCTAGAGAGTTGAATTATAAAGCTTTGTATTTCTATGACTTACTAAGGTCATTATGAGATCTGATGTTGAGGAATGGTTCTCTATAAATCAAAGCTATACACATGAAAGTATATATCCAAACTCATTCAAAACATGAAGGCAACATATATTTATTTAGTGTGTAAAAGATAACAAAATAGCATGAAAATATATCGTTTACGTTACATAAGTTAATATGAATGATATTTTTGTGGTGACTCATATATTTGATAGTTATAAATAAATATAATGATTTAAGTATTATATATATATAAACAAATTAGTATTCTATGGTATTTATATAAAGCCCCCTACTTCAAATTACAAATACATGACTGAACAATAAAAGGACCTTTTGAGAAATATCACAGAATAGCTAAAACAATAACTAATGTGGTGACAAGATACATCTCAATCTGAACTTTTAAATACTTGAGTTAAATACAGTTAAAAGAGAAACACACATTAGTCTATTTTAACTTTTTTTAAACTAATTGCTCATCATTATATATTTTTTAGGAGTTTGGTCTTTAAAATTTAGCTGAAATTAACTCTCTAAGTCATTGCACCTCATTTTATCAGCCCAATACTTTAAGAAATTAGAATATGATTGTTGCGTGCTAGAAAACCAGTCGCGGTAGAGTGAAAGTTTACGCCTTAGCCTTGTCGATTAGTCCAGCACACACACAGGTAATTAAAGAGCGAACAAGAGACACTGAATTTTAACGTGGAAAACCTCGAAGAGGGGAAAAACCACAGAGATAAAAGCTTCCACTATGTATCTATTTGAGTACAAAGTCTTCCGATAACGGGATTATAGAATTGCATATGAGAGGAATAAGCTGCGTAACAATGATCGGGTTGTAATTATTCTGATGATGGTGGAGATGGGTAACCGGTGGGAATACAGGATACAATTAGTGACGACGGTGGCCGGTGGCGGTGGTTGATGGCCACCGAGCAGGAGTGCGATCTTGCTTGGGGTGCGATCTTGCTTGGAGGATCTTCAAGCTTTAAAGCTCTTCTTCCTCCTCACTTCGGCTTTTCCTCTTCTTCCTTGCTCGGACTCTTCCTTTTCTTCCTTTCTTGGACTCTTCCTTTTCTTCCTTGCTTGGACTCTTCCTCTTCTTCCTTGCTTGGGATCTTCCTCTTCTTCCTTGCTGGGACTCTTCCTTTTCTTCCTTGCTTGGACTCTTCCTCTTCTTCCTTGCTTGGACTCTTCCTCTTCTTCCTTGCTTGGACTCTTCCTTTCTCGAGCTCCTTCTCTTCTTTACTTGTTTCAGCTCCTCTTCTTCTTCACTTGGCCCCTTTGGTGTGAGGAATGAAGGCCTATTTATAGATGGGAGGAGGGCATTCTGTAAATTCATGTAAGGCTACCACTCTCCTCGACGACTGCTCGGATGATTCCTTGATCATTTGATGTATTTTGAGAATTTGGATGCCCAAATGAAGTAATTATGAGATCTTAGACTCATAAGATCCTCGTCGAGCGCTATTTGTAAACATTCCATATTTGAGAGGCTTTGAGATTTAATTGATGTCCCAAAGATTCCAATGATATTTTAAGTGCTTGATCTCGATCGGTTTTGACTCTAAATCATATCACTTTCGACATCAAGATTTGTGCTTTGACTAGTCATATTTGGAGAGCCATATCAGTTGCCCCCCCTATTTTTGGATGACATTAACTTAATCATCCAAAAATATATGTGTCAAATGCTCAAAAATAACAAATTGGAAGTTTTGAGCGTTTTAGGGACACAGGCGCCGTCGGCCCCGTCGGCGTCGAACACGTGCAGAACGCTCCGCTTCGCGGGTCTTCTGGCGATGGGCGGCCCATCGTCAAATCTCGGGCGGCGGGCCGTGATTGCTGGCGAAGCGGCGGGCAGCGTGATGATGGGTCGGGCGGTGGCGGGCGTCGCAGGCATGCCGTCGCGGCGTCGAAGCGATAATGGGTGGATTCGCCGCGGAAGCCTGCGAACCATGCAGCCTTGACGTCGCTGCACGGCGTCGCGGCGTTCCGCGCGCAGTTCAAATCTGCGTCCGTCAGAGTTGTCGCGGCCGTCAGCGTGGCGTTGTTCGTCGCGGCAGTTGTGCATGTTCATCGCTGCCGGCGGTTTTTCGCGGTCGGTGTATGGCGTTCTTGACATGAATAGGCGGGAGAAAGCGTGTGCGCACTCTGCTACACTTCCAAGCAGCGCTCCTTGATGGCGCGCACCCGCGGGATCGGCCGGGATTTGAAGGGTTTTGAGCCATTTTTTGAGGGGTTTTTACCCTTTTGCCCCTGTGGGGGGCTATAAATTCCCCCCTAGGGTGAGAGGGAGAGGCACACCTTTCCCCTCTCCCTTTCTTCTTGAGTGAGGGTCCTTTGGAGGCAATCAAGAGGCGTTCAGGGAGGCGATTGAGGAGGCGGTCAAGGAGGCGATCAAGGCCCATGGTACATACGTCGTGGTTCCGGTTCACCGGCCTCGTCCGGTTTACTGGCCTCGTCGGACCGTCCGGGTTAGGAGGCGATCAAGGCCCACGGTACATACATCGTGGTTCCGGTTTACCGGCCTCGTCCGGTTTACTGGCCTCGTCGGACCGTCCGGGTTAGGAGGCGATCAAGGCCCACGGTACATACGTCGTGGTTCCGGTTTACCGGCCTCGTCCGGTTTATTGGCCTCATCGGACCGTCCGGGTTAGGAGGCGATCAAGGCCCACGGTACATACGTCGTGGTTCCGGTTTACCGGCCTCATCCGGTTTACTGGCCTCGTCGGACCGTCCGGGTTAGGAGGCGGTCAAGGCCCATGCATACGTCGTGGTTTTGGTTCACCGCCTTCCCGTTTCTTGCCTCGTCGGACCGTCGGGTTGGGGCGATCAAGGTATAAGCCGTCGGTTCCGGTTTCCTGGCCTCGTCCGGTTTACTCGTCGGACGTCAGTTGGCGATCAAGGCCCCACAAACATCGTGGTTCCGGTTTCGACTCGTCGGACCGTCGGTTAGGAAGCGATCATACACACGTCGTGGTTTCGCGCCTCGTCAACCGTCGGGTTGAGGCAATCAAGGCCCACATATCGTGGTTCCGGTTGACAGACCGTCGAAAGGAGGTGATCAAGGCCCACATACGCGTCGTGGTTCCGGTTCTGCTCGTCGACCGTCAGGAGGCGATCAAGGCTCACGGTACATACGTCGTTGTTCCAGTTTACTGGCCTCGTCGGACCGTCTGGGTTAGGAGGCGATCAAGGCCCACGGTACGTACGTCATGGTTCTGGTTTACCGGCCTCGTCGGATCGTCACAGGTTAAGGCGTCAAGCCCATGGTACATACATCGTGGTTCGGTTTACCGCTCGTCGGACCGTCCGGGTTAGAATCAAGGCCCACGATGGGAGATGAGGGTTCACGCAGCGATGCGAGAATGGGCAACGGAGAAGACCGTGATTGGCGGTCTCGTGATGGTGGTGACCGGCGAAGATTGCCGGCGATGATAGTGGTGACCGGCGAAGATTGCCGGCGATAGTCAGCGATGGTGGCGACTGGCATTGATAGTCGGCGGTGATCGGATTATGCGCCCGGTTAATTCAGCGGCGCAAGCAGCAACGAGTCGGCGTCGGTGGTCAATTAATAAGTGGTGACCGCGAAGATTGCCGGCGGCGGCGATAGTGGTGACCGGCGAAGATTGTCGGCGGCAGTTCAAGATAATGATGTTGTTAACTTACGTTATGGATATAAGAATCTCGAGGATTTTGACCCATCCGAAGTTGTTTGTAGTGTTACCGATGACATGTGGAGTGGGTATAAAGTTTTGACCTTTCTAGGTTGTTATTACGTCGATGCTATATGGAAGAGGCTGAGAAGTCCACCAAGGGGCGTTTTGACCTATCTGGGTTGTTTGTCGAGCTTTTGCTCGATGACATTAACCGTATGGAAGAGGCCTGGGAAGTCCACCAAGGGGCGTTTTGACCTATCTGGGTTATTTGTCGAGCTTTTGCTCGATGACATTAACCGTATGGAAGAGGTCACGAAGTCCACCAAGGATGTTTTGACCTATCACGGGTTGTTTGTCGCTTTTGCTCGATGATGATTAACCGTATGGAAGAGGTCGCGGAAGTCCACCAAGGGCGTTTTGACCTATCTGGGTTTGTTAGTTTTTCGATGGCGTTAACCCATGGAAGAGGTCATGAGAAGTCCACCAAAGATGTTTTGACCTGTCAGGTTGTTGGTGAATATTATTTCGACGCTTAACGTATGGAAGAGGTCAAATTAAATATTTATTTGAGCTTGTGAGTTGACCATTGATCTTTGCCTTTTCAATGGTATTGTTGACTTACTTTTGAACTAATAATCAATGATATCCGATTTTGATTTGGATAATCTTTTGAGATTAAGAGTTGATTGGAGGCATGTTCGTTTGAGTCGATTGATATGGTGTGGAGGGATTACTATCTTGTCTTCTTTTGATGGGCACTGTCGGTCCGCATTTCTGGGGTGCTTTTGCGTTTCCACATATTGTTCAAATTGATGGGCATTAATAGCTTCATCGGAGATTTGTGCTTCTATCGATGAACTAAGTCAGATAGCGGTGTGTGTAATAGAAAAAGGCCACGGCGGAGTCCTCAAGGAAAACTCCTCTTAATAGTTGGGGTCTACTCGGTATTTGGCGAGCTTCTAAGGAGAACCTCTGAAGTATTCTTTGAGTGATTCACCCCTGTTCGTCAATAAAGATGGGAGGAATCCTTAATGATTCTCTCGATTTGCAATGAAGCTCCACAAAGAACGGCGGTTGTTAAAGGTATGGATGGATCCCCTTGGAAGAGAGTAGAACCAAGTGCAAGCTTGCCCTTTGAGGGTAGCAGGGACAAAGCGGTGTGTGAGCTTGTTGGATATGCATGATAGTACTGTAATGGTCGATGTGTTCATGTGGGTCGTTGCCCCATCGGAATCAATGCTGAAGCTTGAAACCTGATTGGATGTTGAAGAATGGCTTAAGGTGAGGACTCCTCAACCGGGTGTGGGTGAAGATGATTTGTCTTGAAGGTGAAATTCATCTTGTATTAAGCATCGTACTTTTGAATGTCATGGCAGCGGGATTAACAAGATGAGCATGTGTGAAGCTATCAACAACAATCGGTGGATTAGTAACCGGTTGAGCTGCACTCGATGGTTGAGTGGAACTAGCCGTGTCAAGGAGATCAGCGTTACGGTCCCCATGTAGAGGAACTCCAGTGTCGGGAGGATTAGCATTTTGACCTCTTCCGGGCAACGACCGATCTAGGGGGAGATATGTTTGCCGTAGTAGCGGCTGTTGTAGTCCTTGCAAAAGCTGGATCATCTTATTTTGAGGCTCCTCCATTCGACGAACACGATCTTCCAAAGAGATTCCCGTTCCGCCCTCAGCAAGGTCATGCCTATCAGGGGGGAGTGAGGCAAAAACTTGGCGTCCTTGGTTCAGGAATGGGTTTTGAGAATGACGGGAGTTGGAGCGGGAGGCTCCATTGTGAGTGTTGTGCCTATTGGCCATAACATGGATGTTCACGAAAATTATGGTTGAAGGGTTTTTCTTCCCACAGACGGTGTCAAACTGTTGCGTGCTAGAAAACCAGTCGTGATAGAGTGAAAGTTTACGCCTTAGCCTGATTAGTCCGGCCACACAGTAATTAAAGAGCGAACATGAGATACTCCAGAATTTTTTACGTGGAAAACCTTGACAAGAGGGGAAAAACCACGAGGCCTAGCCCAGTAAAAAGCTTCCACTATGTATCTGTTTTAGAGTACAAAGTCTTCCTGATAACGGGATTACAAAATTGCATATGAGAGAGGAATAACAATGATCGGTTGTGGTATTCTTGATGGTGGAGATCGGTAACCGGTGGGATTAGTGGCGGCGGTGGCGGTGGCGGTGGTTGATGCGTAAGAGCAAGTGCAATCTTGCTTGGGGTGCGATCTTGCTTGGAGGATCTTCAAGCTTTAGAGCTCTCTCTTCCTCCTCACTTGGGCTTTTCCTCTTCTTCCTTGCTGACTCTTCCTTTTCTTCCTTTCTTGGACTCTTCTTCTTCTTCCTTGGACTCTTCCTCTTCTTCCTTGCTCGGACTCTTCCTCTTCTTCCTTTCTGGGACTCTTCCTTTTCTTCCTTGCTTGGATTCTTCCTCTTCTTCCTTGCTTGGACTCTTCCTCTTCTTCCTTGCTTGGACTCTTCCTCTTCTTCCTTGCTTGGACTCTTCCTTTCTCGGGCTCCTTCTCTTCTTTACTTGTTTCAGCTCCTCTTCTTCTTCACTTGGCCCCTTTGGTGTGAGGAATGAAGGCCTATTTATAGATGGGAGGAGGGGCATTCTTGTAAATTCATGTAAGGCTACCACTCTCTCTCCCTCGGACGGCTCAGATGATTCCTTGATCATTTGATGTATTTTGAGAATTTGGATGCCCAAATGAAGTCGAATTATGAGATCTTAGGCTCATTAGATCCGGCTCGTCGAGACGCTCGATTTGACTATAAACATTCCATATTTGAGAGCTGTTTTGAGATTTAATTGATGTCCCAAAGATTCCAATGATATTTTAAGTGCTTGATCTCGATCGATTTTGACTCTAAATCATATCTTTTTGTCAAGATTTGTGCTTTGACTAGTCATATTTTGAGAGCCATATCAATGATATTTATGACTAAAATTAGTACAAAGTAGAGCATTTGATTTGAAATAACGATGATATAGGAGAAGAAAAAAAAACTCTCAATCACTATTTTAAGAGCTGTTAAGCTAATTCAGACCATTCGATCCAACTGCATGGAAGGACTGCAGCCTTTGCAGGAAAACTTGGCGTAATCTCTCTCTCTCTCTCTCTCTCTCTCTCTAAGGAAAAAAAAGAGAGGCATTAGGACCTGATGGTCAAGTGAGGGCCATGAATTCCATGAATTTTGCCCAGAATGCAAGAACGGATTACCTCTCAGCTTGTCATTATAAAGTCGCAATCTTCATGGTTAGTGTATTTATAGTTTTATTTTTTTACAAGTTAATTAATTTAAATTTCTTTGTCTTCCCAGATTGTTATATTGTTTATATTGTTTAGGCATACTACATAAAATAAGGTATCGTTAAACCAAATTAAATATCCGTGCATAAAGCAAGATAATTAGAACCTTAATAATTATGATAATCTCATTATTCATCATAATTAAAGAAGATTTATGAAAGCTTAATATAAGAAACAAGCAGTAGCAATTATGTCTTGTTATGTAAAAAAATATTACTTTGTTCTTCCTTTACATTACATTATTCTTTCAAGTTCTCATTTAACTTATTGTATTATTATTCAATAATAGGCAATCTTTAACCAAAGTTTCAATTCACTTAACTCCAGTTATGATGGCAGCTTGGGTTGCAGAAGGTAAAAGGTCTCAACCATGCTATCTTTGGGGTAAGTCTGCGCCACAAAAAACATATAGTTTAGAAATGTTAGTATTTTAAAATGAGAAATAAGAGGAAACTAAAATGAATTGTTGTAGATTGTGGGAAACCATAACACCACAACTAACTCGTAAGAATGAGGAACAACCTTGACTCAATCAAACTTATATATGTTCAGCAGTTCTAAGCATGTATTCCAACACTACTCCTTGCTTTAGGAGTAGCGAACATAAGTTCTACCTAAGAAACTCAAACTTCTTGTGGAAGTGGCTTTGTAAATAAATCATGGCCCGATTTTCAAATTTGTAGTCACAATTTCTTCTTTCTTCACTTCTCTTAGAAAAACAACTTGATGTTGAAATGCTTAGTTTTTCTATGAAACACAGGGTTATGGGAAATGGCAATGGCAGTTTGGTTGTCAACAAAAATCTCAGTGCTTTCTTTCTGATCCTGATCTTTTATTTCCAGTTTTGCTTCTGTTCCTAGGTGCAAAGCTTTGTCTACTTGCAGCTTGAAACTTCTGGTTCTTGGGCCTCCTATTTTTTTTATCATCTTAATGCTTGACTAGTACAGGTCCTTCAACGACTCCTTGCTTCATTACAGGCCTCTGCTCTTGTGCTTGCAGAGGCGTGTAATGAGGCAAGAAGGAATGTCATAGTGGTAGAGCTCCTTTGACGGCTCCTTTTTTATCATCTTTTTTTATAATCCTAGATCTCCTATGCCGTTTTCAATGACATGATACGAGTGAAGATCGTGGAGGAAACTGTAGTGAACAGGTAGGCTTTTGCCTTGGACTTTTTTGTCTTCTTCTCCTTCTGTGCTCTAATTTGTGCCATGGTGGGAATGTCTGGAAGAAGAGCAATGTCATAGTCTTCTTCCACTCTTCCCAGAGATCAAAAGCTTCCAGGTATGTCTCTATGCGCACTGCCTAGGTCTAGTAGTTATCTTCGTCAAACACCGGTGGAGCAACTAAGAAGAAACTAGCTTTGGTCTCCATAACTGCTCAAACTCACACACACGTCCGTTAAGAAGAGGGCTCTGATACCAAATTGTTGGTATTTTAAAATGAGAAAGAAGTAGAAACTAAAACAAATTGCTACAGATTGAAGGAAATAAGAATACCATAACTAACTCCTAAGAATGAGGAACAACCTTGACTCAATCAAACTTTGACACGTTTAGCAATCCTAAGCATGTATTCCAACAAGAAAAAGTGATGCCAAAGAAATATAATTTATAAAAAATATCAAAATTTAATAAATGAGCGTATTTATAGTTAATTAAATTATTCTTTAATGTTATACGAAAACATTATCATTAACATAGAAAACAGTTAATAAAAAATCCTCCAAAAATCTGGAATTCTATATACTATAATGCAATGACGTATTTATAAGGACACATACATGTTACTATGACAGACACAAAATGAACATGATTATAAATATATATGAAATACTAATGCTATAAATATATATATATATATATATATATATATATATATATATATATATATATATATATATTCATTAAATATTAAATTTTAGAAAAAATTTTAATAATCGACATACCTAATTGTCTAAATAAAGAGGTGCTTCTCAGGAAGGGTACAAATTTTGGATGACCACATTTAGGATATTTCATCCCATTTATGCATGGAAGTTTGAGATCTTCAGTAGGAAAAATTTTTAAAATAGACACATTCTTAATCATAATTAATAATTTAGGCATCAAATTTTTTTTTTAAGAAAATAGGCCTGTCTTGATCGATGGATGATGGCGCGCTGAGAGCCACATGTCGTCATCAAACGATATGGCGGATTTTTTTTATTTTTGTTTTGGTAGCAGGCGGATTTTATTTATTTATTTATTTAGTTATTTATTTATATATATTTATTTATTAAAATTTTATTTATTTATTTAATTATTTAATTATTTAATTATTAATGCATATATACTTATTTATTTATTTAATTATATTTATATATATATATATATATATATCTCTTTAGTCTCTCTCTTCTCTCCCTGCAACATGCAAATAAAAAAAAAATAAAACTCTCTCTCTCTCTCTCTCTCTCTCTCTCTCTCTCTCTGCTACCAAAAACAAAAAACAAAAAAAAATCCGCTAGTCGTCCGTCAAACGGACTGGTAACGTGACTCAGCGTCGCTCCAATCGTCGTCAGACGGACGACTAATATTTTCTTAAAAAAAAAATTTTGATACTTAAATTGCTAATTACGATTAAGAATGTGTCTATTTTAAAAATTTGCCGGCTCTCAGTACCACAGGCGGCTGACAGCTAGACCCTGCTCATTTCTATTCATGCTATTGCTTTCTTTCATGTCCTGTAATTTAAAATTTCATTCAGAAAATTTTTGATGAAATAGTGTTTCTTGAATAAGATGTTGACTTTAAATTTGTCAATATTAAATATTTTCAGCTTTTATTTTTCTTACAGCGGTAAGAGATGCTTGAACCAAGATTGTCCGGCCGAAGAAAGGCCTTCACCTACCAGACTAATGAATATAAGATTTTATTAAGATTTTTTCTTATGAAATCCACTGAAATTATATATAATAGGTTTATAAAATCATCACAAGTTTACATACAGTGAAAAAAAATATACTCTGACATTAAAAAAGTTTGGGATATCAAAGTTGCTGCTATAATGGAGGCTAAAGTTTTATTCAATTTTATTGTTTTGCACACTCATTGTGTATTACGAAATTAGAATGATTTTTAGAAAATAAGCCAAAATAAATCATGGTCAAAGTGCAATATTTAAATAAAAGATGGTGGATGTTAAAACGAGGATGCAATTGCTCTAATCACTAATAGATTTAATTCCTTCGTGAAGCAAGAAGAAGAGTAGAGAAATCTTGATAGAAGGAGCTCTTTTTTTTTTTTCTTTTTCTTTGCAAAAATAGAAGGCATATCAAATGAACTCTCAATAATGTGAACAACCATTACAGAAAGAATACTAAATACTGATGGGCTAACAATAGTACTTTTCAATTGAATGATAGAATATGATAATAAATATGATGATTATTATCACGTGCTAGAAAATCAATTGCGGTAGAATAAAACTTCACGTCTTAGCTTGTATGGAAATCTAGCACACACACAGATAGTTGAAAAGAGAATAAGAAACTCCAGAATTTTTAGGTGAAAAAATCCCAAAAAGAAGAAAACCACGAGGCTAGGGTAAAAATCTCTATATATTTTCTTTGGAGTACAAAGTTTAAGTTTTTCGATAACGGATTGCAAGATCGTGTAAGAAATCATGATAATTAGAATTCAATAATCGGTTACAAAAGCGGTAGCTAGAGCATAACGGTTGTTGTGGCGATTGGCTAATAGCGACGATCGGCGACAACGGTGGTGATGACGAACTTCAAACTTCTAGCTCTCTCTCAGCTTTCTCCCATGTTCGCTTCTAGCTCTTTCCTGCCTTCATGATAAGAATGGGGTCTTATTTATAGGATTTTGAGAGAGGCATTTTAGTCGTTGTAGCCAAAATTCCAAAACACTCCATCAGACGGTGTATCGATATTCATTTGATCATACATTGTTTTTTGGTGATTTGACCATTCAAATGGTCTTTGATTTGAGTGTTCTTAGGCTCGTTAGATTCATCTCGTCAAGCTGCTCGATTCGACTATAAGTACATCAAATTTGGAAGTCATTTGATCATTCAGTTAGTATTTCAAATTTTTCATATGTAGCTTTTGGGCTTGATTTGAGCTCATTTGGGCTCAATTTGACCTAATTCTAGCGTTTTTAGACTTATCTCACTAAGTCGTATAATTTGATTGCATACATGATTTAACTTCAGATCCATGCTTAATTTATAAATTCTAGAGAGATATATCATTTTACCTCCTATTTTTGGATGACAAAACTTATTTCATCCAAAATATATTAATTTAAAAAATAAAATTACTTTAGCTAAAATTATTAGAATTTATTATTAGGATTTGTAAATATATATATGTGTGTTATGTGTATCAATTTTTATTTTATTTTATTAATTATTAATATTTATTTACATGCTTTAACTTCACATTGGTGCTTAATTTATAAATTTTAGAGATATATCATTTAACCTCCTATTTTTGGATGACAAAACTTATTTCATCCAAAATATATTAAATTTAAAAATAAAATTACTTTAGCTAAAATTATTAGAATTTATTATTAGGATTTGTAAATATATATATTTGTGTTATGTGTATCAATTTTTATTTTATTTTATTAATTATTAATATTTATTTACAGTTATATAGGTCAGCGGAGGCTAGCAAAGAAAAGAAAGTAAATAAACTAAGGTGTGACTTTTTCCTTACCCTTTGGGGTGTATTTATACTTGAACAAAAGACTTTTCAAATTTCCAAAAAAGTAAATAAAAAAACTCTTCACGTTCTCTTAAATAATAATAATAATAATGAAAAAGAAGAAGAAGAAAATTCTTCATATTATATATATATATATATATATATATATATATATATATATATATATATATATATATATATATATATATTATCTTCTTAAAAAATGATAAAGAGAATTTTAAATAAATAAAACTCTTAATAATCCTCGTTAAAAAAAATTTATCTCTTCCTCTCTCACTTTCTCTCTCCACATCTCTTTCTCTCCCTTCTTTGTCTTTTCCTCTCCCTCCCTCTCAGCTCCTTTACTTTCTTTTCTTTAGCAAGTCAATCAAGCAGAAAGCAAAGGACTGAAGAAGTTCTCCCCGATCTCGAGCTTAACAACTGACTTAGTTAAATGCATCTGAATTTAGGCTGTATTTACTTTTTTCTTTGGTAACCTCCACGATCGATATCGAATCATAGCCTCAGGTTCCCCTATCTCGGGGTTTTCAACTGACTTGGTTAGGCGACACACATCCTGAATTCATGCTCTAGTGTGCTTCCATTTTCTACTTTTCGGTAGCTTCTACTGACCTATATAACGGTGCTAACCCCCTTCGCAGACTCCAGTTCTCCCCGATCTCGAGGTTTCCAACTGACATGGTTAGGTGGACTGCATCCCGAATTCAGGCTCCAATGTGCTTCCACTTTCTTCTCTTTGGTTGCTTCCACGACATACAACGGTCGACCCCTCGCGTACTCTAGTTCTCCCGATCTGGTCTCCAATGACTGTTAGGCGTAGGCTGTAGTGCTTCCACTTTTTTCTCTTTGGCAGCATCCAATGACCTATATAACGGTGGTGACACCCCTCACATGCTCTAGTTCTCTGTGTTCGGGGTTTAACTCACTTGGTGATCCCATCAGCTTGATTATCTCCTATTATTTGCCCCTAATGCGGTAATCATATATCATTCTTTTGACTTTGTCTTCAAAGGATTACTATATATATCTCTTGAGATTTTTGGTATATATTCTCAGGGTTTTTCCTTCTATGATTTTTACCTTCTAAGATTTTTAATGTATTTGTATGTTATGAGGCTTTTGCCTTCTGAGGCTTTTGCTTTCTGAGATTTTTTATGTACCTGTACCTTATGAGGCTTTTGCCTTATGAGATTTTGATGAGTGGAGACTCTGTCAACAACTTGCTCTCTTGGAGTCTTTGTAGTGCTGACCTTGTCCACTACTAGCTTCCCATCGAGGCTTCCTCAAGGGCATGCCTTCAATGGGAGGAATCCATAAAGAATTTTTGACATATCTGAGGTTATTTGTTAGAGTATTACTCGATGATATTTAACATGTGGAAGATGTTAATAGTTTTAACTCTCATTCGAAGTTATTTTGTCAAAGTATTACTTTATAACCTTAACATGTCTAGAAGAGGCTAAACATTTTGATTCTTTCGAGGTTATTAATAAGAGTATTACTCAATGACGTTAACCTGTGTGGAAGATATCAAATTAAAACATTCACTTAAAGTTGTAGCCAAAGTTGCTCCTTGATCTTTGCCTTATAATATAAAGATTACAGTTTGTCAAGCTATCTTCTTCTCAATGTTGAAATATCCTCCAACTTTCACTTATTTCTTAGGCTGGTAATCAATTTGATGCTCAGAATATTAATATGGGCGATCTTCTAAGATTAAGAGTTGCCCCCAAGCTTCTGATAAGAACTGAAGGATCAGCACTTGATGTTTCTTCATTCTTCATATGTGTTATTCCAAAGTAGAATTTTCTCCATCATATAAATGGTGTTTCTCTTAACTTGAAGTCAGATTGTCAACCATTGTGAAGATATTAAGGGAATATTTCCCAAAGACGGTTCCAAATTGCTACGTGCTAGAAAACCTGTTGCAATAGAATAAAACATCACACCTTAGCTTGTATGGAAATCCAACACACACATAGATAGTTGAAAAGAGAATAAAAAACTCCAAAATTTTTACGTGAAAAAACCCTAGAAAGATGGGAAAAAATCACGGGGCCTAGCCCAGTAAAAATTCTCTACTATATATCTACATTGGAGTATAAAGTTTAAGTTTTCTCGATAACATGATTACAAGATCATATTTAAGAAATCCTAATAATGAAAATTCCAGAATCATATTACATATTATGCAGCGGTAACTGGGCTATAATGGTTGTTGGTGGCGGTCGGCGACGATAATAGGCAACGATCGATGATAACGGTGGTGATGATGAACTTCGAACTTCTAACACTCTCTCAGCTTTCTCCTAAGTTCGCTTCCAGCTCCTCCCTCTCTTCATGACAAGAATGGAGTCCTATTTATACGATTTTGAGAGGGGCATTTTGGTCATTGTAGCTCAAATCCAAAACACTCTATTGGACGGTGTATATCGATTCATTTGATAATAGATAGTTTTTTGGTGATTTGACCATTCAATTGATCTTTGATTTGAGTCATCGTAGGCTCGTTGGATTTAACTCGTCGAGCTCCTCGATTCTACTATTAGCACATCAAATTTGAGAGTCATTTGATCATTCTTTCAGTATTTCAAAGTTTTCATATGTGTTTTTTGGGCTTGATTTGAGCTCATTTGGGCTCGATTCTAACATTTTTGGACTAATCTCATTGAGTCATTTAATTTGATTGTATACATGGTTTAACTTCAGATCCGTGCTTAATTTATAAATTTTAGAGGGATATATCAATTATCTATTTTTGAAAATCTAGCCTCTATGATATATATATATATATATATATATATATATATATATATATATATATATATATATATATATATATATATATATATATATATATATAGTCTCTATACATTAACAAAAACAATACATGCTTATAAAGTCCACTTTAATTATAAAAATAAATATTTTCTATCCCTAAAGCATAATCTTAATTACATTAAGAAAGTTGTGGCAAGAAAGTTAAACTTTCTTTATAGTTACATAACAAAAACAATTTTTAAGGTTGAAATATCGTGTCATCAAAATTTTCAAAAATTGCATCACATAACTTCTTTAGCCCTTAAAAAGGTGGATTGATTTATTCTCTTCATCACTTTAGTAATAGATATTAAAGGCGTTTCATTTTGGTGCATGTAATGATGAATTTGATGATTTTATTATTTTAATTGTAGAGTTATTTTGATTTTAAACTTTACATTAAAGTATTTTCTTTTTTTTTTTATCAAAATTCCAACTCTAGCTTCTTTATCAAATTAGATGAACCAACCATGATAGGAGAACAAAGCTCTCAGTCACTATTCAAAGAGTTGTTAAGCTATTTAAGACCATTTGTTCCAACTACAAAGGTGGATTGCAGAAAAATTTGGCAGCATCTTGCGACTTTTATTGAGCTTTAACTATGTACAATATCTCTCCTTCTCTCCATGCATTAGAAAGAAGATTGCCAGTGGCAATGATTCAAGTGCAAAAATGGAGGCCAAAATAAACATGGTTGCGTCTTGAATCACTAGTCATAGAATTGGGGCATAAAAAGAGGATCACAAGTGGAAATGACCTTCAAACGTACAAAGAGAGGCCATAACCACATCAACTTCATCCACTGCTCCAACTATGAAAAATGTTGCCCAAAGGATAAAGCTATCATGAGGTTTCTTGTGAGGAATATCATGGATCAAGCTTTCGTATCGGATGTGCAGGAGGCCTATGTCTATGAAAATTGAATGTTGATAGATCATGTGCAAAAAATTTCAGAAATTACATGTGACCCTATATCACGGTTAACCCCAAAACCTGACATATGTCCAACTTGCAACCCATGCTAAGAACTCACTAAATATTACAAGATTTCAAGGAATCCTTATACTATCTAATACCAACCAATTCTAACCCTAAATTATGTGCTCTTCTACATGTGGGAAGTACAACCAAAATTACGTACTTTCCAACTCCAGACAAGTACATTTCAAAATTACATACTTCCTTACATTGGACAAGTACAACCTCAAATAACATACTTTCCTATACCGAGCAAGAATAACCACAAATCACTTGAAATTATAAGAGGAAAAAAATACAAGAGATGAAATATAGCTCTCAAAGTTTAAATGCTTTTCACATTACTTCCCAATGATGTAATAATATGATAAATAGAAGAAAGCACGCAAGCAATTTTTTTATAAATTTAAATGCAATGATATGAAACCTAAAAAGATCTTGATGTATAGAACTTAAAAAAAACTTAAAATTTAAAATAGTAGCACAATAGGAAAGGACAAAGATTTTGACGTTGATGTCTTCTTTAATGAAATTTTGAGTTGAGAGTAAGAGATAAGATAAAACCTTAAACACTTGAATGAAAAGCCCTTCAATTAATTATGCAAGGGGTTGGCTAAGCTAGGTTTTGATTAAAAAATGTAATAGGATTCAAATGTAAGCCATTAAATGGCAAATCAATGACTATCAGTAAGCCAAGCATGAAAGAAAGATGAGAGAAAATATTAAGAGGGAAAATGATTTAGTTTTGAAATTCAAAGCACCTTGATTAAAATTTGAACCAAATTAAATTCACTAAACATATGGCTATCCAAGACAAGTGGAGAGAAGAAATTGAATGTGCTTAACAATATTGAATATACACTAATTAATTATGCGATCAATTAAGCAACATGTTTGAATAAAATAGAAAAATATTAGAAATCAATGGATATGTTGGACAGCCAAACACTTCCCTAATTAAATCAATGAGATGATAATGCAATGTAATTAAGAAAGAAACAAAATAATTATAAAAGGGTGTAATTTAAGGGATGGCCAAGGAGATACTAGACATAGATCAATCTCAAATTAATGCTATTCATTCAATTACATATTTAGAGAAATTAATAAAAAGAATTTGAACTTTAAACATAATTTAAAATTGAATTTATATAATGTACTCCCCTTACAGTCGAAGATATTTCTAAAAATAAACATATATAACAAAGGATATGCTTTAAATTTATATTTATTTGATTTTAAAATTTAACATATTAAACTAAATTCAAATAAAATAAAATAAAATAAATTAAAATAAAAAAAGGGTCTATAAAAACATGTCACACATAAAAAATAAATTTGAAGCAATTTATATAATTCAAAATTCTTCAAACTACATAATAAATTGAATAAGAAAAATTCTTAAGCAAGGAAATTATTAATAAATCAAATATATTATGATAAAGTCTAATTAAAATTGAGTGAAGCAATATATAATATGAATATTAAATGATGATATGAGAGAGGAAAAATAATTAGAAGAGAGAAAAGGATCATTTGAATAATTTAAAGAATATTCCACATCACTTGCTTAAATAAATTGATAAATATTAAATAAAGCATAAAAATCTATAATGGGATAATAAACAAACTAAAATAAGTTATATATGCAATGGATATGGCTTAAATCAATCTAAGTGTTCAAATTATCCAAAGAGGATAACTTCATAAATTTTGAGAAATAATGCAAAATAAATCAGGAATAATTTTCTAAAAATAAAAAATAAATTAAATAACATGAATTTAAAAATAGATTTTATTTCTTTGAGCTTAATTTGTCATTTTATGCTATTCCTCATTAAATTTTTTTAAAAAACTCAAATATGAGCTTATTTGACCTTCTTGAGTTGACTAATCAAATGGGTCTACTAATTTTCATAAAAATCTTAGAATAAAACATGACTAGATTAAAGAATTATTTGTCTTCAATAACATTTTAAATTAATAATAATTACATGATGATTTATGTAGATAATGTTGACATCAGTTTTAGAGAGCTTGACACTCAACCACCTTAATCCTAATATTTTTATCTTAGCATTAGAATTTTCTCACCAAGATTCTAAAACACTTCTTGTGATTAATAGAACTTCAAATCCAAACTCAAGTCTTATAGGATTCAACCCTAGAGTTTGAATTCATTAGAGTAATGGACCCCACCTAACCCAACCAACCCAAATCCCTATACATAAAACCAAATTGATTTCAAATCAGTCTTGACCTTAAACATGATGTAACCATACACAAATCAAGAACAATTGGCTTCAAATGGGTTAGTTGGCCCACTTAGCCCAAATTAACTCATTTGACTCATTTAGATCATCTTAACCAAAATTTCAACTAAATTCAAATTAATTTTAGCCAACCAACAATATGACACTCAAAATATCAATTATGCTTAAACCACACCTAATTAAAGTCCAATTTGACCAATTGGCTCAATTGAAATAACTCAACCCATTTGGGCCTAAACCAAAAATAAATTAAATATTTTAAAATTGACCTTGTTTAAATCTTTTGGAACACCAGTCAAATTTAATTAAACCCTAATTATGGTTTTATTATATTGATTGTTTCACTTAGCCAAAATTAGCCCAATTGGATCCTATAGGGCCAAGATCAAATTCAATGGCACCCAAACCAAATTGAGCCAACCTAAAATCTTGCAATTACTCCACACAATCTAAAATATATCTTGGATAAAATTTTATAAGTTTCATGTTTGTTTAAACAACATAATCACATGTGCTCAAAGGACTACTAGTACATATCATCATCAATAAAAACATAGGAAGTATTGCTAAAAAGATACGGGGTTAAGAACAAAATGATAATAAGATATAACCCATAAATTATCAGTGACCAAGTTATAGTATTCAATCATGAGATAGAATGAATTTTAAATGATTGATTGAAAGTAATAAAAAGGATTGGGCATAAACTAGTTGACTCTATATGGGCCTATCACATCTCTTGTAAAAAAACTTATGGGAATGTAACATTATTATTTAGTTTTTGCGAATGCAAGCCATTTACTTGTTGAGGTAGAGCATAAAATATATTGGGCTATTAAAATGCTCAATTTCAACGTGAAAATTATAAAAGAGAGAAAGAATGTTGTAGTTAAATAGTATAAATGAGTTTATAGCTGCCACATAAGAGAATTTGAAGTTATTTTAATAAAGTGTCTTAAGTAACCTAATTTGGATTTTTAATTTTTATATTTTAATAAGTGATCTAATTTTCTTGATCTAGTTAGGTTGATAATATTAAACTAAGCACTCATTTTAATAAAAATATTAATGATTTCTAAAATCATATATTATTTATTCTTTGGGTTCATTTTACTTACTAATTATTTTGACTTTATTCAAAAGGAATAAGAGAATAAAAATTTACATATGCTAAAATATTAATATGTTATGGATAATATCTAGCCGCCCACACACTAGGAAGTTCTCTATTAATAATCTTTATTTTCTTATTTAGTTTTGCTGATTTCATGTATTGAAGATGGGAGGACTTGGCATTGTTTTATGCTAGTTTGTCATTATGATTTTTACCACTGGTTTACCTATGACTTCTTTTGTGCTATAGTTTCATGACTAGCAAATGGAGAGATGTTGATTGTCTTGTCTACTAAAGAAGAATGAAGGAAGGGAGTTTGTCCATGATGTTAGCTTTAGAGTACTTACCTAACTTTTGTGTGATATATTTTAGTCTTTATTTTTTTCGTAGTTTTGAGATAGTGCATAGGAGAAAATTATATATTTTGTCTATCATGTTTTGTATCTACACTTTTTTTTATTGAAAGTATTTCTTGTTATGATGTTTTACATCATAATATGAAGGACTACTTGAAAATGATTATCGTTACATTAATTTATATCACTAAATGTTGATAATCTTCTTAATAGAATTTTGTGTTAAAGCTTGATTAAATAGCCTCATAATAGCTAGGCATAATAGATTTATTTTTACTGTATGTGCAAGAATGATTACTATAACTATTTGGTGATAAACATTGTGTTTCAATAAAATATTATTTGGACAACAATGAAGTACAAAAAATAATACATAACAAGTCATTGGATAAAAAAATGCTAAATTAGACATGATAGGACAAAAAATAATTTTTAGATGATCTTTGTGATCCATAAAGGAAGGATATAATTTTCATTAGCATAATAAAATAGGAATATATTTCTTGATACATAATTACCTTCCATAATAGCCTAATTCTATTGATTAAGATCTTCAAAAGTGATTTTGGGTGTCAAGTGATAGCCAAGTATAATTTGGTGGCATTTCCTAAGATTTATAACTTAGTTAATGAGTTATTTGATGACATTTTCTTTAAAGTGATCATATGGTGAAGGTATTATTTTTTTTGAATCTTGGGTGATGTCATAAAATTAATAATTACCTCTTCTTATTCTTGTTAATATCATAAATTTTTGACTTTAATACCTTATTTGAAAATACATTGATTACCATCCACATGTCTTGCATTTTTTCGATAAATTGAATTTGTTTGCCAAAAAATCACTTACAACATGATGTATGATGTAGTTAGGAAACATTCATATACACATGAAAGATTTTTTATAGGTGGCTAAAATCATGACATGCAAATTTACTCTATGCTGATTTTATTGTTTTGAAAATAACAAATATCAACATATACTCCACTATTGAGGTGCTATTTTAAAATATTCTCTTAACTTTTATGAGATGAAATATTTCAGATCCACGCAAGTTTAGTGGCACAAGGAGCATAATAAAATGAATATTACCAATATATTAATGAATATATATATATATATATATATATATATATATATATATATATATATATATATATATATATATATATATATATATATATATATATATATATATATATATATATATATATATATATAATTTTATAATGTGATGTTGATAATTTGGTGAAGAGAAGAGGCTTCGTTGTCCCCTCATCATGAAAGAGGTTTGATAATTTCTTTCAGCTAGTCACTTCGATGTGTGATTAGCTTATCTTTTTAAATGTAAATCCAATTATTTCTTGTTGTAACTTTTATCTACTCTCTTTAATTTATCTCAAAAATATTTTTATTGCATTATTAATGCACAAAATTTAATCAAAAGATAGTATTTAAAGTCAGACTATGTCTCTTTAGCAAGATCTAGTTATATTATAGCTCTTATTAAGTAGGTTTAATATTATTGAAATTAGTAAAAAAAATTTAAATCCTAACTAAAACCCTAAAAATATAGTTTTCCAAAGTCTTTTTCCTTAAATCCCTAAGTCTTAATCTATTTTAAAAAAGAAAATATCAAGTTTTGTGTTATTGGCTGGAAAAGATACTCTCTAATCTAATATTAAAAAATATCTCAAAAAACATACCTTAATTAAAAAATTTTGACATTTTATAGCTTGAAACTAGAAACCTTCCTCTATAATTTTTATATCATTTGAATATTTGTAGTGGTTTTACTAAATCTTAGAAATTAGGGCATTAGATTATAGAAACTGTTATATATTTAGTTGTCTAGAAACTATTAAATCCATAACCTAATCTCCACTATAATTCTTGCTTCCCCATACCCATTGTTAGTTTTCTAAACATCTTATAAAAGGCCCTAACTACCACTTGGATTATTCGTCATATGTCTTGAACATCCACTGTCCAAGTACCACATGCCTTCTTTGATTTTGCTTTGAAGGCATTCCTACAAAAGAAAATTACATATTAACTTTTGGAACCCAAACATGTTTGGGTCCACATTCTAAATTAAGATATCTAGCATGTGTGGTTTGTGTAGTGCTTGTACCTTTTGGTACCCATACATAAGATGATTGCTTAGTGTTTTGTAATTTATTTGCATAGCAATCAAATGAAATATGCCCTTTTCTATCACAATAGTTGCACTAAACATTAGTGTTTGCATATGGCTTAGCATGATAATTATAAGATATATGAGTGGGATGTGTATGATGCAAATAAATTTTATTAAATGTTTTGATGAAGCATTATAATGAACTTGTGATTTCAAACATAATTCTAATCTTGCTTTCAACAACATATTCTATTGTGTTTATATAAAATATTTTATTAATGTAAACTTTTTTTAATATGGTGGATTCCAAGTATAAAATGCTAAAAAGTGATTAGGATTGTTAAAGAGCATACCTTACATACAGTACATTGGAGGGCTCGCATGCTTAGTTTGGGACCTAAGCATTATTCCTAATGCCAAAACACCAACTCTAGGCATCGAGATGCCAAAATTTTTTTTAAAAAAAAAAACAAACTTAAAGTTTCTAACGATGAATTCAATGCTTAGAGATGAGAAGTAATGCATAGCTACCTAATTCTGAGAAGAAATGCATAGCTACCTAATTCTAATGTTAACCTAGTACTTAAAATTTTAAATGTGATTCACCCACAAAGTGAAGAGCAATCAAGTTCCAAAGTGCAAGATGCTGGACTAAAATACCTAATTTAGTGCTAGCCCTCATTTGGACTACTAAAGAAACACAATTTAATTTATTTTAGGGAGAAACATAAATTGAGCGAAGATTAGGTTTTGGAGAGACTTTTGGTACAACCTCTAGCAACCAATTTATAGTAGACTTGGCAAATAGGAGATGATGGTGATGTTTGATTAGAGTGATAATTGATTGCTCAGTTTTTTATCTCTCCTCCTTTTCTTGAAATAATTTTTGTTCTATATTTTTAGACTATGTAATATTGGATTATTATTAATGATATTATTTATTTGTTTTCTTTATAATTATTGTGTATTTTTAATATACTCTTTGTTAGTTTTGATTATTTAATGAAAAATTAAAAGCTTTTGCAGTTTATTTGAAATTGAGAGGGAGGGAATATACTTTTTATGACTTAAGTTATATGATGAATCATTGGATAAATATGTCTAAATGAAGTCAATTAATTTTTAGAATCCCTTTCTATGAATTTAAAAAAAATCCACAATATTAAATTCACACTAGAGATAAATGTAGGTTAAATTAAGATGTTAATGACCTTAGGTTTTCAATAAAATTAATAATGCACACCATAGCATTCACTTATAGCATAATCTATTACATATGTTGATTTATATCAAGTTAGCAATTAGTACTCGCTCAATGAAATCTAATCTTTAGACATTCAACATCTAATTTGCATTGCATAGTAAATTTTACTTTGAATAGTTTGTCATTATTTTGGTTAAATTGAGACATTGTTCCAATTATTCAAATAAAATTGAGATTAAATATTTTTATATTTGTTGATTTTATTCTTTTATGTGTTGATATTCTATACTCACTCTTAATATCTTGTTTGATCAAATATTCTTACAGGTACGTTCAGTTGTAACATTTACCCATACAAAATTTCAGGTATAATAATATAAGTAATCATTAACCTATAATTGTTGATATGATAATCCAATAATGCATATGATTATGTACTCATCCATGCAATTAGGTTAGAAAATTGTATTATAATATGCTAAACCATGGTATAATTTTGTAATATATAATTGAATGGTAAATATTTTTGAGTATCTTTATGACTATTTTGAAAATGAATTTTGCTAGTATGTTTATAACTCAATGTTGTAGTTGTAATAGTTAGCATACTTAAGGTAAAAGATTTTTCTTATATGTTAGATTTTGATATATATTACATTTCACATGATTTTTCATAAATGTATTTCAAGCAAATGTTATTTTATATTTTTATTTTGTTTCCACTAAGTATTCCATGATTTGAATTATAGTGTATAGTTATCAAAACCCTTAACATTCTTCTATCTATAAACATTGGTGAAATATCTTCTTATGTTATTCTCTTTTATAATGTCCAATCATACATAGAGAGTTATATTTAATTATTGATTGTTAAATTAGTTTTAATGGTATGCTTGCAACATAGCAAGCATGACATGCATGATGATATAGTATTATAGAAATTTTATGATGCATATCACTATGTATATTATGAAAATTTTCCATTGATATGTACTTTGTATCATACTACATGCTTCTTACAAGCTGATTTTATTACGGTGTAAATTTTATATTTCTAATAATGTACCTATCTATATAGTTAACAAGCCATGATTAGAATTAGTATTTTTTTGTTATTGCCCATATTTTTGATTATATAATTACAATTAAATCAATAGGTTTTAAGATTATATAATGGAATATATGGCATACACAATTATATTTTAGTTATTGTTGTTTGGCCATCTATTGACTCTCTGAGCATGTCTTGTTATCAACATATTAATATGAAAAGCTCTATAATTTGTTGTATGGTTAACTTAAGCCTATGCCATTGCATTTATTATTTATTTAGTATTTCGTAGTAGACTATATAATGAGCATGATATTATATATAACTTCTGAGCTATTTCATATCATGCATGCATGATCATTTTTATATATTTATGATAACAATAACATTAAAGAGTGATTTTATTGCATAATAATAAGTATTATATGATGTGAAATGATATGGAAATTGGAAAGTGTTGGTATGCAATATAGGATATGTTTGAACTCTTATGTGTGGTTAACTCATCATATTATAAGTTCCATTATTTATCAAGTTTATAATATTACATAATAAGCATTATGGAAAATTTTCCTGCAAAATGTGTGTAGTATTTATTTTTAATCTAATGTCTATAGAATAGTGACTTCATGATCATCTACTCGCCTTATGATATGAATTGTGATTTATTAAGAATTTGAATTTCTTATGCAATTTTGTGGGATGCATGGATATAAGACAAGTTTTGTTAGAGTCATGTTTATGTGCAAACTTTTCTAGTTCATAAGCAAAAAATTGTTCTGATAAGAGCCAACATAAAATGACTATGAACATGACTTTTGGGTATGTTGTTGCATTTAACATGACTGACTTATTAGTTAGGTCTTGTATGATTTTCTTGGGTTTGGGTTTACATTATTATCAATTGCTACTAATATTTATATTCATTGTTAATATATATTATATAAATTTTATATGACCTACTGATCTGGGAAGGATTTGAAGTACTCACAAAATATAATTGTAGTCCTCATTAAACCAGATGTGCTACTTATTACACAAGAAGGCATCCTTTGAGCCATTTTTTATTTTTTTCAAGAATAATTATATTTATTATAAAATATTCAGAATAAATAAGAAATAATCATAACATAAATCATTTAAAATATTATGTTAATGCTAGGGCGTCTCATGGAAGCGACGCGTTGTAGGGCCTGAATAAAGTGAAAAGTGTGAAAGGGCCACTGCATTGGTGCTCAGGTGCAGTGTTAAATTAGCAAGATTTCCCATTCTGGGTTGATGCGGGCAAAGAAGTTAGTCCATGAAACTAGAATTAGGTTAGGAACTTTGAATATAGGTACTCTTAGAGATAAATTAATGAAATTAATAGATTATGGTTCATAGGAAGATAAAAACTTTATATATTTAAGAAACTAAATGGGTTGGGCAGAAGGACAAGGAGATTGATAGCTTAGGTTTTAAACTTTGGTATTCAGGTAGATGTCAAATTAAAAATTATGTAGGTGTGATTATAAATAATACTTTAAAGGATAATGTTATAAATATTAATAGATTTGGACATAAAATTATATCTTTAAATATTATTGTAGGCTCAAAAGAAAAATCATAGAATTAATTAGAGGGATTTATATAAAAGATACCTCTTGATGAAAAAGTATTTAGTGGAGGAGATTTAAATGAACATGTTGGTAAAGTGATAAAAGATTTTATAAGTATTCACGGTGGCTTTGGATTTGAAGTGACAAACGAAGAAGGTAGGACTATATTATATTTTGCTTTAATGTATGATTTTGTAGTTGCTAATATTTTATTTAAGAAAAAAGATGAGTATATTATTACTTATAAAATGGATCTAGTAAAACACAAATTGATTATTTTCTAATAAGAAAAATAGATCATTTAGATTTTTAAAATTGTAAGTTCATTCCGAGTGAGAGTTTAAATACTCAACATCGATGGTTAGTTTTAGATTTTAAGATGAAATATTGGAAGATGAAAAAAAATCAAATTATTATCTTAAGATTAAATGAGGACACTTAAAGAACATTAATAAAAATATTTTTAAAAACAAGCTACAAGAGTTTAGAATTTTGGATGTTCATTAGGTAGCTAATATTATGTGAAAAAAAGTAGCAAGTGAAATTAACCAAGTTGCAAAAAATGGTCTTGGAGAATCAAAAGGAAAAGCTTCTTTTAATAAAAATAGTTTGTGGTGGACTCAGAATGGGCAAGAAAAGATAAGAAATAAAAAGTATTGTTAAAAAACTTAGTTTAGATGTAAAAACTCAGAGAATTAGGAAATATATAAAGTGGCCTGTAGAGATTCTAAGAAAATAATATATGATATAAAAAAATAAGCTTTTAGTGATTTATATAATAGATTGGATACCAAAGAAGGTAAAAGATGTATGTATAAGTTAGCCAACCAAAGAGATAGGATAAGTAAAGATCTAGTTCAAGTGAGGTGTATTAAGGATGAAAATCATAAAGTGCTTTCTTAGAAAAGGATATTGAAAATTTGTGGATGAGGTGTTTTGATAAACTTTTCAATAAATGATATAAAAATATGATTGATTTTAGCAACCTTAATGGCCTAAACAAAAATATAGAATTTTTTTTATCATTGTATTAGTAAATTTGAAGTTGAGAAAATCTAAAGAAAATGAAATGTGGAAAAACAATAAGACCTTATGATATTCCAATAGAAGTGTGAAAATGTTTAGGAGATCAAGAAATTTCTTGGCTTATAAATCTTTTTAATATTATTTTAAAGACATAAAAGATGCCAGATGAGTGGAGAAAGAGTGTGTTGGTTCTTATATTTAAGAATAAAGGTGATGCACAAGAGTGTGCAAATTATAGAGGAATTAAGTTAATGTGTAATACATTAAAATAATGGGAGAGAGAAATTGAGCATAGGTTATGATGTGATACAAAAGTTTATCTTAATCAGTTTGGTTTCATGCCAAGTAGATCTACTATGGATGCTATACATTTATTAAGAGGATTGATGGAGAAGTATAGAAAAAGTAAGCAGAATCTACATATGATATTTATTGATTTAGAGAAAGCTTATGATAAAGTTTCAAGAGATGTTCTTTGGAGAGTTTTAGAAAAGAAAGGAGTTAATATTGGTTATATTCAGGTCATTAAGGATATGTATACTAAAGCAATTACTTGTGTCCAAACACAAGGAGGATTGACAAAATATTTTTCTACTTCAGTTGGATTACATCAAAGATCAACTTTAAGCCCTTACCTTTTTTTGCTTTAGTTATGGTTGTTCTTACTTGGCATTTACAGAAAGATGTATATTGATGTATGCTTTTTGCTAAGGACATTCTTCTTGTTGATAAGACTAGAGAGAGAGTCCAAGAGAAACTTGAATTATGGAGGTCAACCTTTGAGTCTAAAAGTAGATCTAAAATTGAATATATGGAGTGTAATTTTTGTTTTAGAAGTTCTAGTGGTTGTGTTGTGACATTAGATGAACAAGTCAATAAAAAGAGTGAACGATTCAGATATCTAGGCTGTATTGTTCAAAATGAGGGTGAAATTGATGGAGATGTTATTAGTAGAGTTCAAGTTGAATGGTTGAAGTGGAGGAATGCATTTGGCCTGTTGTGTGATAGTAAAGTACTGCTTAAACTTAAAAGTTAGTATTGATATAAAAACTCAAAGAATTAGAAAATATATAAAGTGATCTATAGAGATTCTAAGAATGTAGTATATGATGCAAAAAATGAGCTTTTAGTGATTTATACAATAGATTGGACACCATAGAAGGTAAAAGATGTATGTATAAGTTAGCCAACTAAAGAGATAGGAGAAGTAAAGACCTAGTTTAAGTGAGGTGTATTAATGATGAAAATCATAAAGTGTTTTCTTAGAAAAGGATATTGAAAGCCGAAAGTGGCTACTACTAGACTTCTTGACTTAGAGTGGCTACTAGCTAACACCTCCTACACTTTAAAACCCTATAGGCTAGTCTTATGTAGATGCAAGATAGTTAGTCTATTATTTATTTAGGAAGGAAGCTAGAATCCTAAACTCACTCCGTAAGAGACTACATAATGTTTGGTATGCAAATATGACTTAGACTAATGTTAAAATTTTAAAAGTTTTTGGATTATTTTAACACATTTATTTTGGACCAAGGCTTTGGACAATTATGCCTACATGTATGATGAAGTTCAGTTATGGGCTCAATCAGCTATAAGAGGTATTCTCCACTACAAGCGACCACTCTCAATGGCCAAACTTCTCCCTTATTGTGCGAGAGTGGAGATCCTCTATATTTAAGAATGGAATAATATGTCATGCATATTGTTATAACATACAATCATTCAGTTAAGAAGTTTCTAAATCTTTTATTATCTTTTTTTATATACCTATGCTTTAGAGTGAGGTTATGAGTTGTATTAAAATTTAGTTATGAGTTATCTACTGAGGATATAAAATTTAATTTTATCCTAAAGAGCCTATCACATCTAGGGCACACATCAAACATACATACTTTAACTAACCTATGAAAAGCATATTATTTATATTGCATACTCTATACATAATTATCAAAATTTTAGATATTTTGTAAAAGAATAAAAGATCGATGTGGTCGGATATCAACGTACAACCCAAAAAAGAAAAGAATTTGGATAGCCAAACACTACCCTTATACAACTCGGATTGTAATTAAACTTTACAAGTGAAATAAATAATGAGGATCTTTAATTCTCGTTCTTCTTTCATTCTTTGGATTAGCTTGCTCCATGCTTCACAAGGTCTCCCAGGTCTTTTCCTTCTAGCCATTGCTCATCCTAAATCTCCATAACACTAATCCTAATCCTATTACAAAATTTATATCTTTATAAAAAATAAAATCTAACTACACCTATAAAACAAATGTTAGATAAAACAAACATATGAACCAAGCAGTAATATTTTATTTATTTGGTTTAACACGCTGCACTTGAGTAACCAAGCCCACTTGTCCTAACTGGATTTTGCTTAAGGACGTAAATAGCATCTGCAAGTAAGAGCATTTATATTCATTTATTTTTACAGTGATCCCTCAAGCACAATTCCCTGCATAAAATATCATTAGGCTAATAACAACATAATATATAGTTTGTGCATAAACAATCCTAACATAGAGTCTAAAATATTACATCACAAAGTAAAACATGCCACCACAACATTCACTGACCTAACCTAATACCAGGATCTGTGACTTAATATTCTAATGTGTGTGTTAAGGCTTAGTGTGGTATGTCTTGATTAAGCTTTAGGATTATGATTCTCTAAGGTTTAGGATTATTTAAATTACCCATTAAGGGTGGTATCACATTCAGTATTTTAGTAGCTTGATTGAGTTTAAGCTTATGCATTTTAATATTTTGCTCACTTCTTACTTATCTAATTATTATGAAGAGAAGAAAGAGATTTGACTCTTTCCATCAAAGTTGATTTCTAAGGTAGATCATTATTGCTTTAATTTTTTAAGAGACTATTTAAGAATTTTATTTTCGCCTAAATTTAGATTATCCTTAATGAATCTTATCCAAACATGAAATGCATCTTAAGACCAATGAAGTTAAGTCACATTCACATGAATAATACTAAATCTCCTTTCATATCAATAACATCCACATTCTTTCCTTTTTTTAGTTTCTTCAATGTTTGACTTTATATATATATATATATATATATATATATATATATATATACAATGTACTCATATTTTCACATACTTAATAAATGTCGATGCATGCATTTGATAGAAAAAAGGGGTTTCATCTCATATTTATACATATGTAAACTTGTATAAGGAATTTATGCAAGTATGTGCTATTGTTAAACTAGGGAAGTGAGATTATCTAAGACCCCTTTGGGGCTACTTAAAGCCTTGTGTTCCTGGGATGTCAAGAATATATACTTGACAATTCACATACACATAAGCATATACATAAACATAGAAATAAAATCTTGAAAAGGTTGTGTATAAATATATTTTACTTATGTAAAGCTTAATGGAAAAAGGAAAAGGGTTTTACATTATGTTCTAATATATGCACCCACATAAATGAAATTAAGAAAGTACGTGCCATTGTCAAACTAGGGAAGTGAGATTATCTAAGACCTCCTTGGGGCTACTTAAAACCTCGTATTCCCAGGATGTCCAGATTATATACTTTCTAATTCAAATATGAATACATAAGTATGAATATATGAATAAGACCATCAATTGCCAACTTTTGATTATAGGTAGATGAATATTTTTTTATTTACATTATTAACTATTTATAAAAAGCATTGATTTAAGATTCATAATTAACATATAGTTTCAAAATAGTTTGAGATTTATTAATGATAATAGCCACACCAAATGATAACATTTGTCCAACTCATGTAATTTAAATACAATCATATTCTTTTAGTTTTAAAAATGAATACATGAAGCACATGGAAAGCACATTTATGAAAATTTGAAAAGAAGTAATTGAGCATCACTACACAATATACTTGATTTTATTAGAACTTAAGGACAATCAAGTAAGATAAACATCCCCAATCTAATCATAGTTTTCTTAATGCTTATTTTTTATTTGAGTTCATGAAAACCTAAAGAGGAGAAACAAAACTTAGAATTCACTCCATCCCATGTTGGTTATTTAATATGTTAAAAGAGGGAAATTATAAATAATTTATGGATTAATTAAGTTTAATATTAAATACATCAATTTGATCACCCTTCCAAAGCTTTTTGAATTAAATTAACTGCATAAAGGAAACCATTAGGAGAAAGGGTCCTAATAAATTCTCATATTATCCCCAGTATTTTTATTAATTAATTAAGCTTAATTACTTAATTTTACTATTCATTAATTTTAATAGTTATTAAATCTTTCAAAAATGGCAATTAGGATTAAAAATTTAGAATTTCTCAACCGAGATGACAAATAATTCCAAGAGAAATATGGGAGGTAAAAGACATCCCCTTGAATCAACATGCCAAATTTGAAATTAATTAGCCAAGAAATTTGACTTTAATTAGTATAATTAGCCTAAGATTCAAACCTTAATTAAGCACTATTCATTATATAAAAATTAGAGATTTTATTTATAATAAATTGTTCTCTATCTAAGATTTCCAAAATGGGTTTATTTGCATTTTTTAGATTTTCTATATTTAGCTATGATTTTTTAAAGTTCTAATTGTTTAATTAAATTTTAAACCTAATTACATTATTTTAAACCATCGGTGTCACACGGATGCTAATGTGGCAGCACATTCCACGTGGTGTAATGGTATTGGTTTTTAAAACATCTAACGTAGTTGGTGACTAAGTGGCGGTGGATGCGATTTCCTCATGGCTATCCGATCTCGGATCAGACAATTGAGATAAATCAAGTGATTATGAAGGGATTAAATTGAGATTTCTAGTATGATTAATCACAGACGTCTGATATAATCACACAGAATGGGCAACTACTGATCCATCATCCTATAAACACCAGAAAATGTACACTATTCAATTTTTTCCATTCAATCTGAGCTCATCAGAGCATATTTGATGGTAAAATCAAATCCACAATGATCAGAGAAGAGATCTAACTAGATCCTACGATGGAAATCATATGAAACCACATTTCGCTTAAAAAAAGACCAACACCTAGTGGCCAAATATACGATTGCTAGATTTTTACCTCGCCGGAGCTAGAGATCGACGATTCGATAGAGGTAGCTTATCTTGAAGAGATGAAGCCTTGTTGAGAATATTTTGAGTTGCCTACCCAACGATTGGTCTGTGGACCAAGCACCATTGTAGAAGTCACTGGAGTTGGTCTAGGGATGCTTTTCGGTGGTCGAATCATTCGGGAATCAATTTATTTTCATTCATCGAGGCTTGAGGAATGTGTATGAACAATTAATTTGGATTTTGTGGAGTTTTATTGAGGTTGGACAAATAGGGCTCTCGGACTTGGATGGAGCTTGGTCTCGCAGGAAATAGGGAGCACAAGGACTCAAGGAAAGCATGTGGACTACTAAGAATGCTCTGTAGAAGGTGTTTGTTGAGTTTCAATGAATGGGAAGGAATACTCTCCTCCCCAACTAAACTAAATGTTAATATTAGCTCAGCCTTCGGTAGTCTTCTAACCAGAGTAAGTGGCCAGAGTTGGTAGGGGACTACTGAGGTGGATGTGTTTGAAAGGTTGAGAAAGTGTAGTGGGATTCCATGGAGTGCACACTCATCTTTAGGTGGATCAATGGTTGCTCATGGGTGAACTCACCCTCTCTTAGCCAAAAGCTGAACCCAACAACCTTAGGTTAGGTTGGAGCAGTGGTCCTTTGTCCAAAACGGGCTAAAGATGGATACTAAGGAGTGGGGAGGTGGAGAACCCTTAAAAATAGAGATTTTATCTCATTTGGAGGGCTTGGTTCAATAGGTTTGAGCTAACTTGGGTTCACCATGGGTTAGGCCCACTAGGGCAAGCCCATAGTGACCTAAGGATGAGTCATGCCACAGGTGGCAGGGGACTACTGAGGTAGATGTGTGAGAGGCTGAGGGAGTGTAGTAAGCATCCACAGAGTGGACACTCCTCTTTAGGTAGACCAATGGTTGCTCATGGGTGAATTTACGCTCTCTTGGCCAAAGGGTGAACACAATAATCATAGTTTAGGTTGGGTCAATGGTCCTTTGTCCTAAAGGGCAAAAGATGGTTATGAAGGAGTGGGGAGGTGGTGAACTCTTGCAAATGGGGATTTTATCTCATTTGGAGGGCTTGGTTCAATGGGTTTGACCCAACCAGAGTTCACCATGGGTTTGGCCCACTCGGGCAGACCCATGGTGACCCAAAGATGAGTCATGTAGATTAAATGGGTTCAATTGTGCTAAGTTGACCATTTTGACCAAATTGGGTCAAAGTGGGAGTTTTGTTAAGTTTAATTGGTCATTTGGAATGAGTAATTGGTTTGATTCAATTTGGATTATATTTATATTTGGCTCATATAGTTCAATTTGGGTCAAATGGGTCATGTTGACCAATTTGGCCAAATTGGTCAAATTAACTTGAGCATGGGTTAAGTCCTATTCAATTGATCATTAGGGATTGATAGGAAGAGTTGATTTGAATTAATATGGCTTAGGTAGTGATTTTGTTCAATTTGACCTTTTATGTCAAATTGGGCTAAGTAGTTAATAAGGTTGTGTTGACCAAGTTAGGCGTAATTAAAGGTTGGATCATGTCCAACATCTAATTGGTGATTGGTTAGAAGAATAGGTTTCAACCTATATTATTTAGGATTTGATTTGGCCCAATTTGGCCCTTTTGGTCACATTGGGTCAACTGGGGTCAAGAGGCCAAATTGGCTTTGTTAGGTTCAATTGACTGTAGTGGAGTGTTCAATAGTGACCTACAACCATCAATGAAGAGGTTGGATAACTTGATTTGATCCAATAGGAGTTTGATTGAAGTTTATCTAATTATGTCTTTTAGGTCACTTTGAGTTAAAGTTGTTTGGTCAATTTAATTTGAACTAATTGAGGCTATAGATGGTTGGAATATATTCAATAATGAATTTGAAATTGATTGGTGGCTTTGAATGCAACAGATTTAGGATCGATTGTTTGGCTCATTAGAACGTTTTAGGTCAAATGGGAACTTGGGTTAAATTAAGTCTAATTGATTTAATTTTCTTGATTGCAAGTATTAGAATAGTTTGACATGATCCATTGGATAATTAGAATGATTGAGAGAATTGAATTGAGTTTGGTTTGCTTGAATTGGTTTGAATGGAGTTACAGGATTGAAGTGGGTTAACTTGGGTTAAGATTCAAATTAATTTGGCTTAGATCTTCAATTAGAAACCAAATTCAATCAAGGTTAATTGATAGGCTTGTGATTGTGGTCTCAATCATTTGGTTTATGTTTAAATTAATTGATGGGTATGAGTGTCAATTTAGGCCTTAGGGTTGGTGAAGCCCACTTGTCTTAAGGTAAGCTCTAGACCAAGGGTAATGGCCTACAAGTCTCTAGGCCTAGGTTTAGTGTCCCCTTAACTACTAGAACTATCCTAGCACTAAAAAAACCTATGTGTCTAGAAGTATCCTAGACCTATGATGGAAGTAACCAATCCTCACTCCAAATTGAGGTCAATACCATAAGTCATCTTCTTCTTCACACTTGGGAATGAACTAATGTATTGAGATGATTTGAGGTCACATATGTTCACTCCATGAGCTCCATGATATAAATATTTTACTTTGATGATAAAAATATATGATTTGATGTTGCTAACTACTTATTTAAAGTTTTTAAGGAAATTCACAAGACTCAATTTGTTTAATTAGCTCAGTAAAATCAAAGCTGATTTGACTTGGATAGTTTTAAAATTCTCTTAGTAATTGAATAATAATATAAATAAAAATTAAGAAATAAAATAACTACTAAAATATTTTTTATCACACTTATTTTGATTTTGAAATATTTTTGCCAAATTAATTCGCATTATTTTCTTAAATTTCTTGAAATTATTCGTTTTGGAAAATTCGATCACATACATTGATTGAAGTTGTATTCATTACATGTAAAATTAAGTTTCTTTATAACTTCATAACAATTCTTGAGTATCTCTTGGATGTGTCTTTGACAATCATTAACCTTTAGGTGCTCAGTACTTGTAGGAGATAGATTCACCTAGATTTTTTATTTGACTTGAATTAATATGAACTTAATGATATAACTTCTCATAATTATTTAGTATTATTTAAATATAATTTGTTGTTCATATCTTAGTGGAACTTTATTGAACCTATTCTTATGTTATCTCCCATAAGAATAAAGCACTCTAGTATTATTTTAAAACACTTTTTTTTACTCATTCTATGTGTTTACTAATTTTTTTTAACAGAGCCTAATATCACAGAGCTATATTAAGGGAGATCAGCCATGTTCTCTTAGCCATATATAGGGAGGAAAGCTTCTAGAGAATTATAGAAAGATGGGGAACAACGCTGAGGACTCAAGGAGGTTACACCAAATTCCAGAAGGCTTTGGAAGAGGATGCTTCAAGAGAACTCTAGGATAGTGTGGAATACTTTAGAACCCTTGTATATGATAGGAGTGGTATGGAATGATCTAGAACCAGGTATATTTTATTGTATTCTTGAATATTCTTTCTAGATTATTCCTTGGGCCATGGGGAGGACTATAAATAGAGGTCCTCACCCCTCATTTGTAACCAAGCATAAACCAAGAAGCAATAAGCAAGATCATCCAAGGTTCCCAAGCAATCTTGTATTGTAAAGTTCCTTTGCATAGTGAAGTGCTTTCCTTACTTTTAACCTCTCCTCTCCAAAAGAGTTTTAAGCATTCTGGTACTGCATTGTGAGGGTTAGGCTGACTTAGCATCAAGGAAGGAGTGTTAAGGCTGCACGGACGACTTGGGAAAAGTTTCTCCATGACAGTTGGTATCAGAGCTAAGGTTGGAGGTATGATGAAGGCTGGCAAGGAACAAGTTATTGGATCAAAGACCATCAATGTGGAGTCATCTCAACAAGGCTGAGGTCGTGAGGAGCAACATGATCTTGCTGCATCCAAGCCACGTGAGACATCCAAGGAGGTAATCTCTGGTTTTGATGCACGCCTTACTCAGGTGGAGGAGGTTATGGGCAGGATGGAAGCTCAGATGGTGGATCTAGGTGAAAGGGTGAATGGCCTTGAGGAAGAGGATGCCGCCATCCACTCATCAATCATAGACCTGTTGGCCAAGGTGAAGGAATCTCTCTTAGATCAGATGGTGAAGATGCAGGAGGACCTAATGGGGGAGCTCCATGGGATTTAGTGATCTCATGAGGAGGAGATGAATAATATCAGGCATAGAAGAGATATGAGGGGACATCTCTCTGTGCAAGAGGGCACTAGCAGCCGGATCCAGCAGTCATGCCATGGAAGCCAATAGGATCGAAGTGCCTAACCTAAGAGCCTCAGAGGAGTCTACAGCGCAAAGGAGGTGGACAACTTTCTATAGGGACTAGAACAGTACTTTGTATCCATGAGCATCACTGATGAAGGTACCAAAGTCCAATTTGTTGCTCTTTATCTTTCTGACACTGCCATGTTGTGATGGAGGAGCTGGCGAGGAGATATGGAGAAAGGTATGTGCACCATATCCACTTTTGATGACTTCAAGAAAGAACTCAAGAGGGAGTTCTATCCTGATAATGCGGAGGATAAGGCTAGAGCCAAATTAAGAAGGCTCAAACAAGAAGGGTCAATATGGGAGTACATCAAAGACTTCACTAGCATGGTCCTTGAAATCCCTGATATGTTCGACAAAGATTCCCTTCTCAACTTCATGGATGGACTTCAACCACAGGCCAAGACCGAGCTTAGGAGGCATGGAGTGCAAGATCTTGCAACTGCCATTGTCGTTGCTGAGAGCTTGATCGATTACACTAAAGAGTCTATAAAGCCAAAGGAGAAGAAAAGTACATATGTCAATGGTGGGGAAAAAAATGACAACAAAGAGAGGAGTCTCACCAATAATCGACCTCAACACGGGAAAAATACAAGGGAAGGAAGAAGGAACATAAGAGCTAACCACATAATAATTGCTTCCTTTTTGGAGGACACCATTGGGCAAGGGAGTGTCCTCAGAAGAATGCCTTGAACTCTCTCTTATAGAGTCATCAGGAGGCAGCGAAAGCTGAGGAGAATGATATGGTTGCACAAGTGGAGATGGTTATTGGGGGAAAGACTACTACTGCCATGATAGACACGGGAGCTTCCCACAATTTCATCTCCATGGAAAAAGCAAGGCGACTAGGACTACCAATGGATGGAGGAGGAGGCTCCATCAAGGTAGTCAACTTAGAGACAAAGCCAATTCATGGCATACCACGAGAAGTGAAGACCAATGTGGGATCTTAGTCAAGTATGCTAAACTTCTTTGTCTTCCAATGGATGACTATAGAGTCATCCTAGGATTGGATTTTGTAGATCAAGCAAAGGCATTCTTGATGCCATTTGTCAATAGTATGTGCATCATGGAAGGTAGTCAGACTTGCATGGTGCCCATAATGAGAGCCTCCAAGCAGGCTGCCAAAATCCTAACGACCAGCCAACTTGAAGAAGAAGAAAACTATTTGGATGTTCTTCATGATATGGATAATGAAGAACCAAAGCCGCAAGAATACATGCCAAGGGAGGTGGTAGTGATACTTGAAGAGTTCAAGGACATCTCACCGACAGGGATGTCGAAAGAGCTCTAACCCAAAATGGAGATAGCTAGGGCCACACTACACAAGACAACTAAAGGATGAGAAAGATGGATGGATCAGAAAGTGGCACGGAGGATCCATCAAGAAGAATATCCAAGCGAGCTCTATAGTGACTACTTCTTTACAAAGAAGTGAACGAAGTAATTTCAAATCAGGCAATTCACAAGAGAAGGGTTTCAAACTATAGAAATTATCTCATCAAATGGAATGGGTTACCAGAAAGTGAGGCCAATTAAGAACATAAAGACAATCCGTGGCGATTCAGAAGAAGGCACGTGATGAGGGCATCGCGGGTTTAGGTGGGGAGAAAAGTCAGATCTATATTAAGGGGAGATCATCCATGCTCTTAGCCATACAAGGAGGGAAGCTTCTAAAGAATTATTAAAATATGGGGAGCAATCTTGAGGACTCCAGAATGTTCCACTAAATTCTAGAAGGCTTTGGAAGAGTGACGCTCAACTCGATAGTGGAATACTCTAGAACTCTGTATGGTACTTGCAGTGGAATGATCTAGAACCATATAAGTATTCAAGAATAACCAAGAAGAAGAAGCAAGATCATCCAAGGTTCCCAAGCAATCTTGTATTGTAAAGAGCATAGTGAAGTGCTTTCACTTCTAACCGCTTCTAAAAGAGTTTTGAGCATTGTCATCCTTGCATGTTATGACTTTAGCATCAAGGAAAAGTGCTAATCGCACGAGACTTGGAAAAGTATCTTCGTGACACTAAGCTCTTCTAGCTTGTTGTGTCTTGTGGATAAACCAAGAAGTTAATGAGTCTATAACATTCTAATTTTGAAAAGGTATTTAGTTATCATTGATATAAAGGCCATACAAATTATCACTTACCGGCTTCATGTAGAAAGGAGAACAAAAATATACCAAATCATGTCAAAATAAGATAAAAATATATATTATGTTACACGAGCAAAATGTTAAGCCATATTCAAAAAATCATGATTATTACTACATAACTTTTCTTACCTATGTATTATACAAAGAAAAGAGCTTTAATATAACCTTTTCTTACCTATGTAGAAAGATTGCTTATTAGAGTTCAAAATTTTGTAGTCTTATTAATGAAACTTACATATTTGTAGCTCCAAAATTATGAAACCAATTTGTAGCCGTACTATATTGTTGTTTGCTCCATTAAATATCCTTCTAATGTTGTGATGTTCTGATTTATGATATCAAACTAAAAGGTTCTCTGAAACTTGGTGGTCCATGATGTTGAAGAAAGTATACTATAAGAAGATAGAATTTTTTTATTAAAATACTTTCTTAAACCTTTTGTTTTTTGTTATGACATGTAGAATTATTATAAAAATTATTATTATTATTATTAATAATATTATTATTGTTATTACATTTATTTGTATTAAGCAGCTTCAATCACTATAAATGGCATCTATTTTAATAGCTGAATTGGGCCAATCAACCAATTTTTGAACTTAATGCATGTTATAAATTTCCTTTTAGAATATCACATGATATAACAAATTATATGAATAAACTTGGGAACTACTAGTATAGATGACAACTAATCATTTTTTTAATTTGGTAAAGCACCTATAAAGAAGAGTTCCTTATAGTTTCTTTTTTATTTTTTATTTTTATTTTTCTGAGCTTTCAAACTCATATGTAAATTAGTACAATTAGTAAAGAGTAGGTAATCTTAAACCAATTTGACATGATCCAATGGTGACCGCAGCTCGGGCTGCAACAGGCATAAGTCCGAGCCAAGCCTTCCCTTGCATTAATCTGCAATGCAAACAAAAATGCAATAAAAAAAGATTCAAAAACATATAATGTAGAAAACTAAAGTTCTTTAATTCTTTACAATGTAATACCAAATAACTACTACAAAATAGGAAAAAAATCACTGTAATACACTAAGCTTCTAATATTCAATATACATTGAAAGTTATATTTTGGCTATAATACAATATCTTCTAATATATATATATATATATATATATATATATATATATATATATATATATATATATATATATATATATATATATATATATATATATATATAAATGTATAAAAAAATTCAAAACATCTATTTATAAAACTACAATAGAAGAATGCAACTTTGAATGGCCGCAGAGACGACACCGGACTTTCGCTCTGTGGGAACTTCATGTTGCGTTCGGCAACACCTAAGGCTTCAAATTGATTTGTCGTATAACATTTCTATTGATGCGGTTGCTTTTTGCCACCTCCTGCAATTTATTACTTCATTTATTTAGTGCCAACTCCCATCAAAAATTAAAAGAATATATATATATATATATATATATATGGATAGAAATAAAATTTTAGAGATGGAACCGTATAGCTACAAGTGCGGCAGGCAGATCTTGCATTCCTTTATGCATAGAGAAAGTTGTTGCTGGATGAACACAGATATGCATTATTCATAAATGTTATTCAATTTTACATATATATATATATACATATATATATATATATATATATATATATATATATATATATATATATATATATATATATATATATATATATATATATATATATATATATATATCACCCTAATCTTCAATATCACATCAAAAATATCACTTTATTCACTTTTTAAAAGTGAAATGCACCTTTTTAAGCATAGAAAAGTGTTTGATAAGTAAATATCTAAGTTTAGGTGTTAGATACATAAGAATTGTGTGGTATGTATGTAAATCTGTTAAACATTAATTTTGCATGAAAATCAATTAAAAAAGAAAAAGATATCTGCAAGAGTGATGATGAAGAGTTTATGAGTTCTACCATCTGGACAGAATTTCATTGGATTCATTGCCGCAACCACCACCGCCGTCAAGCTTTAATGCCTATAAATTTTCTTTTGAGAGAGAAAAAAACTTTTCTGGCTATATGAAATGGTTTTTTTTTTACTATAGGCGACAATCTAACCTTATAAGAGCAGCTGCGAAGAATAGAGAAATAGAGAGATGGAGTGAAGGTTTGAAACTTGAGAACTCGATACGATGATGTGGCTCTTGCTCTCTGACCACCTATTTATTGGTGGGATGAAGTATGGCTTCAAAAATACATGAATTATAGAATATGACATGGTAAAATATTATAGGATGTGCATATCTTCAAAATTACAGGATATGCATTAATAGTTATGATTTGCCAATATAAAGAAATTTATTTTTAGGAGTCAGATATTGCGAATATAAAGAATTGCCTTAATGTTTGTCATCTTTCAATTATTGCATTTTCCTTATTTGAAAGTTATGATGGGCTCATGCACATAAAATTCTCGTGAAAGGAACTCCATGATCACTGTGTTTAAAGGATATAAGATCTAATTTTATTCGAGGCTGATGCAAAAACCTTACACTCAAGATTTGGCCGTGAAAAGTTCGATTATTTTTTTATAGCTTGGAAGTTGAGAACTCAAATGATAAGCTATGCCTCCTGAGGCTTGCTCTCTAGCCACCTTTTTAACTAGGAGATAGACGTATGGCTTTAAAAGAAACAAATTATATTAAAGATAATTATATTTATTATAGAATATATCAGAATATAATATTTCCATAAAATAAAATTATAGTAATCATATCTCTATAATTATAAGAGAAATGCATTAAGGGTTTCCATATATAAGATTTGCCTACATACAACCCATGATCGAATTGATTTAGCACTAATCCAAATTGACCTCTTAGATGGCTAGTTTATTATATACTTGACCAAAGCGAATTTTAGATAAATGTAGTGGTAGAGAGGCTTTTTCTTTCTACTATCAAGAGATTTAATTCAAGCAGTTTTATTGAAACTAATTTTATTTGATTTATTACTATAAAATATAAATTTATTTAGAAAAATAATGTGAAAAGGTTATGATGTGAAAATGATAAAACAAGTTTATTTCATAAATGCAAATATCTTATATTTTGAATTTAGGATTTTTATAAACTTGGCTAACAAAAAAATTTGAGAAAATTGTGATCTAATAAAAGAATGTTAAAAGTGTTCTATTTCAATTCAAATCCTATAGTTATCAATTTCTTTAAGCAATATTAATAGTAATTAGATATGCATCATTTTTAAGAGATTTATTATACATGAAAAATAAATTCCACAAAAATTCCTCATTATGAGATGTAGTCGCATTGATATTTCAACATGAACATAATGATATAAGAGAAATAGTTGAAATGAATCTTGAATTTTAACAGTGGGTTTTAGTCAAATAACAAGAGTCTATTTTGAAGAATTCTTCACATCAACACATCATCTTGAAGCCATCAAATTACTAGCTTTAATATAATTTAAGGTCATTGAAATTTATCAAATGGTTGTGAAGAATGTTATTTTGCATAGCACCTTATTTTATCTAGTTGTAGGTAGGATTAATATAACATTTGGTGCTTGGTTATGTGGCCATTTTAAAAACTAAGGAGTCACATCAAACACAACAATGCACATATTTAATATCTTTTAGGTATACCTATATGTGTTCATTCTATGTAAATGTCTCATTTGATTTTGTAACATTTTGAATTTTTACTCTACTAGTTGTTAAACAGATAAAAAAAACACATCAATAACAAATAAATTTAATGTTATTTTAATTATCTTGGTCTAATAAGAAGTGAAATTCAATTGCACCATTCACTAAACATGTGAAATATGTTATAACTTAGAGTTGTATTTTATAAGTCAGATGACTCAAGTTATAGTTATTAAATTTTGAAAATTCTTTCCTAAATTTTAAATTAAACTATAGTTCATAAAGCCTTCCATAAATCCTTAATTGTTCTCCTTGGGCAATACATAATTGCTATTAAGAATAAATTTAGGTCAATAGACTTTCTTAGTCAGTAGAAATAACCTCCAATCCAATAAATCTTAGACACTTTACAAAAAAAAATTTCTATTAGAATAGAGTTTGGTCATTGTGAATATATCCTCAAATAGAAGCTCAACCATCATAGGTTACAAAATCTAGTGGTAAACTCCACAGAACTCGAGATTTTGACCAGCTAGAATCGAATTCCATTGAATTAGAGGTGGAAAGGGTCAAGAGTTGACAATGTAGAGCCCTTTATTAGATTTTGAGGTTCAAGATAGTATACCTATTTTAGGATTTATGTTTTTGTATAGAATGCTTCATAAAAAAAACTCTAATTTTGTTTCCTGAAAAAAGCTTATTATACTTTGTAATTATTTCAATAAAGATCACATTTATAAAGAAAATATGATAATTATCATGGTCATTGAAAAAGAAGACTCTTCTTACAAATTAATAACAAAATGTATTTGTTATGGTAAATATTATTCATTACATACTCTATTAATTATAATTGATATGATTACATGATCAAAATATAAATTTCTTAATTTAGTTTAATTTTATAAATGTTTTAACCCTTTTTTCTAATAATATTTTCTCATGTGTATCAAAATTTAATATCACTTTTATAATATTTGTTTCTTAAAATTCTTGTTGTGGATGATTGTATAATACGATTAGTTATTGATGGCATTCTCCTAACAATTATTTAATAAATGTTATATAGTTTTTGAAAATTAAATTACAACAGACTTGGTCATTAGTGCACATATATTATATCGGACTAATCCACCTATGAATTAGTATACTAACCTCTTATATATATATATATATATATATATATATATATATATATATATATATATATACTATATATATATATATATATATCTATATATATATAATTTTCTATTACTACTCCAAAATACTTTCTCTAAAATGTGAATTCATTATATTGTTCAAATTTTAAGCAAATGATCAAGTGGTAGGATAATTTGTCTTATGAGACATTCAGCTTTAAACATTTGAAGAATAGGAATCTTATGATTTTCTTATTTAAGCAAAACTAAGTATTCATTTAAAAAATAAGTAAAGTACAAAGGTCAATGCCAACAAAAGAGAGGCTAGAAGAATAAAGGACCAGTCCCTATAAAAGCAAAAGTTCGAAGAGGGCATTATAAAAAGAAAAGTTTAAACCTAAAAAGGATTGGTCCCAATTATAATATTGATATTAAAATCTAATGAAAGATATTGTAAACATCTATAAGAACTACAAGATTGTTTAGAGTCCCAATGGCAATAATAATCTTCTTCAAATAAAACTTGAAATCATGTATTTAAGTGTGCACAATCTTTGAGTTTTGAAGATTCCCTTCAGTGTTGAAATCTAGTAGCATTATAATTATATTAGTTCCTTAGATTGAATGGTTTTTCTTAATTACCTATAACTCAAAAAAGAATAAAGGCAATTGAAGGTAAAGATACTTAGATTATCATTAGAAAATTAATGTGGATCAATTGAACCATGTCATAGATTGACATAGCTAATTAGAGTGAAGTTTATCATATGGTGATCCCTTGACTTGATCCAACTTTACATCCTAGATTAATAATTCAACATATGAACTCTATCACTTAAAATGATGAAAGTAATAAAAAGTAGAAGAGATCTAATTTTGTAATGTGAATACATCAAGTTCAAAAAACAACATTTTTAAACCTCTAAGGTGCAAAAAATCTCATTAATTGTAGTAATAGCTTGTAGGGTTCATGCTCAGTTTCCAACAAAATATAATATTTTAAGTGTCCTATCAAGTATAATTGATCATTCTACATATAAAAGGGAGAATTTGATCTTTGGAAGGTCACTAGATTTAAAGAAGAAAGGCATCTAAATCAACGATTAGCTTCCAACTTCATATATACATTACTCAACAAATTAATAGATTCATCATAACTTTCCAACTCCTAAAAGCAAGAGCATCACAACAACAATCCAAGTAACTGAAATCCATCTCAACATTGTTAAGCTCTTCACCCATATAAACTATCAAATTAAGGGCCAAAAGAGAAACTCATACAAATTTTCATGGAATAGAAAAAATCAAGAAATGAAGCCTCAAAAAATTATTAAAATATAAACAAAATAATTATGACAACTTGTCAAACTAACACAAAGAACAAAAAAAAGATCATCGATTTCTACAGTTTCTTAATCTGGATAATTATCTTTCAAATTGGTTTAGGATAACATTAGACTTAAATAGGATGCCTCATCTACTTTGCAAATATCACAACCACCTGGCTTGTATAACATAACTTCCCACCCCATCCATTTCAACATAATATACCCATGATTATCTTCCAAATGTTTCATTGACACATTTTTCTAGACTCGATTTAAAAAGTAATAAACACAATTCACTTGAAGATGAGAAATAATTGTACTGGAAACAACGAAAGCATTTCATGCACGGATTTAGGATCAACTAGAATTAAGGATTACAAGATAATTTGGTTGCGTCTTTAGCTTTCTTGAGCTTTAACCATGAAGAATCTAATCTCTCTCCATCTCTCCATGCATAATCTCTATCTCTCTCTATCTTGAATAATTGGTTTTATAATTGGGGCATAAGTAGAAGATCACTGGTGGAAATGACCTTCAATTGCAAAATTGGAGGCCACAACTATCATGGATGTGGCCACGTGAACTTAGTTCCCTACTCCGATTGTAGAAACTACAACCCCAAGAATAAAGCTATCAAGAAGTTTTTGATGTGGAATATTGTGGACTCCATAAGGAATGTGCATGAGGCCCGTGTCTATGATATTTATATTATCTCAAAAATCTATGTTACATTGTAGTAATGTGTTTCCTACACTATTCACTCTCATGTCATAAGGGTTAGATCTTGAACCACGAGGAAGATTCAAGAGCTTCCACAATAGTTTAGGAGTATGAAGGAAATAGAAAGATTTTGTCAAGGACTACCATCTCAGCCTCGTAATATTGCTATTACACTTGCTCGCCAATGAGCCAAGTACTAGACAGTTTCAATAATTTATTAGGCATTACTTTTTGTAGTACTTTCCATGTTTCATGTAAATCTAAAACTACATTTTTACTACCAAAATTTAACTTTCACAAATGTTGAATTTTAAGACTCTTGTAGTATCTAATTGGGTTTGCTTCTTTAAAGTTCAGTTTCATCCTCATTTTCATAAGGAGACAAAATTTGATGTAAATGTTCTACATGTTTATGTTTAATATTAGGTGGATAAGATTACTCACACATATTTGATTTGAAAATTTATGAACATATTAAATAGGCCAAAACTTAATTGGCATAGGAATGAAATACCTATTTTATGTTTATCTTAAATATAGACCAAACTCAACTCATATAGAAAAATAGTTAAACATTTTTATCTCATGTAAACCTAGAAGAGTTCAACAAACCTAATCAAAATGGAAAATTAAAAATATTAAATAAACCAAACACATATAATACGTTTAACAAAAAATAATTTTTTAATAACAAGATTAATGACCCAATTATTATGATTAATCAAAAAAAAACTGAATGAATTAATGGGAGTAAATTTCTGAGAGAACTTTGTGTTTAAAACATTCAATTCTATAAAGCTAAATGAACTTGATGTTCTTATTCAAAATAAGATCAAGAGTTTGTTGAGACCAACAATCAAAATGAAAGTAATGCTTTTGAGAAACTTGTGTTGATTTTAAGCTTAATGATAATTAAGTTATCAAAAATCTTCTAGGTTATAAAGGTTTTTAATATATTTTAGTCGTATGTTATTAAAAATGAAGATATAAAAGGTGAAATTATAAAATATACAGATTTTGAAAATCATGAATTTTTGAATCATATATTGAAGCATTGATTTGATAAAAAATTTCCATCCATTCATGTTAAGTGTTACATGTAAATTATGGATCTTAAATTACTAAAAATATGAATTGACAACTTCTGAAAATAGATAAATAAATGTTAGTCTATTGATTGGAAGCTTAAGCATTCTTCTAAAATTCTCTTTTAATTATTCATTTTTAAAATGATTTATTTTGTACAATGTTCTGTGTTGGTCTATATAAATTCTATTATTTGGTTCTTCATAGTTCTACATAGGTGTTTATTGAAAACTTCTTCCTTTCTTTTACATACAAGCATGTACATTGATATACTCAATTAATGTATAGTGACAGTTCCTCTACATTTTCTTTATTATAAAAGGATTATTTGTACTAGGAAGAAGATATCATAAATTTAAGATAATTAAAAATAGCATTCTAAAGATAACATATTCTTTTACTAGATTTAGTTTGTTAGTTGAACTTTGAAAATATGTTGTTAAAAATAATGGTTTTATTATATTATGTTTTTAATTAGTTCAATATATAAATTAAAATTGATTTTAAATTTTACAAACATATTAGAAACTACAAAATTTAGATTTTATTTTTACACTTGGGACTTATTTTGGTCTCTAAATTATTATTTTTATTATTAATGACATGGATTGTGATCTTAAGTACATGTATCATGGTTGGAAAAGTAATCACCTAATAAATGTTTTTATTAGTAGAATTTAACCATTCCTTAGTTTCATAAATAAAAAAGGTGATCTTAAATAAAATTAATTTTTTTTTGCTTAAAAAAGTGATAGTAACAACATTCTCACATGTGACAATATTATTATTCTTCCTTACCAAACTTTGGATGAAAGTTTGTTTTAATGTGATAATAATCTTTTTTTCTTTTCATGTAGGTATCAAGCAGGCTTTTCCTTTGGACGTAACTCTTCTTTAGCTCATCATCTACTTGTTGACGAGTGTTGTAGTTTGATCCTTTATGTCTTTTACTTTCTAGATTTTTTTGGGGTATTGTCTTTTCTTTGCTGTGGGTTGTACTTAGAAGATTTACTCTTTAGGATGATTGTAGCTCTTTGATTTAGACTGAGTTTATCTCCTCTTAAAGATCTTGTAACCTTTTTGAGCAATAAAATTCTATATGGGGTTCCCCACCTCAAAAGAAAAAATAAGGTATAATAAGTAGTATAGAGTGAATATTAAAATAATCCTTCAAGCATGAAACAAATATTAATATGATGAAAGATCATTAAAGCCCATAAGACCATAGTGAAATTATGTCTAATTTACATATATGATGCAATAAATTTAAGATTCTAAATAAAGATTATATTTTCTTATTCAAAAATATTTGAGTGGTGTAATAAAAGATGATTAAGAGATAAAAAGGTTGAATTACATGTGTCAAAAAAAAATATGCTTATGCAATAAGTTCTGGCACAAGATTAAGAAAGAGATCAAAAAGAAGCCTAATAAAGGCTCATTTTAAGACCCCAAAAAAGAAGAAATAACTAGTTACCAAATATTTTTCATATTTAAATGTTAGATTTTAAATTTGAATTTTTATTTTAGGAAACACTTATGATAGAAGAAAATAATTTATTAAAGGTGATTACCATCTTTGTAGCAACTATATATTTGAATGATGATAATTCAAGAGTCCAAACAAATTTTATAAATAGTGTTGACATATAATAAGGAATTTTTACATTACAACAACAACAACAAGCATCTATCCCATTATGTGAGATCTACTACATGAATATTTCTTCTCCATTTTGTCCTATTATGTGTCAAAATTTCACATTAAAATAATAAAATAATTGAAATTTTTGTTCTATTTTTGCAAATGCTTCATGCATATTTTAATCAATCTTGGAAAAATTAGTTATCTCTAGCATCTTTCTTTGCACTTAGCCATGTTCCTAGGCCTACTATTCATAATATAATCCAACAAAACTAGACCTTGTAAACCTAGTGTAATTCTCCACCATTCAAAAGACATTGGAAAATATAAAGCAACATTAAAAAAGCTCTATATCATATCTTTATTTGCTAATCTAGCCATTTATATCCATATTTATATATTTAGACTAATTTAAGCTATTCTCTAATGTACTAACACAAATTAGATTAAATTAGCCCAAATTAATCTAGTCTTTGCTCTAATTATCTTCACATCTTAAAATAATAATTCATAATCACTTTTAACAATTAATTTTGTCATAAATTCTATTATCATCATCAAAATTGATATCAATGATAAAACATTTATGGCAAGAAAATGTAGTACTTTTGTGGAGTGGAAAGGAGCATTGTCTTACGGTGGACCTAATGGCTAAACCATTGAGAAGATGATTGATATCTAGTTATTCATTCTTCATTATTTAAATTATAGAGATTAAAGATGATTCATTTGCATATATGTAAAAAAGAGTTTGGTGATTCTTTCCTTTTTTTTTGGAGAAATGTAATTAATTCTTTAAACTTACCTCTAATTTTATTTTCTTATTTTTTTAACAACATAACCACACCATGGTAACTTTCTTCTAATAATATGTCTTTTTTTGCAATCATCCTTGAATTTATTGTAATCATTGATTCTCTGATTTGGGATACCATATTTGAATGGTTGATTATATTAAATATTTTGATTTCATAAAAAGTAGTAGTTCAAATTAGATTAAATATTTGCTTAATATTTACTTTTATATTTTTATTATATTCATATTTCATATTTGATCTTTATAATTACCATCAAATTAATTTTATGTGATAAACTAGTTAAAGAAGTAGAAATATAATACAATATGATTACATATGGAGAATATATTTTCTTATGAATAAAACTAAGTGAAATATGAATAAATGATTGATATAAAAGAGTGAAATTATCATATGATAATCAAGTAGTCCATATAAGAAAATCAAATAAAAGAAGCTAATGGAAGAGCACAAGTGTGAGTCCAATATGCCCATTTTAATAGCCCATTTGAGAAAAAAATAATAAAATATAGTTTATATTTAATAATTTTAATTTTTAGGTTTTAAATTATAACTTTTATTTTAAATAATGATTATGGGCTATCATTTAATAACTTTCAGAAGATAAAATGAATTATTGAAGGTGCGTACCACTTTTCTCCATTAATGATGAGTCCATCATTATTTTTAGCTTTATCATTTATTTTATTTACAACAAATCAGAGGTAATATAAACTTTATGACTAGTGCTAATATTTAATGAATGAATTTAGCATTATTATGAATAAAAATAGTAGAGAAGTATAATATTTTGTTAATGCTAGGTGGCCTATCTTGACCAACCTTTATGAGATTGGCTATATGTCTTCTATGTCTATTTGTACTCTTATAAAATATACTTCTATTCCATAAGTTTAAGAGGTTAGATATCATCCCCTAAATGTTAGAAGAACAACTCAATCACTCCCCTACCACATCAACCACCCAATCAATCTTAAGACCAAGCTACAACTACAGGTAGCTGAACTTTGATCCATAAAATGAACCATAGGTAGCCATGTTGAAAAAGCTTCCAGGCGAGTTTGTCTCAATATTTATAAAGATTCTTAAATTATTTTCAAGCTCAATCCAATACTCAAAGTTGAGAATTTGATTCCAACTCCTTGTTTTATGTTTAGTCTTAGTCAACCAAACTCCCTAGATCCTTCCATGGCTTGATGAGCCTTGAAATCAATTGCTCTTCTCTTTGTCAAGCTTTTGAGTAAACAAATTTGCTCATGAAGTGATTTTAGATGGAAGAGAATTTCATATGGGTAGGGCTTAGGTTGCATTGACCCAAGCCAAGCCAGACTTTTTCGATTTCTTTGCCTAGCTCTATGATGGAAATAATGGTAGAGCCATTGGCTTTATGCTATCTAAATCCAACAACACTAATTAATCACAATTCAATTATTCAAGGTTTATTTATAATTTATTTCACTTATGAGTCTAGTGAGTATCCAAGCTTAAATCTTTTAGGGTGAATGCTTTATCAAACATGGAACTTAGGAAAAATCCAAAACATCAATTAATTGGCCTAAATATAATCTTAAGGTATGAATTATCCACTATTTAAATTGACTGAAGCACTATACCTTTCTAAAAATTATGAAATTTAAATCTAACCTATAAACAGTGATATGAACATGTCATTTCATCATTTAGTAGTTGAATATATCAATTATTATTTATCATATTGAAGCATATGTATAATAGATAGCATGGATTTTTTAAAATTATTTTAGATTTGAAACTTTTATTAAAATAATTACAGCTTAATTGTTGGAAAATTTATTGAAGGTTAAAGAAAATGTTAGTTGATGTTTTTTTTTTTGTTGCTTTGAAATAGAAATATTTTTAACTGGTTTTGAACTTTTGGAAACTAATTGATTATTCATAAATTGCATAAAATTTAAGTGATATTAGAGTATGCTACACTTGGAAAATGCAGTTTGAGTGTTCCTTATTTTAAATGTTCCTTGAAAAAACTGTAAAATATCCTCAAAGGCCATGAACAGGCTTTCGTAAGAAATTGAGAACTATTGGAGGTTAATAAGGATGTTAAATCAGTGATTATCACTAAACATTCATTGTATTATTTTTAAAGATACCAATAGAATTAGAGTTTTAAGATATCAAAAGTGATTTTAATAATGTTAATTTAGTGATTAACACTAAAGAGATGTCATTTTATAATGTTGACTAATAAATGGGAACTTTTTACTTCTTTAGAAGTTAAATTAATTAGTTTTTAATTTACATAATTTTGTTAACTAACTCACCCTACACTATCCATTCATCTATCCTTTATTAGAAGCTTTTAAAAATGTGAAACCCACATTGTCAGTATGGCCTTAATCTTTTGATTAGATAACATTTAGTCTAATCAAATCCAAGTCATTGATTTGATACATGCAATATCAAAGAACTTATCTAGCAAATAATGAAAACTATTCGCTAAAATGGCTCTTATAAATAACTATCTAAATTTTTTTTTTCAGGAGATTTTGAACACACAAGAAATATGAAATTATGGCAACTTAATCTTATAGTTAAATTGATTTAAGATTCACATTCATTAAAAAAAAAATCTAAAAATCTAAATTAGAGCACATTTGTTGTATCATTACCTACAGAGCTTCATGCTCTATTGACTGATCCAAGGTCGTAATCTGATGAAAATGAACAAGTTTGGTGAATAACTCACTTATTGGTATGGTTTCAATCATATAGATCAACTCAAGGATGCTGAATTTATTTTAGCTTAGTGGAAGAGGGGGTTTCAGTGGAAACTTGGCTCGAGAATGCATAAGCTTGTAGCCCTCTAAATCATGCATTTTTTAGGGCTCCTAATCGTATTATGATTAACTCCTAATGAATTCTAAAACTCCCTAAAGCTAGAGAGATGAATTATAAAGCTTTGTATTTCTATGACTTACTAAGGTCATTATGAGATCTGATGTTGAGGAATGGTTCTCTATAAATCAAAGCTATACACATGAAAGTATGTATCCAAACTCATTCAAAACATGAAGGCAACATATATTTATTTAGTGTGTAAAAGATAACAAAATAGCATGAAAATATATCGTTTACGTTACATAAGTTAATATGAATGATATTTTTGTGGTGACTCATATATTTGATAGTTATAAATAAATATAATGATTTAAGTATTATATATATATAAACAAATTAGTATTCTATGGTATTTATATAAAGCCCCCTACTTCAAATTACAAATACATGACTGAACAATAAAGGACCTTTTGAGAAATATCACAGAATAGCTAAAACAATAACTAATGTGGTGACAAGATACATCTCAATCTGAACTTTTAAATACTTGAGTTAAATACAGTTAAAAGAGAAACACACATTAGTCTATTTTAATTTTTTTTTAAACTAATTGCTCATCATTATATATTTTTAGAGTTTGGTCTTTAAAATTTAGCTGAAATTAACTCTCTAAGTCATTGCACCTCATTTTATCAGCCCAATACTTTAAGAAATTAGAATATGATTGTTGTGCTAGAAAACCATGGTAGAGTGAAAGTTTACGCCTTAGCCTCGATTAGTCCAAAGACAATACGTAATTAAAGAGCTAACAAGAGACACCTAATTTTAACGTGGAAAACCTCAAAAGAGGGAAAACCACGCCCAAGAAAAGCTTCCACTATGTATCTATTTGAGTACAAAGTCTTCGATAAGGGATTATAGAATTGCATATGAGAGAGGAATAACTAACAATGATTTGTAATTGAGATGGTGGAGATGCGGGTAACCGGTGGGAATACTGGTACAATTAGTGACTACGGTGGCGGTGTGGTTGATGGCCACGAAAGGCGATCTTGTGCGATCTTGCTTGGAGGATCTTCAAGCTTTAAAGCTCTCTCTTCCTCCTCACTTCGGCTTTTCCTCTTCTTCCTTGCTCGGACTCTTCCTTTTCTTCCTTTCTTGGACTCTTCCTTTTCTTCCTTGCTTGGACTCTTCCTCTTCTTCCTTGCTTGGGATCTTCCTCTTCTTCCTTCTTGGGACTCTTCCTTTTCTTCCTTGCTTGGACTCTTCCTCTTCTTCCTTGCTTGGACTCTTCCTCTTCTTCCTTGCTTGGACTCTTCCTCTTCTTCTTCACTTGGCCCCTTTGGTGTGAGGAATGAAGGCCTATTTATAGATGGGAGGAGGGGCATTCTTGTAAATTCATGTAAGGCCCGTACCACTCTCCTCGACGGCTCAGGATGATTCCTTGATCATTTGATGTATTTTGAGAATTTGGATGCCCAAATGAAGTCGGAATTATGAGATCTTAGACTCATAAGATCCGGCTCCGAGACGCCTTTGATCAGTAAACATTCCATATTTGAGAGTCGCTTTTGAGATTTAATTGATGTCCCAAAGATTCCAATGATATTTTAAGTGCTTGATCTCGATCGGTTTTGACTCTAAATCATATCACTTTCGACATCAAGATTTGTGCTTTGACTAGTCATATTTGGAGAGCCATATTTTTACTTTTGGATGACATTAACTTAATCATCCAAAAATATATGTGTCAAATGCTCAAAAATAACAAATTGGAAGTTTTCAGGCGTTTCGACAGGCGCCGTGCCCGTCGGCGTCACCGGCCTGCAGCTTGAGAAGCACGCTTCATCTGCGGTCTTCTAGGCGATGGGCGCATCGGTCAAATCTCGGGCCAGCGGCGTGATTGCTGGCGGAAGCGGCGGAGCAACGTGATGGGTCGTCGGAGCGGTCGGCGATAAGGGCAGCGTCCCGTGGCGAAGCGAATAGTCGGCGTGGTTCGCATGAAGCATGCCATCGGCCATGGTCGCGACATCGCCGGTTCCGCATGAGGGGTTCGTCATGCGTTGGTGTGCAGATTGCGTGCAGTTAGTGGACGGTTGGTCGCATGGTTCGTCGCCGACGTTGGGTTCGGCCGGTTCACGTTCGTGAGCACAGGCGAATGGTGGAGGCCTATTCCTCTGTGCCGCATCAGCCTTCATGGCTATGTGGCATGCCATGGCACACCCTGGGATCGGAAGGGATTTTTGAGCCATTTTTGAGGTTTTACCCTTTTTTGCTATAAATTCCCAGGGTGAGAGGGAGAGGCACACCTTTCCCTCTCCCTTCTTGAGTGAGGGTCCTTTGGAGGCAATCAAGAGGCATTGAGAGGCGATTTAGGAGGCGATCAAAGGCGATCAAGGCCATGGTGCGTCATTGGTTCGGGTTCCCTCGTCGGTTCGGCCTCGTTGGACCGTCAGTTAGGAAGGCGATCAAGGCCCAGTACATACATTGGTTCGGTTTCCGCCTGTCCGCTTGGCCTCGTCGGACCGTCCGGGTTAGGAGGCGATCAAGGCCCATGGTACATACACCGTGGTTCCGGTTTACCGGTCTCGTCCGGTTTATTGGCCTCATCGGACCGTCCGGGTTAGGAGGCGATCAAGGCTACATCGTGGTTCGGTTCGGCCTCATCAGTTCAGGCCTGACCGTAGGGGCGGTCAAGGCCGATACATCGTGGTTTGGTTGCCTCCTCCGTTTCTTGGCCTCGCCGTCGGGTTGGGAGGCGATCAAGGCCCATGGTACATACGTCATGGTTCCGGTTTCCCGGCCTCGTCGGTTCGCTGTCGGGTCGAGTTAAAGGCGATCAGCCCACATCGTGGTTCCGGTTTCGACCCGTGGACCGTCTGAGGCGATCATGGCCATTACGCATTCCGGTTTACGCCTCGTCAACCGTCGGGTTAGAGGCGATCAAGGCCCATACATCGTGGTTCCGGTTCTGACCGTGGAAATAGTTGGAGGTGATCAAGGCACCATATCGTCGTGGTTCCGTTCGGCCTCGTCGGACCGTCGGTTGAGGCGATCAAGGCTCACGGTACATCGTCGTTGTTGTTCTGGCCTCGACCCGTCGTTGAGGCGATCAAGGCCCGCGATGCGTCGTCATGGTTCAGTTCCGCTTTCGGTCGTCAGGTTAGAGGCGATCAAGGCCCATGGTACATATCGTGGTTCGTTTACCTCGTCGGACCGTCCGGTTAGAGGCAATCAAGGCCTGATGCAGATGAGGTTCAGCGATTGACGAGAATGGATGGCAACCGGAGAAATGGTGCGGTATCCGGTCGATGGTGGTGACCGAAGATTCCGATAATAGTGGACCGGCGAAGATTGCGGCGATAATGATAGTGGCGACATTGATAGTCCGGCGGTGATCAACGGTATAGTTGCGGCGTTATTGGCGCAATGACGACGTAGTCGCAGACGTCGGTAGTCTGAGTACCGCAACTATTGGTGACCGGCGAGATTGCGGCGATAGTGGTGACCGGCAGTCGGCAGTTTGATAATAGTGATGTTGTAACACGTTATATGGATATAATTGAATCTGAGGATTTTGACCCATCCGTTGTTTGTCGAGTGTTACGATGACCGTGCTTAATGGAGTGGGTATAAAGTTTTGACCTTTCCTAGGTTGCTGGTCAGAATATTATTCGTCGATGCTAACCTATATGGAAGAGGCCGTGAGAAGTCCACCAAGGACGTTTTGACCTATCCTGGGTTGTTTGTCAGAGCTTTTGCTCGATGACGTGCTGCGTATGGAAGGTGGGAAGTCCACCAAGGACGTTTTGACCTATCCTGGGTTATTTGTCAGAGCTTTTGCTCGATGACATTAACCCGTATGGAAGAGGTCACGGGAAGTCCACCAAGGATGTTTTTGACCTATCCTGGGTTGTTTGTCGCTTTTGATGACGTGCTGCGTATGGAAGAGGTCGCGGGAAGTCCACTAAGGACGTTTTGACCTATCCTGGGTTGTTAGTCAGAGTTTTTGCTCGATGACGTTAACCCGTATGGAAGAGGTCATGAGAAGTCCACCAAAGATGTTTTGACCTGTCCGAGGTTGTTGGTCGGAATATTATTGACGACTTTGTATGGAAGAGGTCAAATTAAATATTGTTTGAGCTTGTAGCGAGTTGACCATTGATCTTTGCCTTTTCAATGGTATTGTTGACTTGCTTTTCGAACTAATAATCAATCAGATATCCAGAATTTTGATTTGGATAATCTTTTGAGATTAAGAGTTGCCCCCCAGTTGGAGGCATGTTCGTTTGAGTCGATTGATATGGAGGTCGTGGAGGGAGATTACGACTATCTTGTCGCTTCTTTTGATGGGCCTGTCGGTCCGCATTTCCTGGGGTGCTTTTGCGTTTCCCTGCATATTGTTCAAATTGTTTGTGATGGGCATTAATAGCTTCATCGGCGGAGATTTGTGCTTCTATACGATGAACTAAGTCGGATATGAGCGGGGTGTCCCATTAATGACGAATAGAAAGGCCCTGGACGGAGTCCTCCAAGGAAAACTCCTCTTAATAGTTCAGGGTCTACTCCAGGTATTTGGCGAGCTTCTAAGGAGAACCTCTGGAAGTATTCTTTGAGTGATTCACCCTCGTTCTGTCGAATACCGGAAAGATGGGAGGAATCCTTAATGATTCTCCGATTTGCAATGAACTGTTCCACAAAGAACCTGGCGAGTTCGTTAAAGGTATGGATGGATCCCCTTGGAAGAGAGTAGAACCAAGTGCAAGCTTGCCCTTTGAGGGTAACGGGAAAGACCTGACAAAGCAGTGTGTCAGGAGCTTGTTGGATATGCATGATAGTCCTGTAATGGTCGATGTGTTCATGTGGGTCAGTTGCCCCATCATAGGAATCAATGCTCGGAAGCTTGAAACCTACGGGAATTGGATGTTGAAGAATGGCCAGGTGAGGACTCCTCACAACCGGTGGGTGAAGATGATTTGTCTTGAAGGTGAAATTCATCTTGTATTAAGCATCATTACTTTGCGCGAATGTCATGTGGCGGGATTAACAAGATGAGCATGTGTGAACAACAATCGTGGATTAGTAACGGTTGAGCACTCGATGGTTGAGTGGAACTAGCCGTGTCAAGGAGATCAGCGTTACGGTCCCCATGTAGAGGAACTCCAGTGTCGGGAGGATTAGCATTTTGACCTCTTAGAACGCGGATCTAGGGGAGATATGTTTGCCGTAGTAGCGGCAGTTGTAGTCCTTGCAAAAGCTGGATCATCTTATTTTGAGGCTCCTCCATTCGACGAACACGATCTTCCAAAGAGATTCCGTTGCCTCGCAAGGTCTATCGGGGAGTGAGGCAAAAACGCCCTTGGTTCAGAATGGGTTTTGAGAATGGCGGAGTTGGGCGGGAGGCTCCTTGAGTGTTTACTATTGGCCATAACATGGATGTTCACCGAAAATTATGGTTGAAGGGTTTTCTTCCCACACGGTGTCAAAAGCGTGCTAGAAAAAGTGAGAGTGAAAGTTACGCCTTGTCGATTAGTCCACACACAGGTAATTAAGAGCGAACATGAGATACTCAATTTTTACGTGGAAAACCTGACAAGAGGGGAAAAACCACGAACTAGCCCTAAAAGCTTCCACTATGTTTTTAGAGTACAAAGTCTTCCGATAACGGATTACAAAATTGCATATGAGAGAGGAATAACAAGCGTGTAACAATGATCAGTTGTAATTCGATGGTGGAGATCGCGGTAACTTCGGTGGGAATATTAGTGACGACGGTGGCCGGTGGCGGTGGTTGATGGCCGCCGAGCAAGAGTGCAATCTTGCTTGGGGTGCGATTTTGCTTGGAGGATCTTCAAGCTTTAGAGCTCTCTCTTCCTCCTCACTTGGGCTTTTCCTCTTCTTCCTTGCTCGGACTCTTCCTTTTCTTCCTTTCTTGGACTCTTCCTCTTCTTCCTTGCTTGGACTCTTCCTCTTCTTCCTTGCCCGGACTCTTCCTCTTCTTCCTTTCTGGGACTCTTCCTTTTCTTCCTTGCTTGGATTCTTCCTCTTCTTCCTTTCTTGGACTCTTCCTCTTCTTCCTTGCTTGGACTCTTCCTCTTCTTCCTTGCTTGGACTCTTCCTTTCTCGGGCTCCTTCTCTTCTTTACTTGTTTCAGCTCCTCTTCTTCTTCACTTGGCCCCTTTGGTGTGAGGAATGAAGGCCTATTTATAGATGGGAGGAGGGGCATTCTTGTAAATTCATGTAAGGCCCGTACCACTCTCCTCGATCGGACGGCTCAGGATGATTCCTTCGATCATTTGATGTATTTTGAGAATTTGGATGCCCAAATGAAGTCGGAATTATGAGATCTTAGGCTCATTAGATCCTGTCGAGGCCGATTTATTATAAACATTCCATATTTGAGAGCTGTTTTGAGATTTAATTGATGTCCCAAAGATTCCAATGATATTTTAAGTGCTTGATCTCGATCGATTTTGACTCTAAATCATATCGCTTTCGACATCAAGATTTGTGCTTTGACTAGTCATATTTTGAGAGCCATATCAATGATATTTATGACTAAAATTAGTACAAAGTAGAGCATTTGATTTGAAATAACGATGATATAGGAGAAGAAAAAAAAACTCTCAATCACTATTTTAAGAGTAAGCTAATTCGACCATTATCCAACGCATGGAAGGACAGCCTTTGCAGAAAACTTGGCGTAATCTCTCTCTCTCTCTCTCTCTCTCTCTAAGGAAAAAAGAGAGGCATTAGGACCTGATGGTCATGTGAGGGCCATGAATTCCATGAATTTTGCCCGAATGCAAGAACGGATTACCTCTCATTGTCATTATAAAGTGCAATCTTCATGGTTAGTGTATTTATAGTTTTATTTTTTTACAAGTTAATTAATTTAAATTTCTTTGTCTTCCCATTGTTATATTGTTTATATTGTTTAGGCATACTACATAAAATAAGGTATCGTTAAACCAAATTAAATATCCGTGCATAAAGCAAGATAATTAGAACCTTAATAATTATGATAATCTCATTATTCATCATAATTAAAGAAGATTTATGAAAGCTTAATATAAGAAACAAGCAGTAGCAATTATGTCTTGTTATGTAAAAAAATATTACTTTGTTCTTCCTTTACATTACATTATTCTTTCAAGTTCTCATTTAACTTATTGTATTATTATTCAATAATAAGCAATCTTTAACCAAACTTCAATTCACTTAACTCCAGTTATGACGACTTGGGTTGGTAAAAGGTCTCAACCATGCTATCTTTGGGGTAAGTCATACACAAAAAACATATAGTTTAGAAATGTTAGTATTTTAAAATGAGAAATAAGAGGAAACTAAAATGAATTGTTGTAGATGTGGGAAACCATAACACCACAACTAACTCGTAAGAATGAGGAACAACCTTGACTCAATCAAACTTATATATGTTCAGCAGTTCTAAGCATGTATTCCAACACTACTCCTTGCTTTAGGAGTAGCGAACACCAAGTTTCTACCTAAGAAACTCAAACTTGCTGACTGGAAGTGGCTTTGTAAATAAATCTGCCAACTGATTTTCAAATTTGTAGTCACAATTTCTTCTTTCTTCACTTCTCTTAGAAAAAACAACTTGATGTTGAAATGCTTAGTTTTTCTATGAAACACAGGGTTATGGGAAATGGCAATGGCAGTTTGGTTGTCAACAAAAATCTCAGTGCTTTCTATCGATCGATCTTTTATTTCAGTTTGCTTCGTTCTAGGTGCAAAGCTTTGTCTACTTGCAGCTTGAAACTTCTGGTTCTTGGGCCTCCTATTTTTTTTATCATCTTAATGCTTGACTAGTACAGGTCCTTCAACGACTCCTTGCTTCATTATAGGCCTCTGCTCTTGTGCTTGCGTGTAATGAGGCAAGAAGGAATGTCATAGTGGTAGAGCTCCTTTGACGGCTCCTTTTTTATCATCTTTTTTTATAATCCTAGATCTCCTATGCCGTTTTCAATGACATGATACGAGTGAAGATCATGGAGGAAACTGTAGTGAACAGGTAGGCTTTTGCCTTGGACTTTTTTGTCTTCTTCTCCTTCTGTGCTCTAATTTGTGCCATGGTGGGAATGTCTGGAAGAAGAGGAATGTCATAGTCTTCTTCCACTCTTCCCAGAGATCAAAAGCTTCCGGTATGTCTCTATCGCATAGGTCTAGTAGTTATCTTAAATCAAACAGGTGGAGCAACTAAGAAGAAACTAGCTTTGGTCTCCGCTCAAACTCACACACACGTCCGTTAAGAAGAGGGCTCTGATACCAAATTGTTGGTATTTTAAAATGAGAAAGAAGAAGAAACTAAAATAAATTGCTACAGATTGAAGGAAATAAGAATACCATAACTAACTCCTAAGAATGAGGAACAACCTTGACTCAATCAAACTTTGACACGTTTAGCAATCCTAAGCATGTATTCCAACAAGAAAAAGTGATGCCAAAGAAATATAATTTATAAAAAATATCAAAATTTAATAAATGAGCGTATTTATAGTTAATTAAATTATTCTTTAATGTTATACAAAAACATTATCATTAACATAGAAAACAGTTAATAAAAAATCCTCCAAAAATCTGGAATTCTATATACTATAATGCAATGACGTATTTATAAGGACACATACATGTTACTATGACAGACACAAAATGAACATGATTATAAATATATATTAAATACTAATGCTATAAATATATATATATATATATATATATATATATATATATATATATATTCATTAAATATTAAATTTTAGAAAAAATTTTAATAATCGACATACCTAATTGTCTAAATAAAGAGGTGCTTCTCAGGAAGGGTACAAATTTTGGATGACCACATTTAGGATATTTCATCCCATTTATGCATGGAAGTTTGAGATCTTCATAAGCAGCTCTCAGTAGGAAAAATTTTTAAAATAGACACATTCTTAATCATAATTAATAATTTAGGCATCAAAATTTTTTTTTTTTAAGAAAATAGGCCTAGTCGTCCGTACGATGGATGATTGGAGGACGCTGATTAGGTCGTCAAAATCAAACAGATATGGCGGATTTTTTTTTTTTTTTTTGTTTTGGTAGTGATTTTATTTATTTATTTATTTAGTTATTTATTTATATATATTTATTTATTAAAATTTTATTTATTTATTTAATTATTTAATTATTTAATTATATATACTTATTTATTTATTTAATTATATATTTATATATATATATATATATATATCTCTTTAGTCTCTCTCTCTTCTCTCCCTGCAACATGCAAATAAAAAAAATAAAACGCTCTCTCTCTCTCTCTCTCTCTCTCTCTCTCTCTCTCTCGACCGAAAAACAAAAACAAAAAAAAATCCTAGTCGTCAAGTCAAGCGGTAACGTCAGACTCGTGCTCCAATCGTCCGTCGTACGGACGACTAGGCCTATTTTCTTAAAAAAAAATTTTGATACTTAAATTGCTAATTACGATTAAGAATGTGCCTATTTTAAAAATTTGCCCGCTCTCAATACCACAGGTGGCTGACAGCTAGACCCTGCTCATTTCTATTCATTCTATTGCTTTCTTTCATGTCCTGTAATTTAAAATTTCATTCAGAAAATTTTTGATGAAATAGTGTTTCTTGAATAAGATGTTGACTTTAAATTTGTCAATATTAAATATTTTCAGCTTTTATTTTTCTTACAGCGGTAAGAGATGCTTGAACCAAGATTGTCCGGCCGAAGAAAGGCCTTCACCTACCAGACTAATGAATATAAGATTTTATTAAGATTTTTTCTTATGAAATCCACTGAAATTATATATAATAGGTTTATAAAATCATCACAAGTTTACATACAGTGAAAAAAAATATACTCTGACATTAAAAAAGTTTGGGATATCAAAGTTGCTGCTATAATGGAGGCTAAAGTTTTATTCAATTTTATTGTTTTGCACACTCATTGTGTATTACGAAATTAGAATGATTTTTAGAAAATAAGCCAAAATAAATCATGGTCAAAGTGCAATATTTAAATAAAAGATGGTGGATGTTAAAACGAGGATGCAATTGCTCTAATCACTAATAGATTTAATTCCTTCGTGAAGCAAGAAGAAGAGTAGAGAAATCTTGATAGAAGGAGCTCTTTTTTTTTTTCTTTTTCTTTGCAAAAATAGAAGGCATATCAAATGAACTCTCAATAATGTGAACAACCATTACAGAAAGAATACTAAATACTGATGGGCTAACAATAGTACTTTTCAATTGAATGATAGAATATGATAATAAATATGATGATTATTATCAGTGCTAGAAAATCAATGGTAGAATAAAACTTCACGCCTTAGCTTGTATGGAAATCTAGCACACACACGATTGAAAAGAATAAGAAACTCCGAATTTTTTTGAAAAATCCCAAAAAGAAGAAAAAACCACGAGGCCTAGCCGAGTAAAAATGCTCCAATATATATTTTCTTTGGAGTACAAAGTTTAAGTTTTTCCGATAACGGGATTGCAAGATCGTATGTAAGAAATCATGATAATTAGAATTCAATAATCTGGTTACAAAAGCAATACGACGGTAGCTAGGCTGTAACGGTTGTTGGTGGCAGTTGGCGATGATAATAGGCGACGATCGGCGACAACGGTGGTGATGACGAATTTCAAACTTCTAGCTCTTTCTCAGCTTTCTCCCATGTTCGCTTCTAGCTCTTTCCTGCCTTCATGATAAGAATGGGGTCTTATTTATAGGATTTTGAGAGAGGCATTTTAGTCGTTGTAGCCAAAATTCCAAAACACTCCATCAGACGGTGTATCGATATTCATTTGATCATACATTATTTTTTGGTGATTTGACCATTCAAATGGTCTTTGATTTGAGTGATCTTAGGCTCGTTAGATTCGTCTCGTCAAGCCGCTCGATTCGACTATAAGTACATCAAATTTGGAAGTCATTTGATCATCTTAGTATTTCAAATTTTTCATATGTAGCTTTTGGGCTTGATTTGAGGTCATTTGGGCTCAATTTGACCTAATTCTAGCGTTTTTAGACTTATCTCGCTAAGTCGTATAATTTGATTGCATACATGATTTAACTTCAGATCCATGCTTAATTTATAAATTCTAGAGAGATATATCATTTGACCTCCTATTTTTGGATGACAAAACTTATTTCATCCAAAAATATATTAATTTAAAAAATAAAATTACTTTAGCTAAAAATTATTAGAATTTATTATTAGGATTTGTAAATATATATATGTGTGTTATGTGTATCAATTTTTATTTTATTTTATTAATTATTAATATTTATTTACATGCTTTAACTTCACATTGGTGCTTAATTTATAAATTTTAGAGAGATATATCATTTAACCTCCTATTTTTGGATGACAAAACTTATTTCATCCAAAAATATATTAAATTTAAAAATAAAATTACTTTAGCTAAAAATTATTAGAATTTATTATTAGGATTTGTAAATATATATATTTGTGTTATGTGTATCAATTTTTATTTTATTTTATTAATTATTAATATTTATTTACAGTTATATAGGTTAGCCGAGGCTAGCAAAGAAAAGAAAGTAAATAAACTAAGGTGTGACTTTTTCTTTACCCTTTGGTGTGTATTTATACTTGAACAAAAGACTTTTCAAATTTCCAAAAAAGTAAATAAAAAAACTCTTCACGTTCTCTTAAATAATAATAATAATAATGAAAAAGAAGAATAAGAAAATTCTTCATATTATATATATATATATATATATATATATATATATATATATATATATATATATATATATATATATATATATATATATAAACATTTCATCTTCTTAAAAAAATGATAAAAGAGAATTTTAAATAAATAAAAACTCTTAATAATCCTCGTTAAAAAAATTTATCTCTTCTCTCACTTTCTCCACATCTGTTTCTCTCCCTTCTTTGTCTTTTCCTCCCTCTCAGCTTTTACTTTCTTTTTTTAGCAAGTCCAATCAAGCAGAAAGCAAAGGACTGAAGAAGTTCTCCCCGAGCTTAACAACTGACTAGTTAGGCGTCATGCATCCTGAATTTAGGCTCTAGTGTATTTCTACTTTTTTCTCTTTGGTAACCTCCACTGACCAGTATAACGATATCGACCCCATCATAGCCTCCAGTTCGCCCCTATCTCAGGGTTTTCAACTGACTTGGTTAGGCGACACAAATCCTGAATTCATGCTCTAGTGTGCTTCCATTTTCTACTTTTTCTGTAGTTTTGACCTATATAACTGTAACCCCTTCTGACTCAGTTCTCCCGATCTCGAGGTTTCCAACTGACATGGTTAGGTGGACTGCATCCCGAATTCAGGCTCCAATGTGCTTCCACTTTCTTCTCTTTGGTTGCTTCCATGACGTACAATGCCACCCCTCAGATGCTCTAGTTCTCCGATCGGGTCTCCAACTGACAGAAGACATCCTATTCAGTCAGGCTTCCACTTTTTTCTCTTTGGCGATCCAATGACCTATAACGGTGGTGACACTCATGCTCTATCTTGTTTACTCCCTCCCCTAATGAGGTAATCATATATCATTCTTTTGACTTTGTCTTCAAAAGGATTACTATATATATCTCTTGAGATTTTTGGTATATATTCTCAGGGTTTTTCCTTCTATGATTTTTACCTTCTAAGATTTTTAATGTATTTGTATGTTATGAGGCTTTTGCCTCGAGGCTTTCTCAGATTTTTTATGTGTACCTTATGAGGCTTTTGCCTTATGAGATTTTGATGAGTGGAGACTCAACACTTGCTCTCTTGAGTCTTTGTAGTCTCTTGTCCACTAGCTTCTATCGAGGCTTCCTCAAGGGCATGCCTTCAATGGGAGGAATCCATAAAGAATTTTTGACATATCTGAGGTTATTTGTTAGAGTATTACTCGATGATATTTAACCTATGTGGAAGATGTTAATAGTTTTAACTCTCATTTGAAGTTATTTTGTCAAAGTATTACTTTATAACCTTAACATGTCTAGAAGAGGCTAAACATTTTGATTCTTTCGAGGTTATTAATAAGAGTATTACTCAATGACGTTAACCTGTGTGGAAGATATCAAATTAAAACATTCACATAAAGTTGTAGCCAAAGTTGTTCCTTGATCTTTGCCTTATAATATAAAGATAACAGTTTGTCAAGCTATCTTCTTCTCAATGTTGAAATATCCTCCAACTTTCACTTATTTCTTAGGCTGGTAATCAATTTGATGCTCGAATATTAACATACGATCTTCTAAGATTAAGAGTTGCCCCAAGCTCGATAAGAAGGAAGGACTTGATGTTTCTTCATTCTTCATATGTGTTATTCCGAAGTAGAATTTTCTCCATCATATAAATGGTGTTTCTCTTAACTTGAAGTCAGATTGTCAACCATTGTGAAGATATTAAGGGAATATTTCCCAAAGACGGTGCCAAATTGCTACGTGCTAGAAAACCTGTTGCAATAGAATAAAACATCACACCTTAGCTTGTATGGAAATCCAACACACACATAGATAGTTGAAAAGAGAATAAAAAACTCCAAAATTTTTACGTGAAAAAACCCTAGAAAGATGGGAAAAAATCACGGGGCCTAGCCCAGTAAAAATTCTCTGCTATATATCTACATTGGAGTATAAAGTTTAAGTTTTCTCGATAACATGATTACAAGATCGTATTTAAGAAATCCTAATAATGAAAATTCCAGAATCATATTACAACAGCTATGCAACGGTAACTGGGCTATAATGGTTGTTGGTGGCGGTCGGCGACGATAATAGGCAACGATTGATGATAACGGTGGTGATGATGAACTTCGAACTTCTAACACTCTCTCAGCTTTCTCCTAAGTTCGCTTCCAGCTCCCCCCTCTCTTCATGACAAGAATGGAGTCCTATTTATACGATTTTGAGAGGGGCATTTTGGTCATTGTAGCCAAAACACTCTATTGGACGGTGTATATTCATTCATTTGATAATAGATAGTTTTTTGGTGATTTGACCATTCAATGATCTTTGATTTGAGTCATAGGCTCTGGATTTAACTCCGAGCTCCTCAATTCTACTATTAGCACATCAAATTTGAGAGTCATTTGATCATTCTTTCAAGATTTCAAAGTTTTCATGTTTTTTTTGGGCTTGATTTGAGCTCATTTGGGCTCGATTCTAACATTTTTGGACTAATCTCATTGAGTCATTTAATTTGATTGTATACATGGTTTAACTTCATCCGTTAATTTATAAATTTTAGAGGGATATATCAATTATCTATTTTTGAAAATCTAGCCTCTATGATATATATATATATATATATATATATATATATATATATATATATATATATATATATATATATATATATATATATATATATATATATATATATATATAGTCTCTACATTAACAAAAAACAATACATGCTTATAAAGTCCACTTTAATTATAAAAATAAATATTTTCTATCCCTAAAGCATAATCTTAATTACATTAAGAAAGTTGTGGCAAGAAAGTTAAACTTTGTTTATAGTTACATAAGAAAAACAATTTTTAAGGTTGACATATCGTGTCATCAAAATTTTCAAAAATTGCATCACATAACTTCTTTAGCCCTTAAAAAGGTGGATTGATTTATTCTCTTCATCACTTTAGTAATAGATATTAAAGGTGTTTCATTTTGGTGCATGTAATGATGAATTTGATGATCGTATTATTTTAATTGTAGAGTTATTTTGATTTTTAAACTTTACATTAAAGTATTTTCTTTTTTTTTTTATCAAAATTCCAACTCCTAGCTTCTTTATCAAATTAGATGAACCAACCATGATAGGGAGAACAAAGCTCTCAGTCACTATTCAAAGAGTTGTTAAGCTATTTAAGACCATTTGTTCCAACTACAAAGGTGGATTGCAGAAAAATTTGGCAGCATCTTGCGACTTTTATTGAGCTTTAACTATGTACAATATCTCTCCCTCTCTCCATGCATTAGAAAGAAGATTGCCAGTGGCAATGATTCAAGTGCAAAAATGGAGGCCAAAATAAACATGGTTGCGGCTTGAATCACTAGTCATAGAATTGGGGCATAAAAAGAGGATCACAAGTGGAAATGACCTTCAAACGTACAAAGAGAGGCCATAACCACATCAACTTCATCCACTGCTCCAACTATGAAAAATGTTGCCCAAAGGATAAAGCTATCATGAGGTTTCTTGTGGAATATCATGGATCAAGCTTTCGTATCGGATGTGCAGGAGGCCTATGTCTATGAAAATTGAATGTTGATAGATCATGTGCAAAAAATTTCAGAAATTACATGTGACCCTATATCACGGTTAACCCCAAAAACTGACATATGTCCACAACTTGCAACCCATGCTAAGAACTCACTAAATATTACAAGATTTCAAGGAATCCTTATACTATCTAATACCAAGCAATTCTAACCCTAAATTATGTGCTCTTCTACATGTGGCAAGTACAACCAAAATTACGTACTTTCCAACTCCAGACAAGTACATTTCAAAATTACATACTTCCTTACATTGGACAAGTACAACCTCAAATAACATACTTTCCTATACCGAGCAAGAATAACCACAAATCACTTGAAATTATAAGAGGAAAAAAATACAAGAGATGAAATATAGCTCTCAAAGTTTAAATGCTTTTCACATTACTTCCCAATGATGTAATAATATGATAAATAGAAGAAAGCACGCAAGCAATTTTTTTATAAATTTAAATGCAATGATATGAAACCTAAAAAGATCTTGATGTATAGAACTGAAAAAAAACTTAAAATTTAAAATAGTAGCACAATAGGAAAGGACAAAGATTTTGACGTTGATGTCTTCTTTAATGAAATTTTGAGTTGAGAGTAAGAGATAAGATAAAACCTTAAACACTTGAATGAAAAGCCCTTCAATTAATTATGCAAGGGGTTGGCTAAGCTAGGTTTTGATTAAAAAATGTAATAGGATTCAAATGTAAGCATTAAATGGCAAATCAATGACTATCAGAAGTAAGCATGAAAGAAAGATGAGAGAAAATATTAAGAGGGAAAATGATTTAGTTTTGAAATTCAAAGCACCTTGATTAAAATTTGAACCAAATTAAATTCACTAAACATATGGCTATCCAAGACAAGTGGAGAGAAGAAATTGAATGTGCTTAACAATATTGAATATACAATTAATTATGATCAATTAAGCAACATGTTTGAATAAAATAGAAAAATATTAGAAATCAATGGATATGTTGGACAGCCAAACACTTCCCTAATTAAATCAATGAGATGATAATGCAATGTAATTAAGAAAGAAACAAAATAATTATAAAAGGGTGTAATTTAAGGGATGGCCAAGGAGATACTAGACATAGATCAATCTCAAATTAATGCTATTCATTCAATTACATATTTAGAGAAATTAATAAAAAAGAATTTGAACTTTAAACATAATTTAAAATTGAATTTATATAATGTACTCCCTTACACTGGTCGAAGATATTTCTAAAAATAAACATATATAGCAAAGGATATGCTTTAAATTTATATTTATTTGATTTTAAAATTTAACATATTAAACTAAATTCAAATAAAATAAAATAAAATAAATTAAAATAAAAAAAGGGTCTATAAAAACATGTCACACATAAAAATAAATTTGAAGCAATTTATATAATTCAAAATTCTTCAAACTACATAATAAATTGAATAAGAAAAATTCAAGCAAGGAAATTATTAATACGAATAAAAATATATTATGATAAAGTCTAATTAAAATTGAGTGAAGCAATATATAATATGAATATTAAATGATGATATGAGAGAGGAAAAATAATTAGAAGAGAGAAAAGGATCATTTGAATAATTTAAAGAATATTCCACATCACTTGCTTAAATAAATTGATAAATATTAAATAAAGCATAAAATCTATAATGGGATAATAAACAAACTAAAATAAGTTATATATGCAATGGATATGGCTTAAATCAATTTAAGTGTTCAAATTATCCAAAGAGGATAACTTCATAAAGAGAAATAATGCAAAATAAATCAAAAATAATTTTCTAAAAATAAAAAAATGAATTAAATAACATGAATTTAAAAATAGATTTTATTTCTTTGAGCTTAATTTGTCATTTTATGCAATTCCTCATTAAACTTAAAGAAACTCAAATATGAGCTTATTTGACCTTCTTGAGTTGACTAATCAATGGGTCTACTAATTTTCATGAAAATCATAGAATAAAACATGAGTAGATTAAAGAATTTATTTGTCTTCAATAACATTTTAAATTAAATAATTACATGATGATTTATGTAGATAATTTAGAGAGCTTGACACTCACCACCTTAATCTTTATTTTTATCTTAGAATTTTCTCACCAAGATTCTAAAACACTTCTTGTGATTAATAGAACTTCAAATCCAAACTCAAGTCTTATAGGATTCAACCCTAGAGTTTGAATTCATTAGAGTAATGGACCCCACCTAACCCAACCAACCCAAATCCCTATACATAAAACCAAATTGATTTCAAATCAGTCTTGACATTAAACATGATGTAACCATACACAAATCAAGAACAATTGGCTTCAAATGGGTTAGTTGGCCCACTTAGCCCAAATTAACTCATTTGACTCATTTAGATCATCTTAACCAAAATTTCAACTAAATTCAAATTAATTTTAGCCAACCAACAATATGACACTCAAAATATCAATTATGCTTAAACCACACCTAATTAAAGTCCAATTTGACCAATTGGCTCAATTGAAATAACTCAACCCATTTGGGCCTAAACCAAAAATAAATTAAATATTTTAAAATTGACCTTGTTTAAATCTTTTGGAACATCAGTCAGATTTAATTAAACTCTAATTATGGTTTTATTATATTGATTGTTTCACTTAGCCAAAATTAATTGGATCCTATAGGGCCAAGATCAAATTCAATGGCACCCAAACCAAATTGAGCCAACCTAAAATCTTGCAATTACTCCACACAATCTAAAATATATCTTGGATAAAATTTTATAAGTTTCATGTTTGTTTAAACAACATAATCACATGTGCTCAAAGGACTACTAGTACATATCATCATCAATAAAAACATAGGAAGTATTGCTAAAAAGATACGGGGTTAAGAACAAAATGATAATAAGATATAACCCATAAATTATCAGTGACCAAGTTATAGTATTCAATCATGAGATAGAATGAATTTTAAATGATTGATTGAAAGTAATAAAAAGGATTGGGCATAAACTAGTTGACTCTATATGGGCCTATCACATCTCTTATAAAAAACTTATGGGAATGTAACATTATTATTTAGTTTTTGCGAATGCAAGCCATTTACTTGTTTAGGTAGAGCATAAAATTTATTGGGCTATTAAAATACTCAATTTCAACGTGAAAACTATAAAAGAGAGAAAGAATGTTGTAGTTAAATAGTATAAATGAGTTTATAGCTGCCACATAAGAGAATTTGAAGTTATTTTAATAAAGTGTCTTAAGTAACCTAATTTGGATTTTTAATTTTTATATTTTAATAAGTGATCTAATTTTCTTGATCTAGTTAGGTTGATAATATTAAACTAAGCACTCATTTTAATAAAAATATTAATGATTTCTAAAATCATATATTATTTATTCTTTGGGTTCATTTTACTTACTAATTATTTTGACTTTATTCAAAAGGAATAAGAGAATAAAAATTTACATATGCTAAAATATTAATATGTTATGGATAATATCTAGCTGCCCACACACTAGGAAGTTCTCTATTAATAATCTTTATTTTTTTTTTAGTTTTGCTGATTTCATGTATTGAAGATGGGAGGACTTGGCATTGTTTTATGCTAGTTTGTCATTATGATTTTACCACCAGTTTATGACTTCTTTTGTGCTATAGTTTCATGACTAGCAAATGGAGAGATGTTGATTGTCTTGTCTACTAAAGAAGAATGAAGGAAGGGAGTTTGTCCATGATGTTAGCTTTAGAGTACTTACCTAACTTTTGTGTGATATATTTTAGTCTTTATTTTTTCGTAGTTTTGAGATAGTTAGAGAAAATTATATATTTTGTCTATCATGTTTTGTATCTACACTTTTTTTTATTGAAAGTATTTCTTGTTATGATGTTTTACATCATAATATGAAGGACTACTTGAAAATGATTATCGTTACATTAATTTATATCACTAAATGTTGATAATCTTCTTAATAGAATTTTGTGTTAAAGCTTAACTTGATTAAATAACCTCATAATAGCTAGGCATAATAGATTTATTTTTACTGTATCTCCAAGAATGATTACCATAACTATTTGGTGCTAAACTTTGTGTTTCAATAAAAAATTATTTGGACAACAACAAAGTACAAAAATAATACATGGCAAGTCCTTGGATAAAAAAAAAATGATAAATTATACATGCTAGGACTAATAATTATTTTTAGAAGACCTTTGTGATTCATAAAAGAAGGATATAATTTTCATTGACCTAATAAAATAGGAATATATTTATTTATACATAATTACCTTTCATAATTTCCTAAAGCTATTGGTTAAGATCTTCAACAGTGATTTTGGGTGTAAAGTGATAGTCAACTATAATTTGGTGGCATTTCCTAAGATTTATAACTTGGTTAATGAGTTATTTGATGACATTTCCTTTAAAGTGATCATATGGTGAGGTTATGAATTTTTTTGATTCTTGGGTGCTCTCATAACATTAATAAAAAGCTTTCCATGTTCTTATTAATATCATAAATTTTTGACTTTAATACCTTATTTGAAAATACATTGATTACCATCCACATGTCTTGCATTTTTCTGATAAATTGAATTTGTTTGCCAAAAAATCACTTACAACATGATGTATGATGTAGTTAGGAAACATTCATATACACATGAAAGATTTTTTATAGGTGGCTAAAATCATGACATGCAAATTTACTCTATGCTGATTTTATTGTTTTGAAAATAACAAATATCAACATATACTCCACTATTGAGGTGCTATTTTAAAATATTCTCTTAACTTTTATGAGATGAAATATTTCAGATCCACGCAAGTTTAGTGGCACAAGGAGCATAATTATTTATTATTATATATATATATATATATATATATATATATATATATATATATATATATATATATATATATAATTTTATAATGTGATGTTGATAATTTGGTGAAGAGAAGAGGCTTCGTTGTCCCCTCATCATGAAAGAGGTTTGATAATTTCTTTCATCTAGTCACTCGATGTGTGATTAGCTTATCTTTTTAAATGTAAATCCAATTATTTCTTGTTGTAACTTTTATCTACTCTCTTTAATTTATCTCAAAAATATTTTTATTGCATTATTAATGCACAAAATTTAATCAAAAGATAGTATTTAAAGTCAGACTATGTCTCTTTAGCAAGATCTAGTAATGTTATAGCTCTTATTAAGAAGATTTAATATTATTGAAATTAGTCAAAAAAAATTTAAATCCTAACTAAAAACCCTAAAATATAGTTTTCCAAAATTTTTTTCCTTAAATCCCTAAGTCTTAATCTATTTTACAGAAGAAAATATCGAGTTTTGTGTTATTGACTGGAAAAGATACTCTCTAATCTAATATTAAAAAATATCTCAAAAAACATACCTTAATTAAAAAGTTTTGACATTTTATAGCTTGAAACTAGAAACCTTCCTCTATAATTTTTATATCATTTGAATATTTGTAGTGGTTTTACTAAATCTAGAAATTAGGGCATTAGATTATAAACTATTATATATTTACTAGAAACTATAATCCCATAATTCTGTTGCTTCTAATTGTTAGTTTTCATAACCCTAACTCTTGATTATTATAGTCGAATATCACCACAAGTACCACATGCTTTTTGATTTTGCTTTGAAGGCATTCCTACAAAAGAAAATACATATTTTTGGAACCCAAACATTTTGTCCACATTCTAAATAAACATGTGTGGTTTGTGTAGTGTACTTTTTGGTACATGTGATTGCTTTGTGTTTGTAATTTATTTGCATAGCAATCAAAAAAATATTTTTCTCTATCACAAACATTGCATGTTTGCATATGGCTTAGCATGATAATTATAAGATATGTGAGTGGGATGTGTATGATGCAAATAAATTTTATTAAATGTTTTACTTGATGAAGCATTATAATGAACTTGTGATTTCAAACATAATTCTAATCTTGCTTTCAACAACATATATTCTATTGTTTATATAAAATATTTTATTAATGTAAACTTTTTTTAATATGGTGGATTCCAAGTATAAAATGCTAAAAAGTGATTAGGATTGTTAAAGAGCATACCTTACATACAGTACATTGGAGGGCTCGCATGCTTAGTTTGGGACCCAAGCATTATTCCTAATGCCAAAATTCTAACCTAGATGCCAAAAAAAAAAACAAACTTAAAGTTTCTAATGATGAATTCAATGCTTAGAGATGAGAAGTAATGCATAGCTACCTAATTCTGAGAAGTAATGCATAGCTACCTAATTCTAATGTTAACCTAGTACTTAAAATTTTTAAATGTGATTCACCCACAAAGTGAAGAGCAATCAAGTTCCAAAGTGCAAGATGCTGGACTAAAATACCTAATTTAGTGCTAGCCCTCATTTGGACTACTAAAGAAACACAATTTAATTTATTTTAGGGAGAAACATAAATTGAGAAGATTTTTTGGAGAGACTTTTGGTACAACCTCTAGCAACCAATTTATAGTAGACTTGGCAAATAGGAGAGATGATGGTGATGTTTGATTAGAGTGATAATTGATTGCTCTGAGTTTTTTTATCTCTCCTCCTTTTTCTTGAAATAATTTTTGTTCTATATTTTTAGACTATGTAATATTGGATTATTATTAATGATATTATTTATTTGTTTTCTTTATAATTATTGTGTATTTTCAATATACTCTTTGTTAGTTTTGATTATTTAATGAAAAATTAAAAGCTTTTGCAGTTTATTTGAAATTGAGAGGTAGGGAATATACTTTTTATGACTTAAGTTATATGATGAATCATTGGATAAATATGTCTAAATGAAGTCAATTAATTGTTAGAATCCCTTTCTATGAATTTAAAAAAATCCACAATATTAAATTCACACTAGAGATAAATATAGGTTAAATTAAGATGTTAATGACCTTAGGTTTTCAATAAAATTAATAATGCACACCATAGCATTCACTTATAGCATAATCTATTACATATGTTGATTTATATCAAGTTAGCAATTAGTACTCGCTCAATGAAATCTAATCTTTAGACATTCAACATCTAATTTGCATTGTAGTAAATTTTACTTTGAATAGTTTGTCATTATTTTGGTTAAATTGAGACATTGTTCCAATTATTCAAATAAAATTGAGATTAAATATTTTTATATTTGTTGATTTTATTCTTTTATGTGTTGATATTCTATACTCACTCTTAATATCTTGTTTGATCAAATATGTGTCGGTTGTAACATTTACCCATACAAAATTTCAGGTATAATAATATAAGTAATCATTAACCTATAATTGTTGATATGATAATCCAATAATGCATATGATTATGTACTCATCCATGCAATTAGGTTAGAAAATTGTATTATAATATGCTAAACCATGGTATAATTTTGTAATATATAATTGAATGGTAAATATTTTTGAGTATCTTTATGACTATTTTGAAAATGAATTTTGCTAGTATGTTTATAACTCAATGTTGTAGTTGTAATAGTTAGCATACTTAAGGTAAAAGATTTTTCTTATATGTTAGATTTTGATATATATTACATTTCACATGATTTTTCATAAATGTATTTCAAGCAAATGTTATTTTATATTTTTATTTTGTTTCCACTAAGTATTCACGCATGATTTGAATTATAGTGTATAGTTATCAAAACCCTTAACATTCTTATATCTATGGTACAACATTGGTGAAATATCTTCTTATGTTATTCTCTTTTATAATGTCCAATCATACATAGAGAGTTATATTTAATTATTTATTGATTGTTAAATTAGTTTTAATGGTATGCTTGCAACATAGCAAGCATGACATGCATGATGATATAGTATTATAGAAATTTTATGATGCATATATCACTATGTATATTATGAAAATTTTCCTGCATTGATATGTACTTTGTATTATACTACATGCTTCTTACAAGCTGATTTTATTACGGTGTAAATTTTATATTTCTAATAATGTACCTATCTATATAGTTAACAAGCCATGATTAGAATTAGTATTTTTTTGTTATTGCCCATATTTTTGATTATATAATTACAATTAAATCAATAGGTTTTAAGATTATATAATGGCATATATGGCATACACTATTATATTTTAGTTATTGTTATATTGTTTGGCCATCTATTGACTCTCTGAGCATGTCTTGTTATCAACATATTAATATGAAAAGCTCTATAATTTGTTGTATGGTTAACTTAAGCCTATGCCATTGCATTTATTATTTATTTAGTATTTCGTAGTAGACTATATAATGAGCATGATATTATATATAACTGAAGCTATTTCATATCATGCATGCATGATCATTTTTATATATTTATGATAACAATAACATTAAAGAGTGATTTTATTCTTGCATAATAATAAGTATTATATGATGTGAAATGATATGGAAATTGGAAAGTGTTGGTACGCAATATAGGATATGTTTGAACTCTTTATGTGTGGTTAACTCATCATATTATAAGTTCCATTATTTATCAAGTTTATAATATTACATAATAAGCATTATGGAAAATTTTCCTGCAAAATGTGTGTAGTATTTATTTTTAATTTAATGTCTATAGAATAGGCTGACTTCATGATCATCTACTCAGCCTTATGATATGAATTGTGTGATTTATTAAGAATTTGAATTTCTTATGCAATTTTTGTGGGATGCATGGATATAAGACAAGTTTTGTTAGGAGTCATGTTTATGTGCAAACTTTTCTAGTTCATAAGCAGTAAAAATTGTTCTAATAGATGTAGAGCCAACATAAAATGACTATGAACATGACTTTTGGGTATGTTGTTGCATTTAACATGACTGACTTATTAGTTAGGTCTTGTATGATTTTCTTGGGTTTGGGTTTACATTATTATCTGAAATTGCTACTAATATTTATATTCATTGCTAATATATATTATATAAATTTTGTATGACTTACTGATCTGGGAAGGATTTGAAGTACTCACAAAATATAATTGTAGTCCTCATTAAACCGATGTGCTACTTATTACACAAGAAGGCATCCTTTTTTTATTTTTTCAAGAATAATTATATTTATTATAAAATATTCAGAATAAATAAGAAATAATCATAACATAAATCATTTAAAATATTATGTTAATGCTAGGCCCTCATGGAAGAATGCGAGGTCTCAATAAAGTGAAAAAGTGTGAAAGGGCCATCGCATGCCCAGGTTAAATTAGCAAGATTTCCCACATTGGGGTGATGCGCAAAGAAGTTAGTCCATGAAACGAATTAGGTTAGAACTTTGAATATAGGTACTCTTAGAGATAAATTAATGAAATTAATAGATTATGGTTCATAGGAAAAAACTTTATATATTTAAGAAACTAAATGGGTTAAAGGAAGGAGATTGATAGCTTAGTTTTAAACTTTGGTATTCGTAGATGTCAAATTAAAAATTATGTGATTATAAATAATACTTTAAAGGATAATGTTATAAATATTAGATTTGGACATAAAATTATATCTTTAAATATTGTAGTAGCTCAAAAGAAAAATCATAGAATTAATTAGAGGGATT
>CM038223.1:14024164-14341861 GCA_021442155.1 Cymbidium sinense | reverse complement strand
CACTACATAATTTTTAATTTGACATCTACCTGAATACCAAAGTTTAAAACCTAAGCTATCAATCTCCTTGTCCTTCTGCCCAACCCATTTAGTTTCTTAAATATATAAAGTTTTTATCTTCCTATGAACCATAATCTATTAATTTCATTAATTTATCTCTAAGAGTACCTATATTCAAAGTTCCTAACCTAATTCTAGTTTCAAGGACTAACTTCTTTGCCCACATACACCCTAATGCTAATTTACACCGATGTGGAAATCTTTCTAATTACGATTGGCCCTTTCACTTTTCACTTTATTCAGCTGGCGCTTCCATGTGATGCCCAAGCATTAACAAAATATTTTAAAGGATTTATGTTATGATTATTTCTTATTTATTCTGAATATTTAATAATAAATATAATTATCCTTAAAAATAATGAAAAAATGGCTCAAAGGATGCCTTCTTGTGTAATAAATAGCACATCTGGTTTAATGAGGACTACAATTATATTTTGTGAGTACTTCAAATCCTTCCCAGATCAGTAGGTCATATAAAATTTATATAATATATATTAACAATGAATATAAATATTAGTAGCAATTTCAGATAATAATGTAAACCCAAACCCAAGAAAATCATACAAGACCTAACTAATAAGTCAGTCATGTTAAATGCAACAACATACCCAAAAGTCATGTTCATAGTCATTTTATGTTGGCTCTACATCTATTAGAACAATGAACTAGAAAAGTTTGCACATAAACATGACTCCTAACAAAACTTATCTTATATCCATGCATCCCACAAAATTGCATAAGAAATTCAAATTCTCAATAAATCACACAATTCATATCATAAGGCTGAGTAGATGATCATGAAGTCAGCCTATTCTATAGACATTAAATTAAAAATAAATACTACACACATTTTGCAGGAAAATTTTCCATAATGCTTATTATGTAATATTATAAACTTGATAAATAATGGAACTTATAATATGATGAGTTAACCACACATAAAGAGTTCAAACATATCATATATTGCGTACCAACACTTTCCAATTTCCATATCATTTCACATCATATAATACTTATTATTATGCAAGAATAAAATCACTCTTTAATGTTATTGTTATCATAAATATATAAAAATGATCATGCATGCATGATATGAAATAGCTCAGAAGTTATATATAATATCATGCTCATTATATAGTCTACTACGAAATACTAAATAAATAATAAATGCAATGGCATAGGCTTAAGTTAACCATACAACAAATTATAGAGCTTTTCATATTAATATGTTGATAACAAGACATGCTCAGAGAGTCAATAGATGGCCAAACAATATAACAATAACTAAAATATAATAGTGTATGCCATATATGCCATTATATAATCTTAAAACCTATTGATTTAATTGTAATTATATAATCAAAAATATGGGCAATAACAAAAAAATACTAATTCTAATCATGGCTTGTTAACTATATAGATAGATACATTATTAGAAATATAAAATTTACACCGTAATAAAATCAGCTTGTAGAAGCATGTAGTATAATACAAAGTACATATCAATGGAAAATTTTCATAATATACATAGTGATATATGCATCATAAAATTTCTATAATACTATATGTCATGTGCTATGTTGCAAGCATACCATTAAAACATAACAAGATAAATAATTCACCAATGATTGTTGTACCATAGATATAAGAATGTTAAGGGTTTTGATAACTATACACTATAATTCAAATCATGCGTGAATACTTAGTGGAAACAAAATAAAAATATAAAATAACATTTGCTTGAAATACATTTATGAAAAATCATGTGAAATGTAATATATATCAAAATCTAACATATAAGAAAAATCTTTTACCTTAAGTATGCTAACTATTACAACTACAACATTGAGTTATAAACATACTAGCAAAATTCATTTTCAAAATAGTCATAAAGATACTCAAAAATATTTACCATTCAATTATATATTACAAAATTATACCATGGTTTAGCATATTATAATACAATTTTCTAACCTAATTGCATGGATGAGTACATAATCATATGCATTATTGGATTATCATATCAACAATTATAGGTTAATGATTACTTATATTATTATTATACGAAATTTTGTATGGGTAAATGTTAGTACACAGAATATTTGATCAAACAAGATATTAAGAGTGAGTATAGAATATCAACAACACATAAAAGAATAAAATCAACAAATATATAAATATTTAATCTCAATTTTATTTGAATAATTGGAACAATGTCTCAATTTAACCAAAATAATGACAAACTATTCAAAGTAAAATTTACTATGCAATGCAAATTAGATGTTGAATGTCTAAAGATTAGATTTCATTGAGCGAGTACTAATTGCTAACTTGATATAAATCAACATATGTAATAGATTATGCTATAAGTGAATGCTATGGTGTGCATCATTAATTTCATTGAAAACCTAAGGTCATTAACATCTTAATTTAACCTACATTTATCTCTAGTGTGAATTTAATATTGTGGATTTTTTTAAATTCATAGAAAGGGATTCTAACAATTAATTGACTTCATTTAGACATATTTATCCAATGATTCATCATATAACTTAAGTCATAAAAAGTATATTCCCCACCTCTCAATTTCAAATAAGCAAAGCTTTTAATTTTTCATTAAATAATCAAAACTAACAAGAGTATATTGAAAATACACAATAATTATAAAGAAAACAAATAAATAATATCATTAATAATAATCCAATATTACATAGTCTAAAATATAGAACAAAATTATTTCAAGAAAAAGGAGGAGAGATAAAAAAACTCAGAGCAATCAATTATCACTCTAATCAAACATCACCATCATCTCTCCTATTTGCCAAGTCTACTATAAATTGGTTGCTAGAGGTTGTACCAAAAGTCTCTCCAAAACCTAATCTTCGCTCAATTTATGTTTCTCCCTAAAATAAATTAAATTGTGTTTCTTTAGTAGTCCAAATGAGGGCTAGCATTAAATTAGGTATTTTAGTCCAGCATCTTGCACTTTGGAACTTGATTGCTCTTCACTTTGTGGGTGAATCACATTTAAAATTTTAAGTACTAGGTTAACATTAGAATTAGGTAGCTATGCATTACTTCTCAGAATTAGGTAGCTATGCATTACTTCTCATCTCTAAGCATTGAATTCATCGTTAGAAACTTTAAGTTTGTTTTTTTTAAAAAAAAAAATTTTGGCATCTCGATGCCTAGAGTTGGTGGTTTGGCATTAGGAATAATGCTTAGGTCCCAAACTAAGCATGTAAGCCCTCCAATGTACTGTATGTAAGGTATGCTCTTTAACAATCCTAATCACTTTTTAGCTTTTTATACTTGGAATCCACCATATTAAAAAAAGTTTACATTAATAAAATATTTTATATAAACATAATAGAATATGTTGTTGAAAGCAAGATTAGAATTATGTTTGAAATCACAAGTTCATTATAATGCTTCATCAAGTAAAACATTTAATAAAATTTATTTGCATCATACACATCCCACTCATATATCTTATAATTATCATGCTAAGCCATATGCAAACACTAATGTTTAGTGCAACTATTGTGATAGAAAAGGGCATATTTCATTTGATTGCTATGCAAATAAATTACAAAACACTAAGCAATCATCTTATGTATGGGTACCAAAAGGTACAAGCACTACACAAACCACACATGCTAGATATCTTGCTTTGAATTTAGAATGTGGACCCAAACATGTTTGGGTTCCAAAAGTTAATATGTAATTTTCTTTTGTAGGAATGCCTTCAAAGCAAAATCAAAGAAGGCATGTGGTACTTGGACTGGATGTTCAAGACATATATGAATAATCCAAGTGGTAGGGCCTTTATAAGATGTTTAGAAAACTAACAATGGGTATGGGGAAGCAAGAATTATAATGGAGATTAGGTTATGGATTTAATAGTTTCTAGACAACTAAATATATAACATTTCTATAATCTAATGCCCTAATTTCTAGATTTAGTAAAACCACTACAAATATTCAAATGATATAAAATTATAGAGGAAGGTTTCTAGTTTCAAGCTATAAAATGTCAAAATTTTAATTAAGGTATGTTTTTTGAGATATTTTTTTTAATATTAGATTAGAGAGTATCTTTTCCAGTCAATAACACAAAACTCGATATTTTCTTCTGTAAAATAGATTAAGACTTAGGGATTTAAGGAAAAAAATTTTGGAAAATTATATTTTAGGGTTTTTAGTTAGGATTTAAAATTTTTTTGACTAATTTCAATAATATTAAATCTACTTAATAAGAGCTATAACATAACTAGATCTTGCTAAAGAGCCATAGTCTAACTTTAAATACTATCTTTTGATTAAATTTTGTGCATTAATAATGCAATAAAAATATTTTTGAGATAAATTAAAGAGAGTAGATAAAAGTTACAACAAGAAATAATTGGATTTACATTTAAAAAGATAAGCTAATCACACATCGAAGTGACTAGCTGAAAGAAATTATCAAACCTCTTTCATGGTGAGGGGACAACGAAGCCTCTTCTCTTCACCAAATTATCAACATCACATTATAAAATTATATATATATATATATATATATATATATATATTCATTTAAAATAAATAATTTATTGGTAATATTCATTTTATTATGCTCCTTGTGCCACTAAACTTGCGTGGATCTGAAATATTTCATCTCATAAAAGTTAAGAGAATATTTTAAAATAGCACCTCAATAGTGGAGTATATGTTGATATTTGTTATTTTCAAAACAATAAAATCAGCATAGAGTAAATTTGCATGTCATGATTTTAGCCACCTATAAAAAATCTTTCATGTGTATATGAATGTTTCCTAACTACATCATACATCATGTTGTAAGTGATTTTTTGGCAAACAAATTCAATTTATCAGAAAAATGCAAGACATGTGGATGGTAATCAATGTATTTTCAAATAAGGTATTAAAGTCAAAAATTTATGATATTAACAAGAATAAGAAGAGGTAATTATTAATTTTATGACATCACCCAAGATTCAAAAAAAATCATACCTTCACCATATGATCACTTTAAAGAAAATGTCATCAAATAACTCATTAACTAAGTTATAAATCTTAGGAAATGCCACCAAATTATACTTGGCTATCACTTGACACCCAAAATCACTTTTGAAGATCTTAATCAATAGAATTAGGCTATTATGGAAGGTAATTATGTATCAAGAAATATATTCCTATTTTATTATGCTAATGAAAATTATATCCTTCCTTTATGGATCACAAAGATCATCTAAAAATTATTTTTTGTCCTATCATGTCTAATTTAGCATTTTTTTATCCAATGACTTGTTATGTATTATTTTGTACTTCATTGTTGTCCAAATAATATTTTATTGAAACACAATGTTTATCACCAAATAGTTATAGTAATCATTCTTGCACATACAGTAAAAATAAATCTATTATGCCTAGCTATTATGAGGTTATTTAATCAAGTTAAGCTTTAACACAAAATTCTATTAAGAAGATTATCAACATTTAGTGATATAAATTAATGTAACGATAATCATTTTCAAGTAGTCCTTCATATTATGATGTAAAACATCATAACAAGAAATACTTTCAATAAAAAAAAGTGTAGATACAAAACATGATAGACAAAATATATAATTTTTCTACACACTATCTCAAAACTAAAAAAAAAGACTAAAATATATCACACAAAAGTTAGGTAAGTACTCTAAAGCTAACATCATGGACAAACTCCCTTCCTTCCTTCTTCTTTAGTAGACAAGACAATCAACATCTCTCCATTTGCTAGTCATGAAACTATAGCACAAAAGAAGTCATAGGTAAACCAGTGGTAAAAATCATAATGACAAACTAGCATAAAACAATGCCAAGTCCTCCCATCTTCAATACATGAAATCAGCAAAACTAAAAAAAAAAAATAAGATTATTAATAGAGAACTTCCTAGTGTGTGGGCAGCTAGATATTATCCATAACATATTAATATTTTAGCATATGTAAATTTTTATTCTCTTATTCCTTTTGAATAAAGTCAAAATAATTAGTAAGTAAAATGAACCCAAAGAATAAATAATATATGATTTTAGAAATCATTAATATTTTTATAAAAATGAGTGCTTAGTTTAATATTATCAACCTAACTAGATCAAGAAAATTGGATCACTTATTAAAATATAAAAAATAAAAATCCAAATTAGGTTACTTAAGACACTTTATTAAAATAACTTCAAATTCTCTTATGTGGCACCTATAAACTCATTTATACTATTTAACTACAACATTCTTTCTCTCTTTATAGTTTTCACGTTGAAATTGAGTATTTTAATAGCCCAATATATTTTATGCTCTACCTCAACAAAATGAAATGCATTAGCAAAACTAAATAATAATGTTACATTCCCATAAGTTTTTTTAGATGTGATAGGCCCATATAGAGTCAACTAGTTTATGCCCAATCCTTTTTATTACTTTCAATCAATCATTTAAAATTCATTCTATCTCATGATTGAATACTATAACTTGGTCACTGATAATTTATGGGTTATATCTTATTATCATTTTGTGCTTAACCCCGTATCTTTTTAGCAATACTTCCTATGTTTTTATTGATGATGATATGTACTAGTAGTCCTTTGAGCACATGTGATTATGTTGTTTAAACAAACATGAAACTTATAATATTTTATCCAAGATATATTTTAGATTGTGTGGTAAGATTTTAGGTTGGCTCAATTTGGTTTGGGTGCCATTGAATTTGATCTTGGCCCTATAGGATCCAATTGGGCTAATTTGGGCTAAGTGAAACAATCAATATAATAAAACCATAATTAGGCTTTAATTAAATCTGACTGATGTTCCAAAAGATTTAAACAAGGTCAATTTTAAAATATTTAATTTATTTTTGGTTTAGGCCCAAATGGGTTGAGTTATTTCAATTGAGCCAATTGGTCAAATTGGACTTTAATTAGGTGTGGTTTAAGCATAATTGATATTTTGAGTGTCATATTGTTGGTTGGCCAAAATTAATTTGAATTTAGTTGAAATTTTGGTTAAGTTGATCTAAATGAGTCAAATGAGTTAATTTGGGCTAAGTGGGCCTAACCCATTTGAAGCCAATTGTTCTTGATTTGTGTATGGTTACATCATGTTTTAAGGTCAAGGATTTGAAATCAATTTGGTTTTATGTATAGGGATTTGGGTTGGTTTTGGGGTCCATTACTCTAATGAATTCAAACTCTAGGGTTGAATCCTATAAGACTTGAGTTTGGATTTGAAGTTCTATTAATCGAAGTGTTTTAGAATCTTGGTGAGAAAATTCTAAAGCTAAGATAAAATATTAGGATTAAGGTGGTTGAGTGTCAAGCTCTCTAAAGCGATGTCAACATTATCTACATAAATCATCATGTAATTATTATTAATTTAAAATGTTATTGAAGACAAATAATTCTTTAATCTAGTCATGTTTTATTCTAAGATTTTTATGAAAATTAGTAGACCCATTTGATTAGTCAACTCAAGAAGGTCAAATAAGTTCATATTTGAGTTTTTTAAAAAATTTAATGAGGAATAGCATAAAATGACAAATTAAGCTCAAAGAAATAAAATCTATTTTAAATTCATGTTATTTAATTTATTTTTTATTTTTAGAAAATTATTCCTGATTTATTTTGCATTATTTCTCAAAATTTATGAAGTTATCCTCTTTGGATAATTTGAACACTTAGATTGATTTAAGCCATATCCATTGCATATATAACTTATTTTAGTTTGTTTATTATCCCATTATAGATTTTTATGCTTTATTTAATATTTATCAATTTATTTAAGCAAGTGATGTGGAATATTCTTTAAATTATTCAAATGATCCTTTTCTCTCTTCTAATTATTTTTCCTCTCTCATATCATCATTTAATATTCATATTATATATTGCTTCACTCAATTTTAATTAGACTTTATCATAATATATTTGATTTACTGTATTAATAATTTCCTTGCTTAAGAATTTTTCTAATTCAATTTATTATGTAGTTTGAAGAATTTTGAATTATATAAATTGCTTCAAATTTATTTTTTATGTGTGACATGTTTTTATAGACCCTTTTTTTATTTTAATTTATTTTATTTTATTTTATTTGAATTTAGTTTAATATGTTAAATTTTAAAATCAAATAAATATAAATTTAAAGCATATCCTTTGCTATATATGTTTATTTTTAGAAATATCTTCGACCAGTGTAAGGGAGTACATTATATAAATTCAATTTTAAATTATGTTTAAAGTTCAAATTCTTTTCTATTAATTTCTCTAAATATGTAATTGAATGAATAGCATTAATTTGAGATTGATCTATGTCTAGTATCTCCTTGGCCATCCCTTAAATTACACCCTTTTATAATTATTTTGTTTCTTTCTTAATTACATTGCATTATCATCTCATTGATTTAATTAGGGAAGTGTTTGGCTGTCCAACATATCCATTGATTTCCAATATTTTTTTATTTTATTCAAACATGTTGCTTAATTGATCGCATAATTAATTAGTGTATATTCAATATTGTTAAGCACATTCAATTTCTTCTCTCCACTTGTCTTGGATAGCCATATGTTTAGTGAATTTAATTTGGTTCAAATTTTAATCAAGGTGCTTTGAATTTCAAAACTAAATCATTTTCCCTCTTAATATTTTCCCTCATCTTTCTTTCATGCTTGGCTTCCTGATAGTCATTGATTTGTCATTTAATGGCTACATTTGAATCCTATTACATTTTTTAATCAAAAACCTAGCCAACCTTGCATAATTAATTGAAGGGCTTTTCATTCAAGTGTTTAAGGTTTTATCTCTCTTACTCTCAAATTTCATTAAAGAAGACATCAACGTCAAAATCTTTGTCCTTTCCTATTGTGCTACTATTTTAAATTTTAAGTTTTTTTAAGTTCTATACATCAAGATCTTTTAGGTTTCATATCATTGCATTTAAATTTATAAAAAAATTTCTTGTGCTTTCTTCTATTTATCATATTATTACATCATTGGGAAGTAATGTGAAAAGCATTTAAACTTTGAGAGCTGTATTTCATCTCTTGTATTTTTTTCCTCTTATAATTTCAAGTGATTTGTGGTTATTCTTGCTCGGTATAGGAAAGTATGTTATTTGAGGTTGTACTTGTCCAATGTAAGGAAGTATGTAATTTTGAAATGTACTTGTCTGGTGTTGGAAAGTACGTAATTTTGGTTGTACTTGCCACATGTAGAAGAGCACATAATTTAGGGTTAGAATTGCTTGTATTAGATAGTATAAGGATTCCTTGAAATCTTGTAATATTTAGTGAGTTCTTAGCATGGGTTGCAAGTTGTGGACATATGTCGGTTTGGGGTTAATGATATAGGGTCACATGTAATTTCTGAAATTTTTTGCACATGATCTATCAACATTCAATTTTCATAGACATAGGCCTCCTGCACATCATCTGCTTGATCCATGATATTCCTCACAAGAAACCTCATGATAGCTTTATCCTTTGGGCAACATTTTTCACAATTGGAGCAGTGGATGAAGTTGATGTGGTTATGGCCTCTCTTTGTACGTTTGAAGGTCATTTCCACTTGTGATCCTCTTTTTATGCCCCAATTCTATGACTAGTGATTCAAGCCGCAACCATGTTTTTTTTGGCCTCCATTTTTGCACTTGAATCATTGCCACTGGCAATCTTCTTTCTAATGCATGGAGAGAGGGAGAGATAATGTACATAGTTAAAGCTCAATAAAAGTCGCAAGATGCTGCCAAATTTTTCTGCAATCCACCTTTGTAGTTGGAACAAATGGTCTTAAATAGCTTAACAACTCTTTGAATAGTGACTGAGAGCTTTGTTCTCCCTATCATGGTTGGTTCATCTAATTTGATAAAGAAGCTAGGAGTTGAGATTAAAAAAAATAAAAATAATGTAAAGTTTAAAATTCATCATTACATGCACCAAAAACACCTTTAATATATATTACTAAAGTGATGAAGAGAATAAATCAATCCACCTTTTTAAGGGCTAAAGAAGTTATGTAATGCAATTTTTGAAAATTTTGATGGCACGATATGTCAACCTTAAAAATTGTTTTTCTTATGTAACTATAAACAAAGTTTAACTTTCTTGCCACAACTTTCTTAATGTAATTAAGATTATGCTTTAGGGATAGAAAATATTTATTTTTATAACTAAAGTGGACTTTATAAGCATGTATTGTTTTTTGTTAGAGACTATATATATATATATATATATATATATATATATATATATATATATATATATATATATCATAGAGGCTAGATTTTCAAAAATAGATAATTGATATATCCCTCTAAAATTTATAAATCAAGCACGGATCTGAAGTTAAACCATGTATACTATCAAATTAAATGACTCAATGAAATTAGTCCAAAAATGTTAGAATCGAGCCCAAATGAGCTCAAATCAAGCCCAAAAAACACATATGAAAACTTTGAAATACTGAAAGAATGATCAAATGACTCTCAAATTTGATGTGCTAATAGTAGAATCGAGCTCGAGTTAAATCCAACGAGATGACTCAAATCAAAGATCATTTGAATGGTCAAATCACCAAAAAACTATCTATTTTCAAATGAATCGATATATACGTCCAATAGAGTGTTTTGGATTTGGGCTACAATGACCAAAATGCCCTCTCAAAAATAAAAATTCTTCTTGTCATGAAGAGAGGGGCTGAGCGAACTTAGGAGAAAGCTGAGAGAGTGTTAGAAGTTCGAAGTTCATCATCACCACCGTTATCATCGATCGTTGCCTATTATCGTTGCCAACCGCCACCAACAACCATTATAGCCCAGTTATTCTGGAATTTCCATTATTAGGATTTCTTAAATATGATCTTGTAATCATGTTATCGAGAAAACTTAAACTTTATACTCAATGTAGATATATGGAGAATTTTTTTGGGCTAGGCGTGATTTTCCCATCTTTTTTTTTCACGTAAAATTTTGGAGTTTTTATTCTCTTTTCAACTATCTATGTGTGTTGGATTTTATACAAGCTGCTAAGGCGTGAAGTTTTATTCTATTCGCGGGTTTCTAGCAAAATTTGGCATCTTTGGGAAATATTCCTTTAATATCTTCACAATGGTTGACAATCGACTTCAAGTTAAGAGAAACACCATTTATATGATGGAGAAAATTCTACTTGAATAACACATATGAAGAAACATCAAGTCTGATCCTTGGTTCTTATCAAGCTTAGCAACTCTCTTAGAAGATGCCCATGTTAATATTCTGAGCATCAAATTGATTACCAGCCTAAGAAACAAGTGAAAGTTGGAGGATATTTCAACATTGAGAAGAAGATAGCTTGACAAACTGTAATCTTTATATTATAAGGCAAAGATCAAGGAGCAACTTTGGCTACAACTTTAAGTGAATGCTTTAATTTGATATCTTTCACACAGGTTAACATCATTGAGTAATACTCTTATTAATAACCTCGAAAGAATCAAAATGTTTAGCCTCTTCTAGACATGTTAAGGTTATAAAGTAATACTTTGACAAAATAACTTCGAATGAGAGTTAAAACTATTAACTTCTTCCACATAGGTTAAATATCATCGAGTAATACTCTAACAAATAACCTCAGATATGTCAAAAATTCTTTATGGATTCCTCCCATTGAAGGCATGCCCTTGAGGAAGCCTCGATGGGAAGCTAGTAGTGGACAAGGTCAGCACTACAAATACTCCAAGAGAGCAAGTGGTTGACAGGGTCTCCACTCATCAAAAATCTCATAAGGCAAAAGCCTCATAAGGTACAGGTACATAAAAAATCTCAGAAAGCAAAAGCCTCAGAAGGCAAAAGCCTCATAACATACAAATACATTAAAAATCTCAGAAGGTAAAAATGTTAGAAGGAAAAACCCGAGAATATATACCAAAAATCTCAGGAGATATATATAGTAATCCTTTTGAAGTCAAAGTCAAAGAATGATATATGATTAACAGTCATAGGAGATAATCTGAAGCCTGAATTAGGGATGCACACCGCCTAACCAGGTGAGTTAGAAACCTCGAGAACACGGAGAACTAGAGCATGTGAGGGGTGTCACCACCGTTATATAGGTCATTGGATGCTGCCAAAGAGAAAAAGTGGAAACACTACTGACTAATCTGGATGTGCTAACAGTGGTTGACCAGATCGGAGAACTAGAAATCTGAGGGGTGCACCATTATACAGTCGGTGGAAGAAGAGAAGAAAGTGGAAGCACATTGGAGCCTGAATTCGGGATGCAGTCCACCTAACCATGTCAGTTGGAAACCTCGAGATCGGGAGCTGAGTCTGAGGGGTTAGCAGTTATCTGGTCAGTGGAGGCTACAAAGAAATACACAGATTCAAGATGGAGCCTTTTGTGAGTTATAAACTCAGATCGGGAGAACTGGAGCTAGAGGAGGGCAGTTATATGGTCGGTTAAAAGAAAAGAAAGAAAAAATAAACTAAGGTGTGACTTTCCTTACCCTTTGGGGTGTATTTACTTGAACAAAAGACTTTTCAAATTTCCAAAAGAAAGTAAAAAAAAACTCTTCACGTTCTCTTAAATAATAATAATAATAATGAAAAGAAGAAGAAATTTCTTCATATTATATATATATATAAATATATATATATATTAAATATATATATATAAATAAATAAATATATATATATATATATATATATATATATATATATATATATATATATATATATACATATAAACATTTCATCTTCTTAAAAAAATGATAAAAGAGAATTTTAAATAAATAAAAACTCTTAATAATCCTCGTTAAAAAAAATTTATCTCTTCCTCTCTCACTTTCTCTCTGCACATCTCTTTCTCTCCCTTCTTTCTCTTTTCCTCTCCCTCCCTCTCAGCTCTCTCTCTCTCTCTCTTTTCACTCATTCACGGCAAAATGAGAAGAAAAAATGAGGGGCCCCCAGCACTCACTCGTTCAAATAAAACGCCACCCATAAATTTTTCTTTTTTAAAATAAGCTTTATATATTTATAAAAATTATTACTTTATATATATATATATAATAAATAAATATTAATAATTAATAAAATAAAATAAAAATTGATACACATAACACAAATATATATATTTACAAATCCTAATAATAAATTCTAATAATTTTTAGCTAAAGTAATTTTATTTTTTAAATTTAATATATTTTGGAATGAAATAAGTTTTGTCATCCAAAAATAGGAGGTTAAATGATATATCTCTCTAAATTTATAAATTAAGCAATGTGAAGTTAAAGCATGTAAATAAATATTAATAATTAATAAAATAAAATAAAAATTGATACACATAACACACATATATATATTTACAAATCCTAATAATAAATTCTAATAATTTTTAGCTAAAGTAATTTTATTTTTTAAATTAATATATTTTTGGATGAAATAAGTTTTGTCATTCAAAAATAGGAGGTCAAATGATATATCTCTCTAGAATTTATAAATTAAGCATGGCTCTGAAGTTAAAGCATGTATGCAATCAAATTATACGACTTAGTGAGATAAGTCTAAAAACGCTAGAATTAGGTCAAATCGAGCCCAAATGAGCTCAAATCAAGCCCAAAAGCTACATATATGAAAAATTTGAAATCGAATGATCAAATGACTTCCAAATTTGACTTATAATTAATCGACTTGGCGAAGAATCTAACGAGCTAAGATCACTCAAATCAAAGACCATTTGAATGGTCAAATCACCAAAAACAATGTATGATCAAATGAATATCGATACAGTCGATGGAGTGTTTTGGAATTTTTACGACTAAAATGCCTCTCAAAATCCTATAAATAAGACCCCATTCTTATCATGAAGGTGAAAGAGCTAGAAGCATGGGAGAAACGAGAGAGAGCTAGAAGTTCATTATTACATTGTAGATGGTCGCCATTATCATCGCAACTACCAACAAATTCTACTACATCATAGCTTTTGTAACCAGATTATTGAATTTTAATTATCATGATTTCTTACATACGATCTTGCAATCCCGTTATCGGAAAAACTTAAACTTTGTACTCCAAAGAAGATATATATTGGAGCATTTTTACTCGGCTAGGCCTCGTGGCTTTTCCTTCTTTTTGGGATTTTTTTAAAAATTCTGGAGTTTCTTATTCTCTTTTCAACTATCTGTGTCTAGATTTTATACAATTTAAGGCGTAGTTTTATTCCATGATTTTTTAACGTGATAATCATCAAATTTATTATCATTTTCTATCATTCAATTGAAAAGTACTATTGTTAGCCCATCAGTATTTAGTATTCTTTCTGTAATGGTTGTTCACATTATTGAGAGTTCATTTGATATGCCTTCTATTTTTTGCAAAGAAAAGAAAAAAAAAAAGAGCTCCTTCTATCAAGATTTCTCTACTCTTCTTCTTGCTTCACGAAGGAATTAAATCTATTAGTGATTAGAGCAATTGCATCCTCGTTTTAAGATCCACCATCTTTCATTTAAATATTGCACTTTGACCATGATTTATTTTGGCTTATTTTCTAAAAATCATTCTAATTTCGTAATACACAATGAGTGTGCAAAACAATAAAATTGAATAAAACTTTAGCCTCCATTATAGCAGCAACTTTGATATCCCAAACTTTTTTAATGTCAGAGTATATTTTTTTTCACTGTATGTAAACTTGTGATGATTTTATAAACCTATTATATATAATTTCAATGGATTTCATAAGAAAAAATCTTAATAAAATCTTATATTCATTAGTCTGGTAGGTGAAGGCCTTTCTTCGGCCGGACAATCTTGGTTCAAGCATCTCTTACCGCTGTAAGAAAAATAAAAGTTGAAAATATTTAATATTGACAAATTTAAAGTCAACATCTTATTCAAGAAACACTATTTCATCAAAAATTTTCTGAATGATATTTAAAATTACAGGACATGAAAGAAAGCAATAGCATGAATAGAAATGAGCAGGGTCTAGCTGTCAGCCTGTGGTACTGAGGCAAATTTTAAAATACATTCTTAATCGTAATTAGCAATTTAGGTATCAAAAAATTTTTTTTAAGAAAATAGAAAATGTCGTCCGTCAGACGATTGGAAAGACAGAGTACGTTATCGTAACGGACATGATTTTTTTTGTTTTTGGTAGCACGCAGAGAGAGAGAGAGAGAGAGAGAGCATTTTTTTTTATTTGCGTGTTGCAGAGAGAAGAGAGAGACTAAAGATATATATATATATATATAATTAAATAAATAAATAAATAAGTATATATGCATTAATAATTAAATAATTAAATAATTAAATAAATTAATAAAATTTTAATAAATAAATATATATAAATAAATAACTAAATAAATAAATAAATATACTACCAAAACAAAAAAAAAAAAAAATCCTCGTCATTTTGATGACTGATGGTTATTTCAGCGTCATATCATTCAATACTAGGCCTATTTTCTTAAAAAAAAAATTTGATGTCTAAATTATTAATATGATTAAGAATGTCTATTTTAAAAATTTTCCTCTGCTTATGAAGATCCCAAACTTCCATGCATAAATGGGATGAAATATCCTAAATGTGGTCATCCAAAATTTGTACCCTTCCTGAGAAGCACCTCTTTATTTAGACAATTAGGTATGTCGATTATTAAAATTTTTTCTAAAATTTAATATTTAATGAATATATATATATATATATATATATATATATATATATATAGCATTAGTATTTAATATATATTTATAATCATGTTCATTTTGTGTCTGTCATAGTAACATGTATGTGTCCTTATAAATACGTCATTGCATTATAGTATATAGAATTCCAGATTTTTGGAGGATTTTTTATTAACTGTTTTCTATGTTAATGATAATGTTTTCGTATAACATTAAAGAATAATTTAATTAACTATAAATACGCTCATTTATTAAATTTTGATATTTTTATAATTTGTTGGAATACATATTAAATATTCTTATTCAATCTGTAGCAATTTATTTTAGTTTCTTCTTCTTTCATTTTAAAATACCAACAATTTGGTATAAGAGCCCTCTTCTTAACGGACGTGTGTGTGAGTTTGAGCAGTTATGGAGACCAAAGCTAGTTTCTTCTTAGTTGCTCCACCGGTGTTTGGCAAGATAACTACTAGACCTAGGCATGAGACATACAGAAGCTTTTGATCTCGGGAAGAGTGGAAGAGACATTCCTCTTCTTCCACATTCCACCATGGCACAAATTAGAGCCTGAAGAGAAGAAAAAAAGTCCAAGGCAAAAGCCTACCTGTTCACTACAGTTTCCTCCACGATCTTCACTCGTATCATGTCATTGAAAACGGCATAGGAGATCTAGGATTATAAAAAAAGATGATAAAAAAGGAGCCGTCAAAGGAGCTCTACCACTATGACATTCTTCTTGCCTCATTACACGCCTCTGCAAGCACAAGAGCGAGGCAAAATCAAAGAAAGGATTAATACTAGTCAAGCATTAAGATGATAAAAAAAAAGGAGGCCCAAGAACAAGAAGTTTCAAGCTGCAAGTAGACAAAGCTTTGCACCTAGGAACAGAAGCAAAACTGGAAATAAAAGATCAGGATCAGAAAGAAAGCACTGAGATTTTTGTTGACAACCAAGCTGCCATTGCCATTTCCCATAACCCTGTGTTTCATAGAAAAACTAAGCATTTCAACATCAAGTTGTTTTTTCTAAGAGAAGTGAAGAAAGAAGAAATTGTGACTACAAATTTGAAAATCAGTTGGCAGATTTATTTACAAAGCCACTTCCAGTCAGCAAGTTTGAGTTTCTTAGGTAGAAACTTGGTGTTCGCTACTCCTAAAGCAAGGAGTAGTGTTGGAATACATGCTTAGAACTGCTGAACATATATAAGTTTGATTGAGTCAAGGTTGTTCCTCATTCTTAGAGTTAGTTTGGTTTCCCACAATCTACAACAATTCATTTTAGTTTCCTCTTATTTCTCATTTTAAAATACTAACATTTCTAAACTATATGTTTTTTGTGGCACAGACTTACCCCAAAGATAGCATGGTTGAGACCTTTTACCTTCTGCAACCCAAGCTGCCGTCATAACTGGAGTTAAGTGAATTGAAGTTTGGTTAAAGATTGCTTATTATTGAATAATAATACAATAAGTTAAATGAGAACTTGAAAGAATAATATAATGTAAAGGAAGAACAAAGTAATATTTTTTTACATAACAAGACATAATTGCTACTGCTTGTTTCTTATATTAAGCTTTCATAAATCTTCTTTAATTATGATGAATAATGAGATTATCATAATTATTAAGGTTCTAATTATCTTGCTTTATGCACGGATATTTAATTTGGTTTAACGATACTTTTTTTTTATGTAGTATGCCTAAACAATATAAACAATATAACAATCTGGGAAGACAAAGAAATTTAAATTAATTAACTTGTAAAAAAATAAAACTATAAATACACTAACCATGAAGATTGCGACTTTATAATGACAAGCTGAGAGGTAATCCGTTCTTGCATTCTGGGCAAAATTCATGGAATTCATGGCCCTCACTTGACCATCAGGTCCTAATGCCTCTCTTTTTTTCCTTAGAGAGAGAGAGATTACGCCAAGTTTTCCTGCAAAGGCTGCAGTCCTTCCATGCAGTTGGATCGAATGGTCTGAATTAGCTTAACAGCTCTTAAAATAGTGATTGAGAGTTTTTTTTTTCTTCTCCTATATCATCGTTATTTCAAATCAAATGCTCTACTTTGTACTAATTTTAGTCATAAATATCATATTCTAATTTCTTAAAGTATTGGGCTGATAAAATGAGGTGCAATGACTTAGAGAGTTAATTTCAGCTAAATTTTTAAGACCAAACTCCTAAAAAATATATAATGATGAGCAATTAGTTTAAAAAAAATTAAAATAGACTAATTTGTGTTTCTCTTTTAACTGTATTTAACTCAAGTATTTAAAAGTTCAGATTGAGATGTATCTTGTCACCACATTAGTTATTGTTTTAGCTATTCTGTGATATTTCACAAAAGGTCCTTTTATTCAGTCATGTGTTGTTAGGGCTTTATATAAATACCACAGAATACTAATTTGTTTATATATATATATATATATATATATATATATATATATATATATATATATATATATATATATATATATATATAATACTTAAGTCATTATATTTATTTATAACTATCAAATATATGAGTCACCACAAAAATATCATTGATATTAACTTATGTAACGTAAACGATATATTTTCATGCTATTTTGTTATATTTTACACACTAAATAAATATATGTTGCCTTCATGTTTTGAATGAGTTTCGATATATACTTTCATGTGTATAGCTTTGATTTATAGAGAACCATTCCTCAACATCAGATCTCATAATGACCTTAGTAAGTCATAGAAATACAAAGCTTTATAATTCATCTCTCTAGCTTTAGGGAGTTTTAGAATTCGTTAGGAGTTAATCATAATATGATTAGGAGCCCTAAAAAATGCATGATTTAGAGAGCTACAAGCTTATGCATTCTCGAGCCAAGTTTCCACTGAAACCCCCTCTTCCACTAAGCTAAAATAAATTCAGCTTCCTTGAGTTGATTTATATGATAGAAACCATACCAATAAGTGAGTTATTCACCAAACTTGTTCATTTTCATCAGATTACGACCTTGGATCAGTCAATAGAGCATGAAGCTCTGTAGGTAATGATACAACAATTGTGCTCTAATTTAGATTTTTTGTACTAAACTTTTTAACATGAATGTGAATCTTAAATCAATTTAACTATAAGATTAAGTTGCAATAATTTCATTTTTCTTGTGTGTTCAAAATCTCCTGAAAAAAAAATTTAGATATTTATTTATAAGAGCCATTTTAGCGAATAGTTTTCATTATTTGCTAGATAAGTTCTTTGATATTGCATGTATCAAATCAATGACTTGGACTTGATTAGACTAAATGTTGTCTAATCAAAAGATTAAGGCCATACTGACAATGTGGGTTTCACATTTTTAAAAGCTTCTAATAAAGGATAGATGAATGGATAGTGTAGGGTGAGTTAGTTAACAAAATTATGTAAATTAAAAACTAATTAATTTAACTTCTAAAGAAGTAAAAAGTTCCCATTTATTAGTCAACATTATAAAATGGCATCTCTTTAGTGTTAATCACTGAATTAACATTATTAAAATCACTTTTGATATCTTAAAACTCTAATTCTATTGGTATCTTTAAAAATAATACAATGAATGTTTAGTGATAATCATTGAATTAACATTCTTATTAACCTCCAATAGTTCTCAATTTCTTACGAAAGCCTGTTCATGGCCTTTGAGGATATTTTAGAGTTTTTTCAAGGAACATTTAAAATAAGGAACATGTCATTAATCTTGTTATTAAAAAATTATTTTTTGTTAAACGTATTATATGTGTTTGGTTTATTTAATATTTCCAATTTGCCATTTTGATTAGGTTTGTTGAACTCTTCTAGGTTTACATGAGATAAAAATGTTTAACTATTTTTCTATATGAGTTGAGTTTGGTCTATATTTAAGATAAACCTAAAATAGGTATTTCATTCCAATGCCAATTAAGTTTTGGCCTATTTAATATGTTCATAAATTTTTCAAATCAAATAGTAATCTTATCCACCTAATATTAAACATAAACATGTAGAACATTTACATCAAATTTTGTCTCCTTCTTATGAAAATGAGGATGAAACTGAACTTTAAAGAAGCAAGTCAAATTAGATACTACAAGAGTCTTAAAATTCAACATTTGAGAAAGTTAAATTTGGCTAGTAAAAATGTTATTTCAATATTTACATGAAACATGGAAAGTACTATAAAAATTAATGCCTAATAAATTATTGAAACCGTCTAGTACTTGGCTCATTAGCGAGCAAGTGCAATAGCAGTATCACTAGGCTGAGATGGTAGTCCTTGACAAAATCTTTCTATTTCCTTCATACACCTAAACTATTGTGGAAGTTCATGAATCCTCCTCGTGGTTCGAGATCTAACCCTTACAACATGAGAGTGAATAGTTTAGTAAACACATTACTACTATGTAGCATAGATTTTTGAGATAGTATAAATTTCATAGACACACCTCTGCACATTCCTTATAGATTCATAATATTCCACACTAGAAACCTCTTGATAGCTTTATTCTTGGGGTAGTAGTTTCTACAATCGGAGTAGGGAACTAAGTTCATGTGGCCACATCCATGATAGTTGTGGCCTCCAATTTTGCAATTGAAGGTCATTTCCACCAGTGATCTTCTACTTATGCCCCAATTATAAAACCAATTATTCAAGATAGAGAGAGAAGAGAGAGAGAGAGAGATAGAGATTATGCATGGAGAGATGGAGAGAGATTAGATTCTTCATGGTTAAAGCTCAAGAAAGCTAAAGACGCAACCAAATTATCTTGTAATCCTTAATTCTAGTTGATCCTAAATCCTGCATGAAATGCTTTTTGTTGTTTCGACAATTATTTCTCATCTTCAAGTGAATTGTGTTTATTACTTTTAAATCGAGTCTAGAAAAATGTGTCAATGAAACATTTGGAAGATAATCATGGGTATATTATGTTGTAATGGATGGGGTGGGGAAGTTATGTTATACAAGCCAAGTGGTTGTGATATTTGCAAAATAGATGAGGCATCCTATTTAAGTCTAATGTTATCCTAAACCAATTTGAAAGATAATTATCCAGATTAAGAAAATGTAGAAATCGATGATCTTTTTTTTGTTCTTTGTGTTAGTTTGACAAGTTGTCATAATTATTTTGTATATATTTTAATAATTTTTTTGAGGCTTCATTTCTTGATTTTTTTCTATTCCATGAAAATTTGTATGAGTTTCTCTTTTGGCCCTTAATTTGATAGTTTATATGGGTGAAGAGCTTAACAATGTTGAGATGGATTTCAATTGCTTGGATTGTTGTTGTGATGCTCTTGTTTTTAGGAGTTGGAAAGTTATGATGAATCTATTAATTTGTTGAGTAATGTATATATGAAGTTGGAAGCTAATCGATGATTTAGATGCCTTTCTTCTTTAAATCTAGTGACCTTCCAAAGATCAAATTCTCCCTTTTATATGTAGAATGATCAATTATACTTGATACGACACTTGAAATATTATATTTTGTTGGAAACTGAGCATGAACCCTACAAGCTATTACTACAATTAATGAGATTTTTGCACCACCTTAGAGGTTTAAAAATGTTATTTTTGACTTGATGTATTCACATTACAAAATTAGATCTCTTCTACTTTTTATTACTTTCATCATTTTTAAGTAATAGAGTTCATATGTTGAATTATTAATCTAGGATGTAAAGTTTCAGGATCAAGTCAAGGGATCACCATATGATAAACTTCACTCTAATTAGCTATGTCAATCTATGACATGGTTCAACTCATCCACATTAATTTTCTAATGATAATCTAAGTATCTTTACCTTCAATTGCCTTTATTCTTTTTTGAGTTATAGGTAATTAAGAAAAACCATTCAATCTAAGGAACTAATATAATTATAATGCTACTAGATTTCAACACTGAAGGGAATCTTCAAAACTCAAAGATTGTGCAACACTTAAATACATGATTTCAAGTTTTATTTGAAGAAGATTATTATTGCCATTGGGACTCTAAACAATCTTGTAGTTCTTATAGATGTTTACAATATCTTTCATTAGATTTTAATATCAATATTATAATTGGGACCAATCCTTTTTAGGTTTAAACTTTTCTTTTTATAATGCCCTCTTCGAACTTTTGCTTTTATAGGGACTGGTCCTTTATTTTTCTAGCCTCTCTTTTGTTGGCATTGACCTTTGTACTTTACTTATTTTTAAATGAATACTTAGTTTTGCTTAAATAAGAAAATCATAAGATTCCTATTCTTCAAATGTTTAAAGTTGAATGTCTCATAAGACAAATTATCCTACCACTTGATCATTTGCTTAAAAATTTGAACAATATAATGAATTCACATTTTAGAGAGACAGTATTTTGGAGCAGTAAGTAATAGAAAATTATATATATATATATATATATATATATATTGGTTAGTATACTAATTCATAGGTGGATTAGTCCAATATAATATATGTGCACTAATGACCAAGTCTGTAGTAATTTAAATATCAAAAACTATATAACATTTATATGATAATTGTTAGGAGAATGCCATCAATAACTAATCATATTATACAATCGTCCACAACAATAATTTTAAGAAAGAAATATTATAAAAGTGATATTAAATTTTGATACACATGGGAAAATATTATTAGAAAAAAGGGTTAAAACTTTAATAAAATTAAACTAAATTAAGAAATTTATATTTTGATCATGTACTCATATCAATTATAATTAATAGAGTATGTAATGAATAATATTTACCATATCAAATACAATTTGTTAATTTATTTGTAAGAAGAGTTTTTTTTTTCAATGACCATGATAATTATCATATATTCGTTATAAATGTGATCTTTATTGAAATAATTACAAAGTATAATAAGATTTTTTTAGGAAACTAAATTAGAGTTTTTTTATGAAGCATTCTATACAAAACATAAATCCTAAAGTAGGTATACTATCTTGAACCTCAAAATCTAATAAAGGGCTCTACATTGTCAACTCTTGACCCTTTCCACCTCTAATTCAATGGAATTCGATTCTAGCTAGTCAAAATCTGGAGTCCTGTGGAGTTTACCACTAGATTTTGTAACCTATGATGGTTGAGCTTCTATTTGAGGATATATTCACAATGACCAAACTCTATTCTAATAGAAACTTTTTTTTATAAAGTGTCTAAGATTTATTGGATTGGAGGTTATTTCTACTGACTAAGAAAGTCTATTGACCTAAATTTATTCTTAATAACAATTATGTATTTCCCAAGGAGAATAATTAAGGATTTATGGAAGGCTTTATGAACTATAGTTTCATTTAAAATTTAAGAAAAACAATTCAAAACTTAATAACTATAACTTGAGTCATTTGACTTATAAAATACAACTCTAAGTTATAACATATTCCAGATGTATAGTGAATGGTGCAATTGAATTTCACTTCTTTTTAGACCAAGATGGAATAAAATACCATTAAAATGATTTGTTATTGATATGTTTTTTCTATCTGTTTAACAACTAGTAGAGTAAAAATTCAAAATGTTACAAAATCAAATGAGACATTTACATAGGGTACTGAACACATGTAGGTATACCTAAAAGATATTAAATATGTGCATTGTTGTGTTTGATGTGACTCCATAGTTTTTAAAATGACCACATAAGCAGGCACCAAATGTTATATTAAGCCTACCGATAACTAGATACAATAAAGTGCTATGCAAAATAACATTCTTCACAGCCATTTAATAAATTTCATTGACCTAAAATTATATTAAAGCTAGTAATTTGATGGCTTCAAGATGATGTGTTGATGTGAAGAATTCTTCAAAATAGACTCTTGTTATTTGACTAAAACCCACTGTTAAAATTCAAGATTCATTTCAACTATTTTCCTTATATCATTATGTTCATGTTGAAATATCAATGTGGTTACGTCTCATAATGAGGAATTTTTGTGGAATTTATTTTTCATGTATAATAAATCTCTTGAGAACGATGCATATCTAATTACTATTAATATTGCTGAAACAAATTGATAAATGTAGGATGTGAATTGAAATAGAACACTTTTAACATTCTTTTATTAGATCACAATTTTCTCAAATATTTTGATAGCCATGTTTATTACAATTCTAAATTCAAAATATAAAATATTTGAATTTATGAAATAAACTTGTTTTATCATTTTCACATCATAACATTTCTCACATTATTTTTTAAAATAAATTTATAATATATAGTAATAAATCAAATAAAATTAGTTTCAATAAAACTGCTTGAATTAAATCTCATGATAGTGGAAAGAAAAAGCCTCTCTACCACTACATTTATCTAAAATTCACTTTGGTCAAGTATATATAATAAACTAGCCATCAAAGAGGTCAATTTTATTAGTCTGTCTAAATCAAGTCGATCAGTGGCTGTATGTAGGCAAATCTTATATATGGAAACCCTTAATGCATTTCTCTTATAATTATGGAGATATGAATATTATAATTTCATTTTCTGGAAATATTATATTCTGATATATTCTATAATAAATATAATTATCTTTAATATAATTTGTTTCTTTTAAAGCCATACGTCTAGCTCCTAGTTTAAAAGGTGGCTAGAGAGCAAGCCTCAGGAGGCATAGCTTATCATTTGAGTTCTCAACTTCCAAGCTATAAAAAAATAATGGAACTTCTCTTCATGGCCAAATCATGAGTGTGAGTGTAAGGTTTTTGCATCAGCGTCCAATAAAATTAGATCTTATATCTATTAAACACATTCATCATGGAGTTCCTTTCACGAGAATTTTATGTGCATGAGCCAATCATAACTTTCAAATAAGGAAAATGCAATAATTGAAAGATGGCAAACATTAAGGCAATTTTTTATATTCGCAATATCTGACTCCTAAAAATAAATTTGTTTATATTGGCAAATCATAACTATTAATGCATATCCTGTAATTTTGAAGATATGCACATCCTATAATATTTTATCATGTCATATTCTATAATTCATGTATTTTTAAAGCCATACTTCATCCCACCAATAAATAGGTGGTCAGAGAGCAAGCCTGCAGCACATCGTATCGTATTGAGTTCTCAAGTTTCAAACCTTCACTCCATCTCTCTATTTCTCTATTCTTCGCAGCTGCTCTTATAAAGTTAGATTGTCGCCTATAGTCAAAAAACATTTCATGTAGCCATAAAAGTTTTTCTCTCTCAAAAGAAAATTTATAGGCATTAAAGCTTGACGGCGGTGGTGGTTGCGGCAATGAATCCAATGAAATTCTGTCCGGATGGTAGAACTCATAAACTCTTCATCATCACTCTTGCAGATATCTTTTTCTTTTTTAATTGATTTTCATGCAAAATTAATGTTTAACAGATTTACATACATACCACACAATTCTTATGTATTTACATATCTAACACCTAAACTTAGATATTTACTTATCTAACACTTTTCTATGCTTTAAAAGGTGCATTTCACTTTTAAAAAGTGAATAAAGTGATGTTTTTGATGTGATATTGAAGATTAGGATGTTATAATATATATATATATATATATATATATATATATATATATATATATATATTGAATAACATTTATGAATAATGCATATCTGTGTTCATCCAGCAACAACTTTCTCTATGCACATGCAGATAAGGAATGCAAGATCCTACTTGATGCCTGCCGCACTTGTAGCTTTACGGTTCCATCTCTAAAAAATTTTATTTCTATCCATATATATATATATATATATTCTTTTAGTTTTTGATGGGAGTTGGCACTAAATAAATGAAGTAATAAATTGCAGGAGGTGGCAAAAAGCAACTGCATCAATAGAAATGTTATACGACAAATCAATGTGAAGCCTTAGGTGTTGCCGAACGCTTATGAAGTTCCCACACTTCCCCGAGCGAAAGGGGTCCGGTGTCGTCTCTGCGGCCATTCAAAAGTTTCATTCTTCCTATCGTAGTTTTATAAATAGATGTTTTAGAATTTTTTTATACATATATATATATATATATATATATATATATATATATATATATTGCGAGAAGATATTGTATTATAGCCAAAATATAATTTTCAATGGAAAGTATATTGAATATTAGAAGCTTAGTGCATTACAGTGATTTTTTTTCCTATTTTGTAGTAGTTATTTGGTATTACATTGTAAAGAATTAAAGAACTTTAGTTTTATACATTATATGTTTTTGAATCTTTTTTATTGCATTTTTGTTTGCATTGCAGATTAATGCAAGGGAAGGCTTGGCTCGGACTTATGCCTGTTGCAGCCCGAGCTGCGGTCACCATTGGATCATGTAAAATTGGTTTAAGATTACCTACTCTTTACTAATTGTACTAATTTACATATGAGTTTGAAAGCTCAGAAAAATAAAAAAATAAAAAAATAAAAAAATAACGCCTATAAGGAACTCTTCTTTATAGGTGCTTTACCAAATTAAAAAAATGATTAGTTGTCATCTATACTAGTAGTTCCCAAGTTTATTCATATAATTTGTTATATCATGTGATATTCTAAAAGGAAATTTATAACATGCATTAAGTTCAAAAATTGGTTGATTGGCCAAATTCAGCTATTAAAATAGATGCCATTTATAGTGATTGAAGCTGCTTACTCTCATATACAAATAATAATGATAATAATAACAATAATAATAATAATAATAATAATAATAATAATAATAATAATAATAATAATATAATAATAATAATAGTAATAATAGCAATCATGATGATGATGGTAAAAATAATTTTTAATTGCATAGCATTTATTACTTTTCAATCCAAACACAAGAGCTAGTTATTTGGTCCGGAAAAATAACTCTACACTGTCCTCCTTTCACGCCAACAAAAAAACAAAAGGTTTAAGAAAGTATTTTAATAAAAAAAAATTCTTCTATCTTCTTATAGTACTTTTGTCAACATCATGGACCACCAAGTTTCAGAGAACCTTTTAGTTAGATATCATAAATACAAATCGGAGCATCACAACATGAGAAGGATATTTAATGGAGCAAACAACAATACAGTAAGGCTACAAATTGGTTTCACAATTTTGGAGCTAGAAATATGTAAGTTTCATTAATAAGACTACAAAATTTTGAACTCTAATAAGCAATCTTTCTACATAGGTAAGAAAAGGTTATATTAAAGGGCTAAGCTCTTTTCTTTGTATAATATTAATTTACATAGGTAAGAAAAGTTTATGTAGTTTTTTATAATCATGATTTTTTTGGAATATGGCTTAACATTTTGCTCGTGTAACATAATATATATTTTTATCTTATTTTGACATGATTTGGTATATTTTTTGTTCTCCTTTCTACATGAAGCCTGGTAAGTGATATTTTGTATGGCCTTTATATCAATGATAACTAAATACCTTTTTCAAAATTAGAATGTTATAGACCCATTAACTTCTTCAGTTTATCCACAAGACACAACAAGCTAGAAGAGCTTAGTGTCACGAAGATACTTTTCCCAAGTCTCCCGTGCGGCCTTAGCACTCCTTCCTTGATGCTAAGTCAGCCTAACTATCGCAGCACGAGAATGCTCAAAACTCTTTTAGAGAGCAGAGGTTAGAAGTAAGGAAAGCACTTCACTATGCAAAGGAACTTTACAATACAAGATTGCTTGGGAACCTTGGATGATCTTGCTTATTTCTTCTTGGTTATTGCTTGGTTACAAATGAGGGGTGAGGACCTCTATTTACAGTTCTTCCCATGGCCCTAAGAACAATCTAGAAAGAATATTCTAGAATACAATAATTTATATATGGTTCTAGATCATTCCACACTACTCGTACCATATACAAGAGTTCTAGAGTATTCCACACTATCCTAGAGTTCGCTTGAAGCGTCACTCTTCCAAAGCCTTCTAGAATTTAGTGGAACATTCTGGAGTCCTCAAGATTGCTCCCCATATTTTAATAATTCTTTAGAAGCTTCCCTCCTTCTGTATGGCTAAGAGAGCATGGATGATCTCCCTTAATATAGATCTGTGACTTTCTCCCCCACCTAAACCCGCGATGCCCTCATCACGTGCCTTCTTCTGAATCGCCACGGAGTGTCTTTATGTTCTTAATTGGCCTCACTTTCTGGCAACCCATTCCATTTGATGAGATAATTTCTATAGTTTGAAACCCTTCTCTTGTGAATTGCCTGATTTGAAATTACTTCGTTCACTTCTTTGTAAAAGAAGTAGTCACTACTATAGGAGCTCGCTTGGATATTCTTCTTGATGGATCCTCCAGGTGCCACTTTTCCTGATCTATCCATCTTTCTCATCCTTTTAGTTGTCTTGTGTAGTGTGGCCCTAGCTATCTCCATTTTGGGTCAGAGCTCTTTCGACATCCCTGCCGGTGAGATGTCCTTGAACTCTTCAAGTATCACTACCACCTCCCTTGGCATGTCTTCTTGCGGCTTTGGTTCTTCATTATCCATATCATGAAGAACATCCAAATAGTTTTCTTCTTCTTCAAGTTGGATGGTCGTTAGGATTTTGGCATCCCGCTTGGAGGCTCTCATTATGGGCACCATGCAAGTCTGACTACCTTCCATGATGCACATACTATTGACAAATGGCATCAAGAATGACTTTGCTTGATCTAGGAAATCCAATCCCAGGATGACTCTATAGTCATCCATTGGGAAGACAAAGAAGTTTAGCATACCTGACTAAGCTCCCACATTGGTCTTCACTTCTCGTGGTATGCCATGAATTGGCTTTGTCTCTGAGTTGACTACCTTGATGGAGCCTCCTCCTCCATCCATTAGTAGTCCTAGTCGCCTTGCTTCTTCCATGGAGATGAAATTATGGGAAGCTCTCATGTTTATCATGGCAGTAGTAGTCTTTCCCCCAATAACCATCTCCACAAAGAGCAATCCCTTGGCTTGTGTCTTTGGTGCAGCTTAAATCCCATTCAAGAGCTGCATAGATTCCACTTGTGCAACCATATCATTCTCCTCAGCTTTCGCTGCCTCTTGATGACTCCATAAGAGAGTTCAAGGCATTCTTTTGAGGACACTCCCTTGCCCAATGGTGTCCTCCGAAAAGGAAGCAATTATTATGTGGTTAGCTCTTATGTTCCTTCTGCCTTCCCTTGTATTTTTCCCGTGTTGAGGTCGATTATTGGTGAGACTCCTCTCTTTGTTGTCATTTTTTCCCCACCATTGACATATGTACTTTTCTTCTCCTTTGGCTTTATAGACTCTTTAGTGTAATCGATCAAGCTCTCAGCAACGATAATGGCAGTTGCAAGATCTTGCACTCCACGCCTCCTAAGCTCGGTCTTGGCCCATGGTTGAAGTCCATCCATGAAGTTGAAAAGGGAATCTTTGTCGAACATATCAGGGATTTCAAGGACCAAGCTAGTGAATTCTTTGATGTACTCCCAGATCGACCCTTCTTGTTTGAGCCTTCTTAATTTGGATCTAGCCTTATCCTCTGCATTATCAGGATAGAACTCCCTCTTGAGTTCTTTCTTGAAGTCATCAAAAGTGGATATGGTGCACATACCTTTCTCCATATCTCCTCGCCTCCTCCTCCACCATAACATGGCAGTGTCAGAAAGATAAAGAGCAATAAATTGGGCTTTGGTACCTTCATCAGTGATGCTCATGGATACAAAGTACTGTTCTAGTCCCTATAGAAAGTTGTCCACCTCCTTTGCGCTTCTACAGACTCCTCTGAAGCTCTTAGGTTAGGCACTTCGATCCTATTGGCTTCCATGGCATGACTGCTGGATCCGGCTGCTAGTGCCCTCTTGCACAGAGAGATGTCCCCTCACATCTCCTCTATGCCTGCATATATATTAGTCATCTCCTCCTCATGAGATCACTAAATCCCATGGAGCTCCCCCATTAGGTCCTCCTGCATCTTCTCCATCTGATCTAAGAGAGATTCCTTCACCTTGGCCAACAGGTCTCTGATTGATGAGTGGATGGTCGCATCCTCTTCCTCAAGGCCATTCACTCTTTCACCTAGATCCACCATCTGAGCTTCCATCATACCCATAACCTCCTCCACCTGACTAAGATGTGCATCAAATCCAGAGATTACCTCCTTGGATGTCTCACGTGGCTTGGATGCAGCAAGATCATGTTAATCCTCACGACCTCAGCCTTGTTAAGATGACTCCACATTTATGGTCTCTAATCCAATAACTTGTTCCTTGCCAGCCTTAGTCATACCTCCAACCTTAGCTCTGATACCAACTGTCATGGAGAAACTTTTTCCAAGTCGTCCGTGCAGCCTTAACACTCCTTCCTTGATGCTAAGTTAGCCTAGCCCTCACAATGCAGTACCAGAATGCTTAAAACTCTTTTAGAGAGAAGAGGTTAAAAGTAAGGAAAGCACTTCACTATGCAAAGGAACTTTACAATACAAGATTGCTTGAGAACCTTGGATGATCTTGCTTATTGCTTCTTGGTTTATGCTTGGTTACAAATGAGGGGCGAGGACCTCTATTTATAGTCCTCCCCATGGGCCAAGAAATAGTCTAGAAAGAATATTCAAGAATACAATAAAATATACCTAGTTTTAGATCATTCCACACCACTCCTACCATATACAAGGGTTCTAGAGTATTTCACACTATCCTAGAGTTCTCTTGAAGCATCCTCTTCCAAAGCCTTCTGGAATTTGGCATAACCTTCTTGAGTCCTCAACGTTGTTCCCCATCTTTCTATAATTTTCTAGAAGCTTTCCTCCCTATATATGGCTAAGAGAGCATGGCTGATCTCCCATAATATAGCTTTGTGATATTAGGCTCTCTTAAAAAAATTAGTAAACACATAGAATGAGTAAAAAAAAAATTTAAAATAATACTAGAGTGTTTTATTCTTATGAGAGATAACATAAGAATAGGTTCAATAAAGTTCCACTAAGATATGAACAACAAATTATATTTAAATAATACTAAATAATTATGAGAAGTTATATCATTAAGTTCATATTAATTCAAGGCAAATAAAAAATCTAGGTGAATCTATCTCCTATAAGTACTGAGCACCTAAAGGTTAATGATTGTCAAGGACACATCCAAGAGATACTCAAGAATTGTTGTGAAGTTATAAAGAAACTTAATTTTACATGTAATGAATACAACTTCAATCAATGTATGTGATCGAATTTTCCAAAATGGATAATTTCAAGAAATTTAAGAAAATAATGCAATTAATTTGGCAAAATATTTCAAAATCAAAATAAGTGATAAAAAATATTTTAGTAGTTATTTTATTTCTTAATTTTATTTATATTATTTTTTCAATTACTAAGAGAATTTTAAAACTATCAGTCAAATCGCTTTTTTCTTAAGCTAATTAAACAAATTGAGTCTTGTGAATTTCCTTAAAAACTTTAAATAAGTAATTAGCAACATCAAATCATATATTTTTATCATCAAAGTAAAATAATTATATCATGGAGCTCATGGAGTGATCATATGTGACCTCAAATCATCTCAATACATTAGTTCATTCCCAAGTGTGAAGAAGAAGATGACTTATGGTATTGACCTCAATTTGGAGTGAGGATTGGTTACTTCCATCATAGGTCTAGGATACTTCTAGACACATAGGTTTTTTTAGTGCTAGGATAGTTCTAGTAGTTAAGGGGACACTAAACCTAGGCCTAGAGACTTGTAGCCATTACCCAGTCAGAGCTTACCTTAAGACAAGTGGGCTTCACCAACCCTAAGGCCTAAATCGACACTCATACCCATCAATTAATTTAAACATAAACCAAATGATTGAAACCACAATCACAAGCCTATCAATTAACCTTGATTGAATTTGGTTTCTAATTCAAGATCTAAGCCAAATTAATTTGAATCTTAACCCAAGTTAACCCACTTCAATCCTGTATCTCCATTCAAACCAATTCAAGCAAACCAAACTCAATTCAATTCTCTCAATCATTCTAATTATCCAATGGATCATGTCAAACTATTCTAATACTTGCAATCAAGCAAATTAAATCAATTAGACTTAATTTAACCCAAGTTCCCATTTGACCTAAAACGTTCTAATGAGCCAAACAATTGATCCTAAATCAGTTGCATTCAAAGCCACCAATCAATTTCAAATTCATCATTGAATATATTCCAACCATCTATAGCCTCAATTAGTTCAAATTAACTTGACCAAACAACTTTAACTTAAAGTGACCTAAAAGACATAATTAGATAAACTTCAATCAAACTCCTATTGGATCAAATCAAGTTATCCAACCTCTTCATTGATGGTTGTAGGTCACTATTGAACACTCCACTACAGTCAATTGAACCTAACAAAGCCAATTTGGCCTCTTGACCCAAGTTGACCCAATGTGACCAAAAGGGCCAAATTGGGCCAAATCAAAACCTAAATAATATAGGTTGAAACATATTCTTCTAACCAATCACCAATTAGATGTTGGGCATGATCCAACCTTTAATTACGCCTAACTTGGTCAACACAACCTTATTGACCTACTTAGCCCAATTTGACTTAAAAGGTCAAATTGAACCAAATCACTCCCTAAGCCATATTAATTCAAATCAACCCTTCCTATCAATCCCTAATGATCAATTGAATAGGACTTAACCCATGCTCAAGTTAATTTGACCAATTTGGCCAAATTGGTCATGACCCATTTATTGAACTATATGAACCAAATATAAATATAATCCAAATTGAATCAAACCAATTACACTAAATCATTCCAAATGACCAATTAAACTTAACAAAACTCCCACTTTGCCCCAATTTGGTCAAAATGGTCAACTTAGCATAATTGAACCCATTTAATCGACATGACTCATCCTTGGGTCACCATGGGCCTGCCCAAGTGGGCCAAACCCATGGTGAACTCTGGTTGGGTCAAACCCATTGAACCAAGCCCTCCAAATGAGATAAAATCCCCATTTTGAAGGGTTCACCACCTCCCCACTCCTTCATAACCATCTTTGGCCCTTTTGGGATAAAGGACCATTAACCTAAACTGATTGTTGGGTTTACTTTGGCCAAGAGATGAGTTCACCCATGAGCAACCATTGATCCACCTAAAGATGAGTGTGTCCATGGAATCCCACTACACTTTCTCTTTCAAACACATCCACCTTAGTGGTACCAGCCACCACTCAGTTTGAAGACTCACATGAGCTAATATTAACATTTAGTTTAGTTGGCGAGACTATATTCCTTCCCATTCATCTCGACAAACACCTGAGCATTCTTAGTTTCATGCTTTCCCTCCTTTCCTGAGACCAAGCTCCAAAGTTAAGTTTGTCCAACCTCAATAAAACTCCACAAAATCCAAATTAATTGTTCATACACATTCTCAAGCCTCGATGGTGAAAATAAATTGATTCTTGACCAAAAAGAAAAGCATCCCTAGACCAACCTGACTTCCCAATGGTGTGGTCCCGCAGACCAATCGTATAAAATATTCTCAGCTTCATCTCTTCAAGATAAGCTACCTCTATCGACAAACCATCAATCTCAGCTCCGTGAAAAATCTAATCGATATTTGGCCACTGTTTTAAGTGAAATGTGGTTTCATATGATTTCCATTAGGATCTAGTTAGATCTCTTCTCTGATCATTGTGGATTTCATTTTACCATCAAATATGCTCTGACGATCTCAGATCGAATGGCAAAAATTGAATAGTGTACATTTTCTAGTGCTTATAGGATGATGGATCACTAGTTGCCCATTCTGTGTGATTATATCAGATGTGATTAATCATACTAGAAATCTCAATTTAATTCCTTCATAATCACTTGATTTATCTCAAATGTCTGATCCGAGATCGGACAGCCATGAGGAAATCACATCCACCGCCACTTAGTCACCAACTATGTTAGATGTTTTAAAAACCAATACCATGACACCACGTGGAATGTGCTGCCACATTAGCATCCATGTGACACCGATGGTTTAAAATAATGTAATTAGGTTTAAAATTTAATTAAATAGTTAGAACTTTAAAAAATCATAACTAAATATAGAAAATCCAAAAAATGCAAATAAACCCATTTTGGAAATCTTAGATAGAGAACAATTTAATATAAATAAAATCTCTAATTTTTATATAATGAATAGTGCTTAATTAAGGTTTGAATCTTAGGCTAATTATACTAATTAAAGTCAAATTTCTTGGCTAATTAATTTCAAATTTGGCATGTTGATTCAAGGGGATGTCTTTTACCTCCCATATTTCTCTTGGAATTATTTATCATCTCGGTTGAGAAATTCTAAATTTTTAATCCTAATTGCCATTTTTGAAAGATTTAATAACTATTAAAATTAATGAATAGTAAAATTAAGTAATTAAGGTTAATTAATTAATAAAAATAGTGGGGATAACATGAGAATTTATTAGGACCCATTCTCCTAATGGTTTCCTTTATGTAGTTAATTTAATTCAAAAAGCTTTGGAAGGGTGATCAAATTGATGTATTAAACTTAATTAATCCATAAATTATTTATAATTTCCCTCTTTTAACATATTAAATAACCAACATGGGATGGAGTGAATTCTAAGTTTTGTTTCTCCTCTTTAGGTTTTCATGAACTCAAATATTAAAACTAAGCATTAAGAAAACTATGATTAGATTTAGGGGATGTTTATCTTACTTGATTGTCCTTAAGTTCTAATAAAATCAAGTATATTGTGTAGTGATGCTCAATTACTTCTTTTCAAATTTTCATAAATGTGCTTTCCATGTACTTCATGCATTCATTTTTAAAACTAAAAGAATATGATTGTACTTAAATTACATGAGTTGGACAAATGTTATCATTTGGTGTGGCTATTATCATTAATAAATCTCAAACTATTTTGAAATTATATGTTAATTATGAATCATAAATCAATGATTTTTATAAATAGCTAATAATGTAAATAAAAAATTTATTCATTTACTTGTAATCAAAAGTTGGCAATTGATGGTCTTATTCATATATTCATACTTATGTATTCATATATTTGAATTGGCAAGTATATAGTCTGGACATCCTCGGAATACGAGATTTTAAGTAGCCCCAAGGAGGTCATAGATAATCTCACTTCCCTAGTTTAACAATGGCACGTACTTTCTTAATTTCATTTATGTGGGTGCATATATTGGAACATTCTTTTCCTTTTTCCATTAAGCTTTACATAAGTAAAATATATTTATACACAACCTTTTCAAGATTTTATTTCTATGTTTATGTATTTGCTTATGTGTATGTGAATTGTCAAGTATATTGTCTAGACATCCCGAGAACACAAGGCTTTAAGTAGCCCCAAAGTGGATTTAGATAATCTCACTTCCCTAGTTTAACAATAGCACATACTTGCATAAATTCCTTATACAAGTTTACATATGTTTAAATATGAGATGAAACCCCCTTTTTCTATCAAAATGCATACATTTATTAAGTATTAAAAAAATATATATACATTGTATATATATATATATATATATATATATATATATATAATAAAACATTGAAGAAACTAAAAAAAAGGAAAGAATGTGGATGTTATTGATAATGAAAGGAGATAGTGGAGTATTATTCATGTGAATGTGACTTAACTTCATTGGTCTTAAGATGTATTTCATGTTTGGATAAGATTCATTAAGGATAATCTAAATTTAGGCGAAAATAAAATTCTTAAATAGTCTCTTAAAAAAATTAAAGCAATAATGATCTACCTTAGAAATCAACTTTGATCAGGGATGAAAGAGTCAAGTCTCTTTCTTCTCTTCATAATAATTAGATCTTAAGTAAGAAGTGAGAAAAATATTAAAATGCATAAGCTTAAACTCAATCAAGCTACTAAAATACTGAATGTGAAACCACCCTTAATGGGTAATTTAAATAATCCTAAACCTTAGAGAATCATAATCCTAAAGCTTAATCAAGACATCCCACACTAAGACTTAACACACACATTATAATATTAAGCCACAGATCCTAGTGTTAGGTTAGGTCAGTGAATGTTATGGTGGCATGTTTTATTTTGTGATGTAATATTTTAGACTATATGTTAGGATTGTTTATGCACAAATGATATTATGCTTTGTAGCCCTGATATAAATTTTATGCGGGCTTGCTTGGATGGGTTACTCAAGTGCCATCTTGAAATATTCATATATGTTTTTTATCTAACATTTATTTTAGGTGTAGTTAGATTTTATTTTTTTGTAAAGATATAAATTTTGTAATAGGATTAGATTAGTGTTATGGAGATTTAGGATGAGCAATGGCTAAAAGGAACAGCAAGCTAATCCAAAGAATGAAAGAAGAACGAGAATTAAAGATCCTTCTAGTATTTATTTCACTTGTAAAGTTTAATTACAATCCGAGTTGTATAAGGGTATTGTTTGGCTATCCAAATTCTTTTCTTTTTTGGGGTGTACGGTGATATCCGACCACATCGATCTTTTATTCTTTTACAAAATATCTAAAATTTTGATTATTATGTATAGATTATGCAATCTTAATAATATGCTTTTCATAGGTTAGTTAAAGTATGTATGTTTGATGTGTGCCCTAGATGTGATAGGCTCTTTAGGATAAAATTAAATTTTATATCCTCACTAGATAACTCATAACTAAATTTTAATACAACTCATAACCTCACTCTAAAGCATAGGTATATAAAAAAGATAATAAAAGATTTAGAAACTTCTTAACTGAATGATTGTATGTTATAACAATATGCATGACATATTATTCCATTCTTAAATATAGAGGATCTCCACTCTCGCACAATAAGGGACAAGTTTGGCCATTGAGAGTGGTCGCTTGTAGTGGAGAATACCTCTTATAGCTGATTGAGCCCATAACTGAACTTCATCATACATGTAGGCATAATTGTCCAAAGCCTTGGTCCAAAATAAATGTGTAAAAATAATCCAAAAACTTTTAAAATTTTAACATTAGTATAAGTCATATTTGCATACCAAACATTATGTAGTCTCTTACAGAGTGAGTTTAGGATTCTAGCTTCCTTCCTAAATAAATAATAGCTTAACTATCTTGCATTTACATAAGACTAGCCTATAGGGTTTTAAAGTATAGGAGGTGTTAGCTAGTAGCTACTCTAGGCAGTTGTAAGTCTAGAAGAGTCTAGTAGTCACTCGAGGCAGTTTCAATATCCTTTTCTAAGAAAACACTTTATGATTTTCATCATTAATACACCTCACTTAAACTAGGTCTTTACTTCTCCTATCTCTTTAGTTGGCTAACTTATGCATACATCTTTTACCTTCTATGGTGTCCAATCTATTGTATAAATCACTAAAAGCTCATTTTTTGCATTATATACTACTTTCTTAGAATCTCTACGGATCACTTTATATATTTTCTAATTCTTTGAGTTTTTATATCAATACTAACTTTTATAACAATACTTCTTATTTTTTATCTTTTCTTGCATATTCTCAGTTCACCACCAATTATTTTTATTAAAGAAGCTTATCCTTTTGATTGACCATGCCCAATTATTTACAACTTGCTTAATTTTACTTGCTACTTTTTTTCACATAATATTAGCTTCCTAATAAACATCCCATTTATAGTAGTGACATCAACCTTATTGTGGACCTCATACTAGGTTTAATAATAGTAGTGCTGAATGCTAGACCTTTCTTCCTTTGAAATGCATTACAGAATGATTTGACATGAGTAGAGCTTATAAAGATTGAAACAATGCCATGCAGATCTTAACCTCAAAGAGAATTCTATTACACTTTTTTTTTTTTTTTTTAGGGAAACCCCATTATACGGGGGTATTTTATTGCCACAAAAATAAGGTTACAAGATCCTTAAAAGGGGTTACACTCACTACGAAAGAGCTACAATCAACCTAAGGAGAAAAAAAATCTAAATACATCCAAATTCCAAAGGAAGCATTTAAACACATAAAATAAAATACTAAGCTGGAGCAAACACAAAACCATAAGAGAACACAAAAGATAAAGCTTAAGGTAATGCCGACAATAAGTGGAGGAAAACACAATAAAGTGAAAATGATATGATATTAAGGAAATGTGGTAAAATAGGCTCTCAATCACATCCTTTTGGAGCGGATGCAAGTATGAGCATCCAACTTGCAGAAGGGTTACATCACAGAGCAAGACCAATAGGAAGTGAGATCGTCACCGCCATCATAGCCAACAAACCTGAGAGAATGCAACATCCAGTTGTTGATAGATAAGTGAGCTTTATAACCTGCAAACCTAATCAAGCTCATCTCGAGATTAAGACCATCCCAATAGAGTATATCAGTGCACAATAAGCCCAAGGAAACCCTCCCTTTATAAATAACCTTGGGGTAATAGTGATAAAGTAAAGCATTGTATTTCAGCCCAGGGTATGTAATACAAACATTTAAAAAAAGCATCCAATAATTGCATTTAGAGCAGTAATACCAGTAAGAGCATTCATGGGTGCCATATAGGTAATTCAGATTATGAATCGAACGAGATAGGAGAAGCAGTTAGTAAACCGGTGAGTATCATCATCCATATCGTCAACCACGACAAACAGAATAGTTATTCACGCGGCCGGGCGGCATTTTCCAACCAAAATGAGAAGGCACAAATACCAACATATTAAAGAAATGTAAGCCCATTTTAACATCGGCAAATGCGGCGGAATTATATGCAGCATATATGAATATTCAGTTAGCAGGAACAGCAGCCAACAATTACGAGAAAAAAATTTTTGATCGGCATTACCACTCCGATTTACAGCCATAAGCAGAAACATGAACGCCCAACTTAACCCAGCTATCATGCGAGATGACAAATTGCAGCAAGGTACTATGTGCATCAGCCAAATGTAACAACTAACCAACGTATACACCCCGCCAAAGCACTTAAAGCTGCAATTCCCATATGAACTAGTAGGAACAGCAATCACAAGGTTCCAGAAAATCCGAATAGTTCTGCAGTTCCAGGCAAATTCGCAGCCATAAGCAGAATTTTCCAGATGATTCATATCAATCGATCGACTAAAAGGATAATATAAGCTCTGTAAGCACCAAAGAAGAGTTGCATCCACAAGCAAGAACCGTATAACAATTACTCACGAGGAAACTTTTCCAAATGTGGGATTAGAAAACAAGCAAAACCAATTCATGATGAAAATATGGGCCATAAACAATCCAATCTTTTAGGAAAGAGGCGCAATTCCTCATCCATTTATAACAAACATCCACAAAATTATCCGAAATATCAGAGTAGTTCCAAGCGGCGGATAGAGGCTACCATACGTAATCGGATCAAAATAACCCGAGGGAGCAATACTGAGATATTCCCCTGCGACGATAACATCAAGGAAAAAGTTTCCATAAATCGAGATATTCACGCGGCTCCAGTGAGATCTTCTGAATGAGAAGAGGCAGCAATGCTTAATGGGAGACCGAAACCAGTAAATCAACAATACCATAAAGCAGATAGGGTGTTTCAGCATTCAGAAAAATATGAAGACAAGATGCAAATTCTGCCGAAAATGTCATGCTCTAATGTAAGGCAAACCCGTCTTGTCCAGGTTGACCAATCCTTGTAAGTATTTAGGAATAGAATGGTTATCAAAATTAGTGGGCTCATTCAATCTAGTTCCTAATTTAGCAAGATAATCAGCACAAGCATTTCCTTCCCTCCATATATGAGTGATTTTGTAACAAAATTGAGTGAGCAATTTTAGTTTGCTTGATTAAGTAATATAATTCCACATTGCCATTTTTTTGATTGCGAGTTCAATTAGTAATAAGGCATCCACTTCCAAATATTAAGCCAACCTTTTCAGATTGCAATGTTAAGAGCATTATACACGCCATTATTAGTTAAGAAAGTCGAGTTAGTAATAATAGCAAAGGCCATGAGAACATCACCCTTGAAATTTCTAAAGATGCCACCACAACCGAAGCATTGGGGATACTGACTCCATCGGTGTTAATTTTGATAACGTTATCATGTGGTTTGGCCCAATAAAGTATTTTGGCTTGTTTAGAGGTGTTTGTATCAGGCAAATGCAAACCCAATTTAGAGGCAACAAATTTACACCCTTTTAAGTGTTTATATTTAATAAGGTTGGCTTTAAATAATTCATGGATTTTGAACTTAGTTTTGGCAATTATTTTGGAATGACTCATAGAAATATCGTTATGCTTAGCATCATTTCTAGCCATCCAAATGAACGAGAATAATGATCGCGATAACAATTTTAATATGACCTTTTATATTGTTTTCAAAATATATCTCGAGGAGTTGATAAATAGAAAGCGAGCCGTTATATTTGTCAATGGAGAAAAGATTATACCAAATCCAAAGTTTAGATGCAATCGCACCATTCTGAATGGTGATTTACATTTTCAATATGGGAGCAACAATGACATTTTGATGGGAGATAAAACCTTTACTCCACATCAAGGAATCAATAGGGACAAAGCTTTTTAAGATACGCCAAGTGAGAATGGAATATGAGGTGGGAATATTATTGTGCCAAAGTCGAGCATACACTTTGGAATAATCTCGAGGTTCTTTGATCATAAGCCAAACATTTTAAAACTGAATTATTTTGAAGAGAGTTTAAAAGAATCGGTCTTTTATTGGATGTAATGTTTATGTTATTGAGTTTGTCTAAAAGGATGAAGGGATATAATCAATGAGCCCGAAAAGTTCCATTTATTATTATTCCGAAAGATTTGACTTTGATGGTATCAATAGAACATGAGGAAATTAATTCATCAAAAGAGTTATTTCCAAGCCGCTTATCTTAAGAAAGAGTTGCGAGTTAATGCCCCAAAAATTAAAGATTCCGCCTTCCATTTGATTTTAAGTCTTTTCCAAATAGGAGAAGTTAGTTTTATAAGAGCAGTTCAATGGGTGCTTAGATAGGCAATATTTGTTTGTCATGAAGTTAGCCCAAAGGCTATTATTGCTTCTAAAATTCCACGAGTTTATAAGAGAATGCGTTGATGGTGTCTTTGATAGATTTGCACCCGCACCACCTTCCTGAGAGATGCCAGATTTTGTGCCAAGAGGACGTGTATTTTTGAGGAAGAGGTATTAGATCCCCAAAAAAATTTGTTAATGAGCCTCTCAATTCTATTAATACAAAAATTGGTTGGAACGATAGTTTGAATGAGATAAAGAGGCATCGAATTAAGGGTACTCTTAATCAGAGTTAACCTCCCTCCAAAGGATAGAAAATGATATTCCCAAGAGGAGATACGGTTGGATATTTTGTGGATTAAATCAAAAAGGTAAGATCTTTTATGTCCTTTGAACAGAGAGAGTACCTAGATAATTGATCTAAGATGATGTTGATGAAAGTTAGTGATCCTTATCTGAATTCTATTATTGTTGATTTTATTAGAGGTTATGAAGCAACATTTATTTTTGTTAAGGAGGAGATCGCTTTTGCCAAATCTTAAGAATTTCATAATATTTTTGACGTGTTATAGAAGCATTGGAGAAAATGATAAAATCAAAGAAAGCAAAGATGAGTAATGGGAAATCCACCTTGAGTTTTGTAAATCATACTTGGTTTATTATAGAAAAGATCGCTCGTGCTCCGGATAAATAATCTACATAATAAAAAAGCAATGGCGATAAAGGATCTCGTGTCGTGTAGAAGTGAAGAAACCACGATTCTCCATTTACGATAACCGAGAACCAAACATTAGTGATACAATTTTAATGATACTGAATAAATTCGTTTGAGAATCCAAAAGATGGAGTATAGAAACAAGGAATTCCCAAGAGAGTTTGTCAAAGGCTTTAGAAATGTCTAGTTTGAAAGCAATGTTACCACTAATAGGAACGTCAATATCATGAATCATTTCTTGTGCTAAAAGGATATTATCACTATGGTTCTCCCTTTAATGAAACCTTTGATTCGGGAGATAATGTTCAAATGAGGGTTGATACGGTTGGTGATTATTTTGGATACTAGCTTGTTAAAAAGGTGCATAGACTAATCGGTCTAAAGTCATTCCATGTTTCGGATGGTTATTTTTTAGGGATAAGTATTATGGAGGTGCTAGAGAAGAATCTAGAAGGGGTGTGCCATTGAAAAAGTCAATAACGGCTTAAATCGATTTAATAATGGGCCAACACTTGGAAGAATATAGTAGTAACCATCCAAATCAATCAATTCATGCTTTGGAGAATATTACTAATTTCGATTCACGAGATCTACAAAGAGAGATGTTTTGATCAAGTAATTTTGAGGGAATCGATGAGGGTTAGCAATAGTTCCATGTTAATGTTGTTGTTTAACAAATTTTGGAAATGATGTATAACCAATCTTTAATCTCATTTTATCCGATATCCAATTATCATTATTATTTTAATTTTCTTAATCGAGTTTATAACTTTTTTTTTGTTGAAAAGAGCGTTGAAATATTTTGTGTTTCTGTTGCCATCGGCAATATGTTTAGTAGACTTTTGCCGCCAATAAGTTTCCTCCATGTTTTGATATTTAATCAAGTTATCTCTAGTTCGTTGAGTTCATCATTTTATTAGATCAAACGGCAGCTTCTTCAAGCATGCACACAAGATCTTCCATGTTTTAAGATTTGCAAAATGTTTTAAAATGATGTTTATTCCACCGAGTTTGTTTTAATCTTTTAAGTTTAAGCCAAAACGGGTCATGCCTTTAATGGAGTTATCGTGAATAGGGGCCATCAGCTAAAAACAAGACATAAAGTCATTATGTTGCAACCACATATTTTGGAAACGAAAGGGGACGTGGTGTTGTAGTAGGGTGTTTTCACAAGATCAAGAGGGGATCATGTGTTCTACTTAAGTGTTCAACTAAGGTATGATCAATCCAAAGGTGGTTAACCGATACGATCGAGGCGCTAAAGTCTAGAATTGTTCCACGTGTAGTTGGAACCGAGAATCTATATCGGTAAGGTTACCCGTAATCATATTAGTGAAATCTTCCATAGAATTAATATTAGAGTTGACCCTCCCCTTCTTTCAGAAGTAGAGGATGGTGTTGAAATCTCCGCCAACCATCCAGGGTTGAGTGACCGAGGAGGCTAAAGATCTTAAATTATTCCATAGAATGTTCCTACCGGCTCTATTACAAGATGCATAAATAAAAGAGCACAACACGGTGAAAACACCTACCGAAATCTGAGCATTAATCAATTGTTGTTGGTTGTCATATTGATGTCGATAGAATTATTCCAAAACAACCAAATTTTGTTGTTAATGTTGTGAGAAAAATTAGGGAAACCTAGTGTTCTAGCTGCAGCAATCTTAGAAGAGTGGATAAGAGGTGGATAGTAAGGAGAGATATGTTATGAATGCGACAGGCTTCTAACGCGACATAACTAGGGAAGTCCCAATACCAATGTTCCAAATGATGAAATTAATCATAATTGTTGGAAAGGAAAAATTGATTGGATGAGAATGAGGAGAAAGGTAATTATAGTTGATGTAGGATTGATGAAGATCTTGTGATCGTTGCATTTTTAGAGTTATTTTTGGATTTGAATGATTTTTTTTGTTTATAGCTTTGAAAGGGTCTGTCAGTGTCCAATGTGTCTCCGTCAGAAAAAGAGTAGTTTGTGTTATCCAAAGTTTCATTATTACGCAAAGGAATCGTGATGGTAATTTCCTTCTTCCATATCAGAGAATGACTGATTAGTTATGCTATCATTTTGTCCATTCAAAATGTTAGGGGATGTAGGAATAGTTTCATCTTCTTTTTCTAGATTAATGGTTTGTTTTATTTTATTTTGATCCAAACTAAGATTTACGATCCAACCCTAAGTTCATGAAGTTTGTTTTGGATCATTAGTTGTAGATGTTACCATTGGGCATAGTAGTAGGCATATTTTCTAAGTTCCCAAAACCAACCGTGTCATCAATGTCATTGTTCAAACCCGAATAGTCTCCTTTTGCAATTCACTGCTCTAGGTAAAGAGTGATTTTGTGGAGGATGATTATTTTGGTTAGCTTTAGGCACATATGCCATTTTAGTTGGTTGTTCCATAGTCACCGAATTAATAGGAATAGGAAGATTGTTTTTTTTAGATGTGGATGTAGGATAAAACAATCTGTGTGTTCATGCCCATGAATTTTGCAATGTGTACAGAAAGAAGGAAAGTTTTCAAATTCAACCTTTTGATTATAACCCATTTTTTCAGATCCAATCCAGATTTCTTTTGGATGTTTTTTTGTTATATCAACTTCAACAAGTATCCGAGCTACCGAGGGTCGGGATCTCACGGCCGTAGCTTGATCAATTTGAAGAGGCCGTCCAAAGATAGCCCCCACAGCAAACAAAACCTGATGCGTAACAAAGTGTATGCGCATATTGGGCAAAGCGAGCCAAATAGGAACAATTGGTGATTCCTCTTTAATATCAAAACTAGGTGTCCACTTAAGAAGTCGATTTGGCGCTTAAAATGAAATAAGAACGACGTGCAAAAACTCTTGAGTAATCCAAATCATTTGATAATTGAATTAACACATGCCTCGGATCAATCAAACCCATAGAAAAAGTGCCCGTGAGCTTCAGACTATGAAAAAAAGAGCGTATATTTTCTAAGTTCAGGTGTTTCAAGTTGAATTTACCCACCAACGAGAATTCAAATGGCTTAGCTAGAATTTCCACATCAATTGAACACATTATTGCGTGCATACCAAATAGACATTAGATTAACCGAGTATTAAAGGAACGGATTTACCCGAGAGAGCATCCTTGAAAGATTTAATGTAGTCGAGGATCCGGATCGAAGCGCATCGCGCGTTTTGTCCAGAGCAAGCGCGGAAAAAGCCATTTCCGCCATCCGAAGAGAGGCGGATTACATTACCAACAGGAGCAGGGGAGTGATCGCTACCAAATCGCGGAAGAACAGCGGCTGATTTCAATCGGAAGCAAGGAAAAACAGGGGAGCCGCCAGGAACGCGCTAGGGTTAGAAGCGCGTTCAGGTATGTAAATTTAATACTGTAAGAGAGTTCTATTACACTTACTATATGAATAATCTAGGGATAAAATATTGCATGCTTCATAATTGATATAGTGAACAAACCAAATATTGGTCTTGATTTAATATAGAGTAGTTCATTAACAAATATCTCTAAAATATACTCCATATGAATGACAATCTTAAATTGATCTAATTTTGAAATGTGATGAATGACAATCTTAAATTGATCTAATTTTGAAATGTGATGAATGACAATCTTAAATTGATCTAATTTTGAGATGTGAATGGCTATAATATTTTTATATCTTTTTATATGAACATATAAATTAAATTTGTATAATAATAATAATAATAATAATAATATTATTATTATTATTATTATTATTATTATTATTAATTCATCTAGCACTACTTAACGTTATAGTTCTTGATCAAATAGTAAATTACTATATAATCATATATAAAATCATTTTATGCCAATGAGGTATGCTCTCAATGTATCAATAGTAAATGCTAAAATTAAAAATTTCTTTCCTAACAAGTTGAAATTTTAATTGGAAATCATCGAAGTATGACCTACATAGGATATGGTACGAAATACCGTACTAATGCATATCCCATCGCATAATCATGAGCATCATGCATTCACTAAAAAGGTAGCTTCCTGTTAGGTGAAATTATAATAGGGGCAAAGACGAGGGCAAGCTTCAATGCATTGAAGGCTTATGGTATTCCTCATGAGAGCTAAAGATCGTCTCTGTGGATAGCAAATAGTTAAGTTTAATTATATTATATTTCTGATCATCAAAATTTTAATTGATACATAAGCTCATGTTGTCAATAATCTCTATCTTTTATGACAGAAAATATATATTGCACTAATATATATATATATATATATATATATATATATTTGGTAATGGTATGTTCTCTCTTAATTTATTCTTGTATTCTTAAATTAGGAGTGAAAACAAAAATATATAATCAAATAAGAATTTTTAAGTAATTACAAGAGTAATGCAACATATAAGCTAGTAAATGGAAGTGAACAACTATGCAAATATAAAATTAGTTTAGTACCTTATGTAAAAATTAGTTTTGATAATTCATAAGATATGTGAGAATCAAACAATGCAATTACTCTCTATTTTGACAATAAAAAAGTGATGAAGCTACATATAAATAAGAAAGTAATAATATCATTGTTTAGATTGTCATTTATTTTTTTGTGGTTTTAAATATTTTTTTAATAGTCAAAAGAAGAAGAAAATCCAATGCCTAAAAGGAAGAGACACAAAGTAAAGGATCAATTGCTCAAATAGAAATAGATCAAAGAAAGCAGTACAAAAAGAATATATGAACCTAAAAGGGATTGGTCCCAAATACAAAAGTGACATAAAATTTTTTGTCGAATATATTAAAAATTTTTATAATAACCAGAGAAGTACTGAAAATTCCAATGGAAATGATGACCTTCTTCCAATAAATCTTGAGAGCCTTGTTCTTGACTATTGCTCAATCTTTGAACCTTGATGTTCCCCTTCAAGGTTGATATCCACCAACAAACGAATCCTTTTGGTTCTTAAGATTTTGTGCAGTTCTCCTTAATCACCTGCACTCATCAAAAGAATAGGGACATTAGTAAGAATAATAATATGCAAAGCTAAATTATAATAGCCTGTAAAATTTTTTTATTATATAATTTAACATTAAACAAGGCATTAATTTTATCATTCACAATCCAATGATAGTTCATAGAAATATTGCAGTGTTTAACATCATTACAATCGAGCCAAATAAATTGTAATAGACAGAAAGACAATGTAACCCTTATATGATCCTTACCATTATGCTTAATAGTAGCAATCCAATTTTCTAAGAAGGCCCTAAAATAGTTAAATCTCTCAATTATAATGACACAAAATAAAGTTGCCCAATAAGCAAGGATTTCAGAGTTAAGTTTATTGAGAAAACTACAAGGACTTATCAGCCTGAAGTCTGACTAAGTATTAGGATTTGAATTGTAGGGATTAAAATAATAGAAGTTAGGTAAGAAAATTGGGAAAAGAATGTTTCCGAAAAAATTGTCAAATTACATCACGGACATCAAATTTCAAAAAGGGCCAATATTTTTTTAAAAAAATGATGCAGCAAAAGCAATAGGACTAATAATAGAATCAGAGTTCGTAAAGAGACAGTTATATAGATCTCATCCACAAAAGGTGATGTAGTAAGAGAAACATTATCCTTCTCAGCTACAAGATTACGAATAATGTTACGATCACGAAGATGTTCAATATAACAAATTTTGTTAAGACGTAAATAAAAATGTTGCAAAGTAGAGATACAATATCATTCTTGATATGACACTAAAAATTCTACTAGTCAAAGCATGAATCTTGATATCGAAAGCAATCTGATTCTGAGTCAAGACTAACCCAGATCAAACACTTATTATCAGTCAACTCCTAAATATGGAGTGTTTATAGTCAAATCGAATGTCTTGATGAGCCGGATCTAATAGCCTAAGATCTCCTAATTCTGACTTCATTTGATCATTCAAATACTTAAAATACATCAGATGATCAAGGGAATCATTTTGAGCCGTCCGTGGAGTGGGTTGGATTTTGCATGTATTTACAGAAATGCTACACCTCTCACCTCTAATCTATAAACAGCTCCTCATTCTTCACAAGAGGGGAGGCCAAGCTAAAGAGAAGAGAAAGCTCTGAGGCTTGAAGAACCTCCAAGCATACCGTAACCGGTCGATGACGGTCGGCACCAGCCGGATCATCCACTCGCCACGACCACGCCGACCACCTCCATCGGCCGCTCACCACCTTTGGTCCGCCTACCGCTAGTCATCGCTGCCATCGATACAACCATTGGTCACCACCACCGCTTCTGCGATCGGTTGTCGGTCTGCCGTGGTCTCGCATCATCGACCACCTCCTTTAGTCGCCGCCGACCACCACCGTCGACCACCGTGGCTACCGTATTGTGGTCACCATACTGGCCGACCGGTCACTACCACCACCGGTCACAAATCATCACCGACAGTCATCATTCACTATCGTCGACTATCACTAACCACTGCTACAGCCCAACTACAACTGCATAATTATTGTCACCTGATTCTGGGATTTTTGTTGTTAGGCTTTCTCATATACAACTATGTAATCCCATTACCGGAAAACTTAAACTTTGTACTTCAAAATAGAATATAGTGGAATATTTTCACTGGGCTAGGCCCCATGATTTTTTTTTCTTACCGGGGTTAATTCACGTAAAAATCATGGAGTTTATCATTCTCTTCTCAAATATTTGTGTGTGTGCTGGATTTCTCAATAAGGTTAAGATGTAAAGTTTTATTCTGCTACAATTGGGTTTCTAGCACGCAACAATTCTATCCTTCAGATTAAGCGTTGTTATCAAGTTTAATTTTATTGATAAAATTTAAAGATTTCCTTTTATTGGCCAAAACATGAAAATACTTAGTGTTATGCTCACCCTCAGCAATAAATTTGAAGGCCACTTTTTGTATCCACTAGGTTTTGTCCATGTCATGCAATTTAGAAAGTTCACTCTTAGACTTAAATAAAAGATCAATATTATTACTAGATTGTAAATCTCTTAAATTATTTTCTAATTTGCATATTCTTGCCTCAACCTCTATAATATTAGCAAATATATATATACTTAAAATGATTTTTATTTTACAAAATAAGAGTTTGCTTAAGCCTTTTAAGTTTATACCAAAATCTTTTCATGCAAATTTGATAGATCTACTCATTTTACATAGCATAATTTATATGTTTCTAAAAGTAAAATTTAAATTTAAAATATTATATCAATATTATATTTTATATTTTCCAAATTAAAATTAAAATAAATTACAATTAACTATAATGATAATTACCCTTTAAAATTGTTCAAAGGAGAGGCCACATTTCTTGTCTTTTAATAACTCTTCCTCTTCCTCTACCTCTACCTCTACATGTAAAGCAATGCTCGATAGAGTTACAAGCATTATTACTACGTAAGTGCGCAAAATTTATTAAAAATTTTTAGATGTGGTGGAATTTTTTAATTTGAGGTTCATTTAATAGAACAATATTTGTAGCTGTTGAAATAACTGACAATAAAATTAATTTTCTGAATGGATTTGTATTTCTTTTAAGACGATTAATTATTCTGTTCCAATGCATGATAAAACATTCAGAAACCAGAATGGAAGATATCTTTTGAAAAATAATAGAAGTAAAAAATATTTATATTAGGATCTAAATAAATATATATATTAGTACAAAGTGCTCTACACATCAATTAATATTGGGGAATTATAACTAATGAATTCAGTGTAAGTTAAGCTATAATCATTATAATTATATTTTTAAGATCAGCATCCAATGTTATGTGTCTTAGAATTGTTAAGATATTTTTAGATTCGATATTAATTCAGTAAAAGCATGATTAATACCTTATAATGATGCTACAACCTTTAAAATGACAAATTTACTCATAAGTATCATTGCATAATCACTAACAAAATCAATTGTACAAGCACAACTTATTTATTTATACTCAAATAAGGTAATGTGCTGAAACTCAGTTAAAGAGTTCAAAAATTTACCAAAAATATTTCTTTTTTATTAAATATTGTTTACATTTTGTATTAAAATTTTTTAATAAAACAAGAATTCATATGTTATGTAGTCTTTTGCATATAGAGTTAAGTTAACCATGTGATCATAATGTGATTTTGATACAAAAGGCAATGGATTTGCTTCCTTAATTTGGGAAAAAGATGGGCATTTCATTGGAGCTAAGGTGAGTGGAAAAGAAAATCAGAAATATATTTTCTATGTGATAGCTTACTAATTATAAAATTCCGACAGACCAGAGTTAATAACTTCTACGTAGTTCCAAGCGGCATGGAAAAGATTATTTTTGTTGCGTGCTCAAAAACTAGTTGCGGTAGAATAAAAGTTCACCCCTTAGCTCTGTTATGAAATCATAAACTTCTGATTACAAAATTATATATGAGAAAGCCTGACAATGAAAATCTCGATCAGTAACAATATGCAATAAGTAACATAGATTGTTGGTGATAGTTGGTGATGGTGAATAGCGGCGGTTGACAGCCGACGACGACGGTCGGTGGTGGTGATGACCAGTGGAGATGGTGAGATGGCCGTGCTAGTCGGCATATGGCCGACGGCGGTGGTCGATGATGATCAATGGTGGTGGGTAGCAAGCGGTGGCCGTGGCGGTGGTCGGCGGACGCGATGGGGCGATGGCAGCGGCGGCAGCAATGACGTGTCAGCGATGGCGGCAGTGGTTGATGAATGATGTCGATGGTGGTGGCCGACGATGGCGGCCGACGGTGGTGGCGGAGGAGACCAACGATGGTGGTTGGCAATGGTGATCGACGACGATGACCAGTAGCGTGGTTGATAGCAGCGAAGACCGGCGGTGGTGGCCGACGGCGGCGGCCGGCGGTGGTTGGTGGCGATGACCGACATCGGTGGTCGGTGACCATCGAGTGGTGGCGCGATTATGCTTGGAGGATCTTCAAGCCTTAGAGCTCTCTCTTCTCTTTTGCTTAGGCTCCCCTCATGTGAAGAATGATGGATTATTTATATAAAAAAGGAATGGAGTTTCTGTAAATACGTGCAAAATCTAAATCACTCCATCGGACGGCTCAAAATGATTCCCTTGATCATCTATTATATTTTAAATATTTAAATGCTCAAATGAAGTCATAATTAAGGGATCTTGGGCTTGTTAGATCCGGCTCATCAAGACGCTCGATTTGATCATAAACACTCTATATTTAAGAACCTTTTAGGGATTCAACTGATATCCCAAAGTTTTCAATAATATTTTAAGTACTTGATCTGGGCAAGTTTCGACTTAGGATCAGATTGCTTTCGACATCAAGATTCGAGCTTCGACGAGTAAAATTTTCAGTGTCGTATGAGTTGTCCCTCTATTCTTGGATGACATTATCTCTATCATCCAAAAATGTATGCCAAATAATTGAAAATAACAAATTCTTCAATGAAATTTTATAATAGTACAAATAGGCCACCTAGCATTAACAAAATATTATACTTCTCTACTATTTTTAATCAATCTAATGCTAAATTCTTTTACTAAATATTAGCACTAGTTATAAAGTTTATATTACCTCTTGGTTTGTTGTAAATAAAAAAAGGATAAAACTAAAAAAAGATGGACTCGTCATTAATGGAAAAAAGTGGTGCGCAGCTTCAATAATTCATTTTATCTTCTAAAAGTTATTAAATGATAGCCCATAATCGTTATTTAAAATAAATGTTATAATTTAAAACCTAAATTTTAAATTATTAAATTTAAACTATATTTTCTTGTTTTTTAATCAAACGGGCTATTAAAATGGGCATATTGGACTCACACTTGGGCTCTTCTATCGCTTCTTTTATTTAATTTTCTTATATGGACTACTTGACTATGATATGATAATTTCACTCTCTTATATCAATCATATATTTTTATTTCACTTTGTTTTATTCATAAAAAAAATATAATCTCCATATATAATCATATTGAATTAGAATTCTACTTCATGAAGAATATTATCTCATAAAATTAATTTGATGATAATTATAAGACATCAAATATGAAATATGCATATACTAAAAAAATAAAAGTTAATATTAAGCAAATGTTTAATCTAATTTGAACTACTACTATCTTATGAAATAACAAAATTTATTATAATCAACCATTCAAATATGGCATCCCAAATCAGAGAATCAATGAATACAATAAATTCAAGGATGATTGCAAGAAAAGGCATATTATTAGAAGAAACTGGCCAAGGTGTGGTTATGTTGATAAAAAAATAAGAAAATCAAATTCGAGGTAAGTTTAAAGAACTAATTACATTTCTCCAATGAAAGAAAAGAATCACCAAAGTCTTTTATTACATATATGCAAATGAATCATCTTTAATCTCTATAATTTAAATGATCAAGAATGAATAAATAGATATCAATCATTTTCTCAATGGTTTAGCCATTAGGCCCATCGTAAGACAATGCTCCTTTCCACTCCAGAAAAGTACTACATTTTCATTGCCATAAACCTTTTATCATTAATATCAATTTTGATGATGATAATAGAATTTATGACAAAATTAATTGCTAAAAGTGAATATGAATTATTATTTTAAGATGTGAAGATAGTTAGAGCCAAGGCTAGAATAATTCTGGCTAATTTAATCTAATTTATGTTAGTACATTAGAGAATAGCTTAAATTAGTCTAAATATATAAATATGGATATAAAGGGAAAGATTAGCAAATAAAGTTATGATATAGAGCTTTTTAATGTTGCTTTATATTTTCCAATGTATTTTGAATGGTGGAGAATTAGACTAGGTTTACAAGGCCTAGTTTTGTTTAATTATATTTTGAATAGTAGGTGTAGGAACATGGCTAAGTGCAAAGAAAGATGCTAGAGATAACTTATATTGCCAAAATTTGATTAAAATATGCTATCAAGCATTAGCCAAAATAGAGCAAAAATTTCAATTATTTTATTATTTTAATGTGGAAATTTGACACATAGTAGGACAAAATGGAGAAGAAGGATTCATGTAGCCAATCCCACAGTGGGATAAAGGCATGTTGTTATTGTTATAATGTGAAAATTTCTTTATTATATGTCAACACTATTTATAAAATTTGTTTGGACTCTTTGGATTATCATCATTTAAATATATAGTGGCTACTAAGGATGGAAGATGGAAAGTACCATTATTAATTTATTTTATTCTTCTATCGAAAGTGTTTCCTAAAATAAAAATTTAAATTTTAAATCTAACATTTAAATATTAAAAAATATTTAGTAACTAGTTATTTCTTCCTCGTTGGGCTTTTAAAATGATCCTTTATTAAGCTTCTCTTTTATCTCTTTCTTAATCTTTGTGCTAGAACTTCTTGCTTAAGCTTATTTTGGTTCACGACATGTAATTTAACCTTTTTTATCTCTTAATCATATTTTATTACACCGCTCAAATCTTTCTCAATAAAAATATAATCTCTGTTTTGAATCTTAAAATTTATTGCATCACATTTGTAAATTAGACATATTTGCACCTTATGGACCTTAATAATCGTTCATCATATTAATATTGGTTTCATGCTCAAAGAATTTTTGTAATATTCAATCTATACTACTTATCATACCAGTCTTTCAATAAGCATATCATTAAAAAAAAACTTTCATCCAAACTTTGGTAATGAAGAATATTATTATCACATTTTTTAGCCAAAAAAAGCGTTAATTTCATTTAAGAATATCTTTTTCATTTATGAAACTAAGGAAATGGTTACAGTCTTCTAATAAATATATTTATTAGGTGATTACTTTTCCAACCATGATACATGTACTTAAGATCACAATCCATGTCATTAATAATAAAAAATAATAATTTAGAGACCAAAATAAGTCCCAAGGGTAAAAGTAAAATCTACAATTTTTTAGTTTCTAATATGTTTGCAAAATTTAAAATCAATTTTAATTTATATTTTAAACTAATTAAAAAACATAATATAATAAAACCATTATTTTTAACAAAAAATTTCAAAGTTCAACTACAAACTAAACAAAGTAAAAGAAGATGTTATCTTTAGAATGCTCTTTTTAGTTCTCTTAAATTTATGAAATCTTCTTCCTAGTATAAATAATCCTTTTAAAATAAAAAAAAAAAGTGGAGGAACTAGCACCATACATTAATTGAGTATATCAATTTACTTGCTTGAATGCAAAATAAAGGAAGAAAAAGTTTTCTATAACAAATAATAGAATTTATATAGAACAACATACAACATTGTACAAAATAAATAATTTTAAAAATAAATGATTAAAAGAGATTTTTAGAAGAATGCTTAAGCTTCCAATCAATAGGCTAAGATGTTTATCTATTTTAAGAAGTTGCCAATTTATAATTTTAGTAATTTAGGATATATAATTTACATGAAACATTTAATATGAATGGATGGAAACTTTTTATCAAATCAATGCTTTAACATATAATAAATAATTCATGATTTTTGAAATCTATATATTTTTATAATTGCACCTTTTATATCTTCATTTTTCATAACGTATGGTTAAAATAAATTAAAAACCTTTATAACCTAGAAGATTTTTGATAACTTAATTGTCATTAAGTTTAAAATCAACACATTTTCTTCAAAAGCATTACTTTCAATTTGATTGTTGGCCTCAACAAAATCTTGATTCTATTTTGAATAAGAACAATAGGTTCATTTAGTTTTATAGCATTGAATGTTTTTAACACAAAGTTTTCTAAAAAATTTACAACCGATTAACTAGTTCAGTCTTATTTTTATTAATCATAACAATTGGGTTATTAATCTTGTTATTAAAAAATTATTTTTTGTTAAACATATTATATGAGTTTGGTTTATTCAATATTTCCAATTTGCCAATTTGATTAGGTTTGTTGAGCTCTTCTAAGTTTACATGAGCTAAAAAAAATGTTTAAATAACTTTCTATGTGAGTTGAGTTTGGTTCTATATTTAAAATAAACATAAAATAGGTGTTTCATTCCTATGCCAATGAAGTTTGACTTATTTAATATGTTCATAAAATTTTAAATCAAATACAGTAATCTTATCCACTAATATTAAACATAAACATGTAGAACATTTACAACAAATTTGGTCTCCTCTTATGGAAATGAGGATGAAATTGAACTTCAAACAAGTGTCAAATTAGCTAGTACAAGAGTCTTAATATTCAACATTTGTGAAAATTAAATTTTTGCTAAAAATGTAGTTATTTACATGAAACATGGAAAGTACTATAAACATTAATGCCTAATAAATTATTGAAATGGTGAACTTCATCAAACAAGTGTAATAGCAATATTAGTAGGCTGACATGGTAGTCCTTGAAAAAATATTCCTATGTCCTTCATGTAAACTATTGTGGAGGTTCATAATCCTTTCAGATTTAATTACAACATGAGAGTGAATAGTGTAGGAAACACATTATTGCTATGTAACATAGATGTTTGAGATAGTATAAATTTCAAAAATTATATTCCTTATGGATTCCACAATATTCCACATCAAAATTGATAGCTTTATTCTTGGGGTAGTCATTCCTGAAAAGGGAGCTAAGTTCATGTCATATCGACAATTGTCCTAATTTTGCAATTGAAGGTCATTTAATGATCTCTTATGAATGAAACCAATTATTCAAGATAGAGATAGAGAGAAAGAGAGAGAGAGAGAGAGAGAGATTATGTGTAGACATGGAGAGAGATTCTTCATAGTTAATACTCAAGAAAGCAAAGATGCTACCAAGTTATCTTGCAATCCTTATTTCTAGTTGATCCATCATGCATGAAATGCTTCTTGTTAGTACTATTGCTTCTCATCTTTTTGTGAATTATGTTAATTACTCTTTAAAGATAATTATCCAATTTTAGAAAATGTAGATATCGATGAACTTTTATTTTTTTTATTCTTTGTGTCAGTCTCATAAATAGCCATAATTATTCTATACATATTGTAATAATTTTTATGAGGCTTCATTTCTAGATTTTTTTTCTATTCCATGAAAATTTTAGAGGTTCTTTTAATTTGATAGTTTAGATGAAGAGCTTAATAATGTTGAGATGGATTGATTTGGATTGTTGTAGTGATGCTCTTGGTTTTAGGAGTTGGAAAGTTATGATGAATCTATTAATTTGTTGAAGAATGATATATGAAGAAGCTAACCGTGATTTAGATGCCTTTCTTCTTATTAGTGACCTTCCAAAGATCAAATTCTCTTTATAGGTAGAATGATCAATAATACTTGATACTACACTTGAAATATTTTATTTTTTTGGAAACTGAGCATAAACCGTACATGCTATTAATACAATTAATGAGATTTCTTTGCACCTTAGAGGTTTAAAAATGTTGTTTTTTGAACTTGATGTATTGACATTAAAAAATTAGATCTCTTCTACTTCTTTTGTACTTTCATCATTTTTAAGTGATAGAGTTCATATGTTGAATTATTAGGATGTAAAGTGGAGAAATCAAGAGATAACTATATGATAAACTTAACTAATAAATGTCAATCTATGGGGTTCAACTCATCCACATTAATTTTATAATGATAACTGATTATTTTCACCTTCTAATGCCTTTATTCTTTTTGAGATTATAGGTAATTAAGGAAAACCATTCAATCTAAGGAACTATTATGATTAGAATGCTACTAGATTTCAACATTGAAGGAAATCTTCAAAACTCAAAGATTGTGAAACACTTAACAACATTTCAAGTTTTATCTAAAGAAGATTATTAGCCATTGGGACTCTAAACAATCTTGTAGTATATATATATTTACAATATCTTTCATTATATTTTAGTATCAATATTATAATTGGGACCAATCCTTTTTTAGGTTTAAACTTCTCTTTTTGTTCTTAACTTGTGCTTTATAATGGTCCTTTATTCTTTTAGCCTCTTTTGTTGGCATTGACCTTTGTACTTCATTTATTTTAAATGATTACTTAGTTTGCTTTTAAAAAAGAAAATCATAGATTTCTATTCTTCAAATGTTTAAAGTAATGTCATAAGACAAATTCTCCTACATCTTGATCGTTTGCTTAAAAATTTGAACAATATAATGAATTCACATTTTAGAGAGAAAGAATTTTGGAGTAGTAAGTAATATATATAGATATATATATATATAAGAGGTTAGTATACTAATTCATAGCTAGATTAGTCCAATATAATATATGCGCACTAATGACCAAGTCTATAGTAATTTAAATTTCAAAAACTATATAACATTTATTAGATAATTGTTTGGAGCATACCATCAATAACTAATCATATTATACAATCGTCCACAATAAAAATTTTAAGAAACAACTATTATGAAAGTGAGATTAAATTTTGATAAACATGTGAAAATATTATTAGAAAAAGGATTAAAATTTTTATAAAAAATAAATTAAATTAATAAATTTATATTTTGATCATGTACTCATATCAATTTTAATTAATAGAGTATGTGATGAATAATATTTACCATAACAAATACATTTTGTTAATTTATTTGTTAGAAAAGTTTTATTTCAATGACCATGATAATTATCACATCCTTTTTATAAATATGATCTTTATTGAAATAATTACACAGTATAAAAAGATTTTTCAGGATACTAAATTAGACTTGTTTTGTGATGCATTCTATACACAAACATAAATCCTAAAATAGGTATATTATCTTTTTGAACCTCAAAATCTAATAAAGGGCTCTACATTGTCAGCTCTTGTCCCTTTTCGTCTCTAAATCAACGGAATTTGATTCTGGCTGGTCAAAATCTCGAGTCCTGTGGAACTTGCCACTCGATTTTGTAACCTATGATGGTTGAGCTTCTATTTGAGGATATATTCACAATGATCAAACTCTATTCTGATAGAAAAAGAAGTTTTATAAAGTGTTTAAGATTTATTGGATTGGAGGTTATTCCTACTGACTAGGAAAGTCTATTGACTTAAATTTATTCTTAATAACAATTATGTATTGCCAAATGAGAACAATTAAGGATTTATGGAAGGCTTTAAGAACTATAGTTTCATTTAAAATTTAAGAAAAGAATTTCTAAATTTAATAACTATAACTTGAGTCATTTGACTTATAAAATACAACTCTAACTTATAACATATTTTACATGTATAGTGAATGGTACAATTGGCTTTCACTACTTATTAGACCAAGATAGAATAAAATACCATTAATTCAATTTGTTATTGATGTGTTTTTTCTATCCGTTTAACAACTAGTAGAGTAAAAATTCAAAATATAACAAAATCAAATGAGACATTTACATGGGGTACTGAACACATGTAGGTATACCTAAAAAACATGAAATATGTGCATTGTTGTGTTTCATGTGACTCCTTAGTTTTTAAAATGGCCCATAAGCAAGCACCAAATGTTATCTTAAGCCTACCTATAACTAGATACAATAATGTGCCTTCCTTACCTCTACATAACATATAATCAATAAAATTTTCCTTTATATTGATATCTAGTTAGGTGGACTAGGAGTTATACTTTCTTTAATCAGAATTATTTTTTTTAATATGTTCAAAATATGTTTAGTTTGACATACAAACATGACCTCTTTCACATATTTTACCTATGAACCTTAAAAGATGTTAGCTTCTTTTATTGTTTGTAAAAAAATGATAAAAATTATCTTCTTATAGAATCAGTTTCCAACTTTATTCATATAATTTGTTATATCATGTGATATTCTAAAGTAAATTTATTACTTGCATTAATTAAGTTCAAAAATTGGTTGATTGGCCAAATTCAGCTATTAAAATTGATTCCATTTTTAGTGATTTAAGCTATTTACTCTCATATGCAAATAATAATAATAATAATAATAATAATAATAATAATAATAATAATAATAATAATAATAATAATAATAATAATAATAGCAATCATGATGATGATAAAAATAATAGCATTTATTACTTTTCAATCCAAACACAAGAGCTAGTTATTTGGTTGGAAAAATAACTCTACACTACCCTCCTTTCGCGCCAACAAAAAAAAGGTTAAAGAAAACATTTTAATCTAAAAAAAATTCTTCTATCTTCTTATAGAATACTTTCGTCAACATCATGGACCACCAAGTTTCAGAGAACCTTTTAGTTTGATATCATAAATATAAATCATAACATCACAACATCAGAATGAGATTTAATGGAGCAAACAACAATATAGTAAGGCTTCGAATTGGTTTCATAAATTTGGAGCTACAAATATGTAAGTTTCATTAATAAGACTATGAAATCTAATCTTCAAAATTTTGAACTCTGATATGCAATCTTTCCACTCACCCATATCCAATTTTATTAAGAGATTACAAATTATTTATCTAAAGTTCTAAACCAAAAGGTTTATATTGAAGGGCTAAGCTCTTTTCTTTGTATAATATTCTTTTACATAGGTAATGCCCCTCTAAAATTTATTAATCAAGCATGGATTTCAGTTAAAGCTTATATTCAATCAAATTAAATGACTCAGTGAGATGAGTCCAACAACACTACAATCGGGTCAAATCGAGCCAAAATGAGCTCAAATCAAGCTCAAAAGTTACATATGAAACTTTGAAACACTAATTGAATGGTCAAATGACTTCAAACTTTGACGGGCGTATAGTCGAATCGAGCGGCTCGACGAGATGAATCCAACAAGCCTAAGATCACTCAAATCGAAGGTCATTTGAATGGTCAAATCACCAAAGAACTATCATGATCAAATGAATTAATACGAATCATCCGGTGGAGTGTTTTGAGATTTTGGATACAATGATGCAAATGCCCCTTTCAGAATCATATAAATAGAACCTCATTCCTGTCATGAAAGGATGAAGGAGCTAGAAGCAAACTTGGGAGAAAGTTGAGAGAGAGCTAGAAGTTTGAAGTTTGTCATCACCACTATTATCGTCAATCGCTGCCTATTGCCATCCCCGACAGTCACCAACAATCGTTACAACTCAACTAATGTTACAAAACTGTTGTAACCTAATTCTATAATTTCCATTATCAAGATTTCTCACATAAAATCTTATAATTCTGTCGTCGGAAAGATGTAAATTTTGTACTTCAAAGCAGATATATAGGAGAATTTTTACTAGGCTAGGCCCTGTGATTTTATCCCCCGCTTCCTGGGTTTTGCAATGTGAAAATTCAAGAGTTTCTTATTCTCATTTCAACTATCCGCATGCGTGCTGGATTTCTCAACGAAGCTAAGGCGTGAAGTTTTATTCTACCGTAATTAGTTTTCTGGCACACAACAGTTTGGCACCATCTCTAAGAATAGATTCTCATTTCTTCATCATGTCAGACAACCAAGTTTTCTAACTAGATCGAAATTACTAGCCATGTGAAGCACTTCGTACTTTTGAGGAGCACATGCGAAGAATGAAGATCCATCAAACTTGGGGGGCAACCCTTGATCTCAAAAGATCGTTCAATCAATATTCTGGATATCTAATTGATTATCAGTTCAAGAAGCAAGTCAATGATTTGGAGTAATTTCAATATTGAAAAAAAATAGCTTTGCAAATCGTGATTTTCTTCAATCATACTTATGGAAAATAAGGCAAAGGTCAAGGTGCAACTTTGGCTATGGCCACAAATGAATGTTTTGATTTGACCTCTTCCACACAGGTTAATATTATCGAGTAATACTCAGGCAAATAATCTCAAAAGAATCACAATATTTAACCTCTTCCACACAGGTTAACACCATACTTTCACAAAACAACCTCATATGAGATTTAAGACTATTGACTTCTTTCATACAGGTTAAATGTCACTGAGTAACACTCTGACCAATAACCTGGGATAGGTCATAAATTTGTACAAACTCAACATAGGTTAACGCCACCAAGTAACACTCTGGCAAATAATCTTAGATAGGTCATAACTTTGTACCTACTCCACACATGTTAATGACATCTAGTAATACTCTCACAAATAATCTCGAAAGAATCAAAAATGTTTAACCTCTTTCACACAGGTTAACATCAAACTTTGACAAAACAATCTCGAATGAGAGTTAAAACTATTGACTTCTTCCACACAGGTTAAATGTCACCGAGCAACACTACACAAAAAATCCTTTATCAATTTCTCCTGGAAGGCATGAGGAAGCCTCAATAGAAGAAGTGACAAGGTCCTTACTAGGAAGACTCTAAGAGAGCAAGTGGCTTACAGGGTCTCCACTTATCAAAAATCTCAAAAGATAAAAGCCTTAGAAAGTACAAGTACATCATAAATCTTAGAAGACAAAAGCCTCAGAAGGTACAAATACATCAAAAATCTAAGTAGGCCAAAGCCTCAGAAGGTACAGGTACATCTAAAACTTTTGTAGGCAAAAGTCTCAAAAGGTACAGGTACATCAAAAACCTCTGAAGGTAAAAGCCTCAAAAGGTATAGTACATCAAAAAACCTCAGAAGACAAATGCCTCAGAAGGTACAGATTCATCTAAAATTTAAGAATGCTAAAGCCTTAGAAGGTGCATGTACATCAAAAACCTCAGTAGACAAAAACCTTAGAAGGTACAAGCACATCAAAAATATCAATAGGCCAAAGCCTCATAAGGTACAAGTATATCAAAAACCTCAGTAAGTGAAAGCTTTAGAAGGTACATGTACATTTAAAATCTCAGAAAGCAAAAGTTTGATAAGGTACAAGTAGCCCAAAGGAGGAGTAAGCTCATTGCGATCTTTTAGGAGGAATAGCCACCAAATCATTTGGAAAATGAAACTTCTTCCTAAAGATTACCAAAGTATCACTGTTGATAGTTGGCATTACATCGTCGGATCTCGTCGACCACTTATGCTTCTGCAACCCATCAGCTTGTGTAAGATTTACTCAAGAATCTTTCATCATTGGGATATCTATTGAAGGATGCTCACCCATGAAGGTACTCTCTATTTTTCAAGTTTAGAATCACACTAGAGACCAAATTCGAGATGTGCACCATCTAACCAGGTCAGTTGGAAATATGGAATTTTGCATTAGTAAGACTGACATAGTGAAAGATATTTGATTAGTCTAGGCAAAGATGTAGAATGAGGCCAAACCTAGTAAAAAATTTATGTGATGTCTCTTATTAATTTTTACATACTTTTGTAGTATTCTCTAGTCAGCTCGCTTTCTTTCAAATTAAAAGTTTAATTATATAATCTATAATGTGGGAATGACCTTCTAACTTGTTAACCCCACATAGAATAACCTACCTTGGAGTGAACCTACCCATACCTTTATATTTAAGTGAATATGTGCAGCGATACAATGCTTCACATTTAAATAGTCCTTACCTAGAAGGGTTAATAATTATTCTCATTCAAGTTACCTAGAGTGTTTAAAGGAAGTGAATCATGAGCCAGTTAAGACTCATATACATGTTATAGTCTCAAGTCTTTTGTTTGATTGTTGTGACGTTTGTCTTGATGAGTGACCTGATTCCTTATCACCTCTTAAGGATATCCAACCTGCCATAAAATTTATACCTATATCACAACTAACAAATTTTTCACAAAACATACTAAATTGAAAAGCTATATAGGTGAACTACTTAAGAAAGGATTTCTTTATGAGAGTCCTAACTACTATGCAGTTCTTATTTTATAACTCTTACAAAATTAGAACTTCAAAAATATGTGTGAATAGTCAAAGTATTAATAACAACACAATTAAGTATAAGTTTCTTGTACTTAGTCTTAATAAAATGTTGAACTTAATCTTTGGTGCCAATTACATTTTTAAGATTAACTTTAGAAGTGGTTAATAAAAAATAGGATATGGCCTCAAGATGAGTGAAAATTGCAATTAAGATTGTAAAAAGATTTTGTGAATGGCTTGTTATTTTAAATTTTGTTTATCAAATGCACCGAGTTCATTTATTAGGCTCATGAATACTATCTTATACCACATTTTAGAAAGTTTTTGGTGGAATACTTTGATATATATTAATATTTATCTTTGATCAGCAAAGCACATAGAACACTTATGATTTGTTTTTAAAATAATTAGAAGAAAAAAGTTATATATTATAAGAGAAAAAGTTTAATATACTAACACAAAAAATGTTTATAATAAGAGGGTAATGTCTTTCTTTGATGTTATCTTTTTACACAGGCATCAAATGTTAGAAAACATAGAGTTAGAAATTAAGAATAGATGTATTGCCACAAAAGGTATCAACACCTTTAAGATTTGTATGGATTTGTCACTCTCACTCTTATCTGATTGATCATGACAAAACCTCTTGTTTGAACTTTTATTTTACTTCAAAGGTTATTCCAAACCCTCTTTATAGACATTGATTTCAAATCTCAAAGATCATCTTATAAGTTCAATCCTAATTCAACTAAGCTAGAAATATTATCTCAACCATTCTTTTAGGATAAGATATGACCTTTGAATGACAAAATGATAAAACCCACTAGTCATTCAATTTAAAATAATATTTAATTTAAAACAAGTTCGATTTAACTAGACATAGTCTCATCAAGTCTTAGGTTATACATTATTTTGTGCTTAATCATAACAAATCTTGGCAAACTCTATTATGGGATTAGCATTTTGGCCGTTCCTTATTATTATTTTTTGTAACATATTTTTGTATAGTAATTCACCGTAAGTTCCATTCAAACACATATATGTAACCTTTTGAATCAATTCAAATAAATTTTACCAATGGTATAACCTAAACCTTCTTTGGAATGTCTCTAATTACTTCATACATAATTAATCATTATGGGACCCTAATATTGTTTTGGTCTACCATTTTAACCAACAAAAATGTAACATAACTAATTTGAAAAGCTTTTTTAAGTTGGGTATAGAACCATCTAATTGTCTTGAGAGATAAATCATAGATTTCAATTGATCCAATGTGTTAATTAATTGGTTCACTAAAGCTATATTTTTCTCAGTTGAATACAAAAGAGTGTAAATGAATAAAGCACCCTTCAAGCTCTAAATTAGATGACCTAACTGATCCTTTTGTTTCTAATAGAATGTCCATATCTTTATTATATTCTTATTACTTAACGGATTTGTTAACTAGATCTATTGAGTCCAAATGGCTTAGTTTGATGCAAATAAACCAAAAATAGATTAAAAGAGCAAAATTAACATTAGTCATCAAGTTTGTTCAATTAATTGAACCTAAACCTTCCATAAGATATCCTTAGGATGAGCTAATTTATTGAATCCAATTAGATCATCGATCTTTGAATGTGATGATTTATCCTATATCCTAAATTTTATTTAATTAAATAAAATCAACCAATTGAAATTACCTAAATTTTGGATATGATATTAAAGTTAAATTAAAATAGATTAAAACTCCAACCAATTCAGCAAAGTTATTTTGGTCAAATTAATCCAAATGTAAGAGTTCTTATATGGATATATATTAGGAAAGATTACATATTTCATAATGAATATTTACAAACTGACTTTCCATGCCAAATGCATTTCATAAAAAAGTAACTGGTATTTTGATGTAATAATAGAATGTTATTTAAGTAAAAAAATTAAAGTTAAATACAATATAAGAATTATTATGTATAAATATATATATATATATATATATATATATATATATATATATATATATATATATATATATATATATATATATATATATATATATATATATATTGGCAAAATCAGCATTTCTATTCAAATCCATGTATTAGTTAACTAACATATAAGGTAGCTTTAACCGTTAATTAATTTTTTAAAACATGATATCTTGATGTTATGAAATAAATGGAATTAATACACTTAAATAACTAAAATCATCCAGCTTCTTAGCTATGTATTATACTTAGCACTTCTTCACAAGCCTCCTAGCATTACCCTCACCATCCATTTAGTATGATCAAACTAGATGTCATTATAGAGAGCATGTTTAACCATAATTTCTATGATCACGTGCTTGTTTAAGGGATCTTAATAAAGAAAGTTATGAAATGCAAAAAAAGAATTCCATTAGCTCCTAACAAATTTAGAGGAGTCGTTAGAGGAACACTACTATCACAAAGCTTTTAAATAACTCAACAACAATTGTCTTATTTGATATCAAGAATTGGTTGACTTATGCACCTAAATCACCTAAAGCTAACCCTTCAAATAATTTTTATTTTCTCACGAAGCTATGGTTAGTTATCATTTGCTTTGAGCCAAGTAGTTTACATAAGTAATAGCTATAAACAATAGTTTTACCTTAAAATGTTTAATCTATTAAAAGATGTATGTCATGGTGAATGGTGAAGAACCAATATAAGAAACTCTAAACATCTTTAAGCTTTATGGTGAAGAAATATTATTGCGAGACTCGCAAAGGCAGAAACTGAAGTGGTTTGCTTTAGTATAGGTTGTTACGATACTATGACACCCAACAGAGGGGTTACATTGAGTATTTAAAAATTTTCATATTAAAACTTAATTTATAAATTTTGTTGAAGAGTTAATAAGAAAATAATTTTATTCTTAAATTGGAACACAATAATAAACCAATAACAAGAATAACAAAATAAAGAATAAGTGCAAAAATGAAAGGAGTCAAGAGGTACACAAATATTCTCTTAGTTCGTCCACACCCAAAAATTGGCTATACCTATGCCTAATTATTCACGCCAGGAATTCACTAAATCAATAACATCATCAAGAATCTACCATATTGTCCTATGCTAGGCAAGTATAACCCCAAACACCATACTCGCCTACACCAGGTAAGTACAACCTCAAACAAAAATATGTACTCTTCTACACCGTGCAAGTTCAACCCAAACAAAGCACATGCTCACCTACAATGGGCATGTACAACCCTAATAATTTTAAATTATAAGGAAAAGAAAAAAAATACAAAGATAAAAACCTAACTCTCTGATTTGAAAATAATGTTGCTCATAATCTCAACTAAACAATAATAAGATGAATGAAAATGAGGTCACCAAATATTTTTTTTTCTTTTTTATTTTAAAATATGCAATGATATGAATTTACAATAGCTTGATGTAAAGTACTTAAAATAAATCCAACCTTTGAAACACACTTGCACAAATTCAAACACAAAAACCTTGAAGATTACCTCACATAATCAAATTGAAAACCTTTTAGATGTAGACTTGTAAATCAAAATCATAAAAGAATGATGATAAGTAACATTCAAAAACACTTAAGAAATATGATTGAAAATTGAAAATAAATTTGAGAAGTTAAGATCAAATCAAATTGATGTAAAGAGCAAACCAAATCCAACCATCTTGATTTTAAACTAAAATGATATTACTCAAGTATCTTGAAGATGTAAAGTTGATTGGATAAGACTTGAAATTAAACAAATTAAAATAACTTAATAATTCAAGAGGAGAGGGACGGCCAAGGCATTCTATGCAAAAATAAATCTCCAATAAATGCAAATCAATCAAATAGAAATTAAAGGAGCTTAATTAAGAAAGGCTTTGAAATTTGAACTCAATTTAAATTTAAGTAAAAAAAGATATGAGAGGGTCGGTCAACATATTACCATAATTATATATATTTAAAAAGGAAAGTACCTTAAATTCAAATTCATTTGATTTTAAGTTTGAATTAATTTAAATCAATTAAAATTAATTCAAATTAAATGAATTAAAATAAATGAGGTTCCAATGAAGACATTATAAAATAAAATAAAACATGATTAGAAAATATTGAATGCATCATTCAAAATTCGTAATTTAAATAATTTTTTTTTAAGAAACATTATTAAATATATAAATTAATGTAGTAATATTTTAAATAAGTTAAATAAAAATTTTCATGCCAAAATAATAAAACAATTTGGCAAAATATGGAGAACTATTAAAATAAAGTGAAATTATTGATGTTAGGAAGAAAATAGTATTTTGAATAATTGAATAAATATACCATGTCACATGCTAAAATAAATAGATAATATATTAATTAAAGTATATAAATTCATTAATGAACATATAGAGAAACTTAATTTCAGATGTAATGAATACGACTTCAATTAATGTATGTGATCAAAATTTCAAAAATGGATAATTTCAAGAAATTTTTAAAAAATAATGCAAATTAATTTGCAAAAATATTTCAAAATCAAAATAAGTTTGATAAAAAATATTTTAGTAGTTATTTTTATTTCTTGGTTTTTATTTATCTTATTGTTCAATTCCTAAGGGAAATTTAAAACTATCCACGTCAAATCAGCTTTGGCTTTACTGAGCTCACTAAACAAATTGAGTCTTGTAAATTTCCTTAAACACTTGGAATAAGTAGTTAGCATCATCAAATCATATATTTTTATCATCAAAGTAAAATAACTATTTCATGGAGCTCATGGAGTGAACATATGTGACCTCAAATCATCTCCATACATTAGTTCATTCCCAAGTGTGAAGAAGAAGATGACTAGTGTATTGACCTCAATTATGAGTGAGAATTGGTCACTTCCATCATAGGTTTAGGATTATTCTAGACACTTAGGTTTCCTTAGTGCTAGGATAGTTATAATAATTAAGGGGACACTAAACCTAGGCCTAGATACTTGTAGGCATTTCCCTTAGTCTAGAGCTTACCTTAAGACAAGTGGGCTTCACCTACCCTAAGGCCTAAACCAAAATCATACCCATCAATAAATTTAAACCTAAACTAAATGATTGAAACCTCAACCACAAGCCAATCAATTAACCTTGATTGAATTTGGTTTCCAATCCAAGCTCCAAGCCAATTTAATTTGAATCCTAACCCAAGTTAACCCACTTCAATCCTATAACTCCATTCAAACTAATCCAAGCAAACCAAACTCAATTCAATTCTCTCAATCATTCTAGTTATCTAATGGATCATTTCAAACTATTCCAACAGTTGCAATCAAGCAAATTAAATCAATTATACTTAATTAGCCCAAGTTCCCATTTAAACTAAAATGTTATGATGAGCCAAACAATCAATCCTAATCAATTGTAGTTAAAGCCATCAATCAACTTCAAATTCATCATTGAACATATTCCAACCACTTATAGCCTCAATTAATTCAAATTAACTTGATCGAACCACTTAACTTAAAGTGACCTAAAAGGCATAATTAGATCAAACTTCAATCAAACTCTTACTAGATGAAATCAAGTTATCCAACCTCTTCATTGATGATTGTAGGTCACTATTGAACACTCCACTACAATCAATTGAACCTAACCAAGCCAATTTTGCCTCTTGACCCAAGCTGACCCAAAGTAACCAAAAGGGCCAAATTGGGCCAAATCAAATCTTAAATAATATTGGTTGAAACCAATGCTTCTATCCAATCACCAATGGGATGTTGGACATGATCCAACCTTTAATTAGACCCAACTTGGTCAACACAACCCAATTAACCTACATAGCCCAATTTGAGTTAAAATGTCAAATTTAACCAAATCACTCCCTAAGCTAAATCAGTTCAAATCAACTCTTCCAATCAATCACTAATGATTAAATGGACATGAACCTAGCCCATGCTTGAGTCAAACCCAACCAAACTTGGCATGACTCATCCTTAGGTCACCATGGGCCTGCCCAAGTGGGCCCAACCCATGGTGAACTCTGGTTGGGTCAAACTCATTGAACCAAGCCCTCCAAATAAGATAAAATCTCCATTTGGAAGGGTTCTCCACTTCCCCACTCATTAGCAGCCATCTTTGGCCCTTTTGGGACAAAAGACTACTAACTCAACCTAAACTAAGGTTGTTATGTTCAGCCTTTGGCCAAGAGATCATGAATTCACCCATGAGTAACCATTGGTCTACCTTAGGAGAAGTCTGCACTGTGTGGAAGCCAACTACACTCCTTCAGCCTCTTACATACATCTACCTCAATAGTCCCCTGCTCCATTTGGCATGACTCATCTTTGGGTCACTAGGGGCTTTCCCAAGTGGGCCCAACCCTTAGTGAACCTAATTTAGCTCAAACCCGTTGAACTAAGCCCTCCAAATGACATAAAATCTCTATTTTAAAGGGTTCTCCACCTCTTCACTCCTTGACATCCATCTTTAGCCTTTTTGGGACAAAGGACCATTGCTTCAACCTAACCTAAGGCTATTGGGTTTAGCTTTTTACTATAAGAGGGTGAGTTAACCTTTTAGCAACCATTCATCCAACTAAGAATGAGTGTGCACTCCATGGTCGCCCACTACACTCTCTTAGCCTCTCACACACATCCACCTCAATAGTCCCCTACCACCTTCGATCGCCTATTATGGCCAAACGACTACTAAAGGCTGAGCCAATCTCAACCTTTAGTTTAGTTAGGGAGGAGAGTACACTTCTTCCCATTCATTCAAACTCAATAGACACCTTCTCTAGAGCATTCTGAGCAGTCCCCAAGCTTTCCTCGAGTTCCCTGTGCTCCATATCACTTGCGAGACCAAGCTCCACCTATGAGCAAGAGCCCTGTCTATCCAACCTCAATAAAACTCCATAAAATCTAAATTAACTCTTCCTACACATTCCCCAAGCCTAAATGAATAAAAATCTATTGATTCTAGAATGATTTGACCACCGAAAGGCATCCCTAGACCAACTTCGGTGACTTCTATAGTGGTGCTTGGTCCACAGACCAATCGGTGGAGAGGTAGCTCAAGATCTTCTCAACAGGGTTTCATCTCTTTAAGATCAGCAACCTCTATCGACAGACTGACAGTTTTTAGCTCCAGTGAGGTAAGAAAATGGCAGTCGTAGATTTGGTCACTATGTGTTGGTCTTTTTTTTAAATGAAATGTGTTTTCATATGATTTCCATCATAAGATCTCGTTAGATCTCTTCCTTGATCATTTTGGATTCAATTATGGCATCAAATGAGCTCCGGTGAGCTAAAATCAAAAGGCAGAAGGTAAATGGTGTCCATTTTCTGGTACTTACAGGATGACGAATCACTAGTTGTCCATTCTACGTGATTATATCAGACGTCCATGATTAATCACACTAGAAATCTCAATTTAATCCATTCATAATCACATGATTAATCTCGACTGTTTGATCCAAGATCAGACGATCGAGATAAAATCCCGTCCACCACCACTGAGTTACAGCTACGTCGGATGTTCTAAATAACCAATACTATAGCACCATGTGGAAAGTGCTACCGCATTAACGTCCATGTGACACCGATAGTTTAAACAACTTAATTAGGTTTGAAATGTAATTAAATATCTAAAAATTTAAAAAATCATAACTAATTATATAAAATCCAAAAATTGTAAATAAACTCATTTTGGAGAGCTTAGACAAAGAAGAATTTAATATTAATAAAATCCTAATTAATATTTAATGAATTATGCTTAATTAAGGTTTGAAGCTTGTTGAACTCACTATTGGAGTGTGTTCTCATCCCCTCTTCTTAGACTTAGGTGTCTTCTAGACACTAAGACTTCCTTAGTCATAAGACACTTCTAGCACTTAGGTGAACACTTAACTTAAGCCTAGAGATTTAGAAGAATTATTCATAGGATTAGGATATGCCTTGGGACTTAGGGAAATCTGCCTACCCTATAGCTTAAACCCGATCCATGTTCGCCTTCTTAAGCTATGACCAAACCTCTAACTCAATTCAAATACCAAATCAAAATCCAAATCCAAATTCTAAGCCAAATGATTAAAACTCATGAGCAAATCCAAACTTAAAATCGACCTAAGCCTTATGATTTTATCTTATGGACTTAGCCATAGCCAAATTCAAATCAATCCAAACTCTTATGATTTTCTCAAATATTAATTCAATCCTTCAATCAATCTATCAGACTTACAATCAAACTCAATTCCAAATCCAATGTGCCAAAATCTACAATCGTACTGAATCCTACCTAAGCCATGTGACCTTCTTTCATGAACTTAGCCAAACCTTAACCCAAATCAATCCAAACTCAATTGATTTTCTCATAATCAATTTATATCTTTAATCATCTTCTTAAATATAAATGAAATATACATTTAAATGACCAAAACTAAATCTAAACCAAGTCAAATCCAAATATAAACCCTTTAAGCCAATTTCATGGACTTAGCCCAATTCCATTTAAATTCAAACCAAAACCAATTGATTTTCTCATAAATCAATCATTCCATCAATCACCATTCCAAATATAAATGAAACCTACAATTATCAAGCCAAATCAAAATCAACCCAAGTCAAACCCAACCTAGCCCTTTTGACTTAAGAATTTCAAGTGAACCCAAACTGATTGTAGTTGAATTTATATATCATTCCTAAGCTCACATATAAACTCAACTAAACTCAAATTAACCCAAAATCAATTCAATGAAACATATTTGGTCCTCTTGACCAAAAGTAACTAATTTGACCTTTTTGAACCAAAATCAATTCAATCGAAACCAAAGTGAATTAAGCAAATCCAAACTTTATAACATGATTGTTGATCACCTTAGGTTGATCAATTATCATAAATTGGGTCAAATCGAGTCAACTTAGCCCTTTGACCAAGCCCATACTCTTAACCCATGTGAACCCAAACTAGCCAAATTATATCATAAGCCAATCCATTGAAACTAATGTTTCATACCAAACCAAAATCAATATTTGAAGTTGACTTGACCTTTAGTTGAGCCAAACCAAACCCAATAGGCCCTCTTGACCCAAGTTGACCCAAATTGACCTAAAAGGACACATTGGGCCAAATTAAAATTTAAATCAAAATCTAAATCAAAGTGATTGCAACCAATGGCTCAAGTTCATTTCAAATTGATTGTTGAACTTGACCAAGGCCATGATTGGACCCAATTGAACCAAATTGACCCACTTAGCTCAAATTGACCTAAAGGGTACAAAGCAATCTAAAACCCAATCAAATCTAAATTAAACTCAACCAAAGCCTAAAATATAATCTAAATGATTGACCAAATCCAAGCCAAGCCATGATCTAAGCCATGACCCAAGCCAATTTGGCCAATTAGGTCAAATTGGTCAACTTCATCCATTTGACTAAAATGATCATAAGAACTTGACCCAACCCTTAGTTTGACCTAATTTGACCAATTGGTTAACCTAACTGATTTGACCCGATTTAACCCAAATGGGTCAAATTGAGCCAAGTGGACTTAATGAACTCCAAATGACCTGAAATTTGGCCCAACCCACTTTTAGCTCATTCCAAATCCGCCCAAATTAAATTGAATGCCAAATGACCAAGTTACCCTTGGACTAAGGGTGTAACATGAGATAAATCACCTATGTAAGTGATCAATTCCATTCCTTGGCCACTTGGCACTCCCCTGTTGGTCCACCTAGACACCTAGGACACTGACCAACCTGACCCAAGGGTGGTTGGGTCGGCCATGACCCAAGAGGAGGTGAAATTACCTCACCTCCCTCATTGGAGTGATTGAAACCCATAGGACACCCATGATTCCACTTTGAAAGCCACCTCCCAAGCCTTGACCACTCAAACAAGCTGCTAAAAGCTTCCTAGAGTTTTGTTTAAGCTTCCCAATCTTCATATTCTCAATTTTCAGCTCAACCAAAATAAGGCACTCCCCTATTTGATCCCATTTGCTTAAACCTCCACAAATTGCAATTAACTTTGCACACACCATTCTTAAAGCTAGTCGAGCAAGAACGAATCATCTCCCGAGCACTCCGACCAAAGGATGTGCGATTTTGATCAACACTAGCTTCCTAAGCTTCATTTCTTGAACTTTCGAGCCATCCACCTCAAATTGGAGCTTGTGCTGGTCAGTAGGGCTTCGTCTCCACTAGACGAAGCTTCCTTAATCGAATTTTCCACCAATCTTGAGCTCTGGTGAGATATGCCATTGAAACTGACCTTGGGTGGAAAATTTGTTTGAGCTTTTCGAAGGAAACTTGCACGCAGCATGATCTTAGCCATTGGATCCCCTTGGATCCTTTGCGAAGGTGTGGGGTTCATTTGGAGTCGATTGAGATTGGGTGAGCTAGGATCATGTGAGCAATTGCGAACAGACTCCATTCTCCCTTGCTTGCATGATGATATATCACGCACCATCTATTTCGTGTCATCAAAATGGATGGTCATGATTAGATCTAATAGATCAATTTGATTTATTCTTTTTGCACCACTGGTTTAATCGTGGCCATCCGATCTTAGATCTGATGCTACACGAGAAAGCTCATTCCATCGCCGCCATGTAAGCACTGACTAGGATTAATTTTAATAATCAATCCCGTGGCACCACATGGCGACGATGGGATTAAGAGTTAATTAGGCCTAAATAATGTCTTTTAGTGGCTAAAACTTCTAAAAATCATAACTAATTATAGAAAAATTAAATAAATACAAATAAACACTCATTTTAAAGGTATTTTAGAGGGAAATTTATTAAAAATATTTTTAATTAATTTTAAATAATAATTAGGGTTTACTTAAGGTTTAATTATAAAATTAATTAACCTAATTATACTTAATTACTCAAGTAATTAATCCCAAATATTGCGGGTTAATCTAGTGGGATGATCTCTGCCTCCCATAATTATCTTGGGATTTATTACAAAATTAATTAGAGAAATTGACTAATTAAGCTTTAATAATTATTTTAAGTTAATTAATCATTAATTAATCCCATGAACAGTAAAAGAATTTAATTAATTATGTGGTTAATCATTGTTCAGTAGTGAATGAACCCATGGATAAGATTAGGGCCTCCTTCTTAATCAATTTCCCTAAGTTTATTTCATTAATTAAATCAATCCAGGCTTATTTAATTAATTAAAATACTTAATTACTTAAATTAAAATCATAATCATATCAAATTTTAATAAATTCTTGGGTAGACCCTTAGGTATTCAACAACCTATAGAAATCTTAAGAAAATTATGGTTAACCCACATGTGTGGGGAAATCATAAGAGTACTTAATTAAGTTCCTTAATTGAATTAACCATTAATTACGAGCCAATTGTATTAGGTCCTTTTTGTTTCTTAGGATCATTGCTAATTTAATTTCCAATTCATATGCATATCATGTTGCCTCAAAATCATTTGGATGATTATATTAAGGTAACATCAAAAAGGATTAATTAATATTTTTAATGCATGATATAACCTAATTAACTCATAAAATCAACTTAATTACATTTCATTAAACTAAATCAATCAACAAATATGTGAATGGGTTAGGATCAACAAACCTTTTCTCTCATCTTAAATCAAATCAAATTATAAAATTAAAAATATTGTTAAGAAAGCTTTAGTTTACTTTAAACAGCTTTATTTAATATGATTGGTCTTAGAAATTAATTTGATTGAATGAAATCATATGTTTATATTTATTTTTTTTCTTTGCAATCATGTTAAATATTATATGTCATTTTATTTCATACATTCATGCTTCAAATTTAAATAAATCAAATGGTCTTTCTTTATGTAAGCTTTCATGTGTTGGATTAATTTATAATATGTGTAGCTATTATAACTAATAAATTCAAATTATTTTTTCTAAAACTTATAAATCAATTACATTGATTAGAGTGATAGTAGTTATGAATACATATAGGTTTGCATGTGCTTATAACTTAGGTATGTGAAGTAAAGCTTTCTTTTCCTTAATTCATTTGTAGTTTTACATGTATTTGAATGTTAATAAGTATATAGTCTGGACATCCCGAGAATATGAGGCTTTAGTTAGCCCCAAGGAGGTCATTTGATTACCTCACTTTCTTAGTTAATAATGACACATACTTATTTGATTTCATTTACATGTGTTTCCACATTAGAATTAGGATATATTCTTATTTCACATACATAAATGTCTTAATCAAGGAAAATATGATTTTTGTATGATTTTATTCCTCTCATTTACATATACATTCATGTGTAGTGAGATAGCAAAGTATATAGTCTAGACATCCCAGGAATATGAAGCTTTAGCTAGCCCTAAAGAGGTCATTTGATTACCTCACTTCCCTGGTTAAGAAAGGCACATACTTGCTCATTTTTCTTTACATGTGTAAGTATGTGTGGTTAAAGGATGAAAATTCCTTTTTTCTACGAAAAAGGCATGTATCCATAATCAATCAAGTGTTTGGATTAAATATTTATATGATTTGGAACTTTCTTTCTCATCTTCATGTATATTAATTTACATATATTTAAATGCAAATGGGTATATAGTTTGGACATCTCGGGAATACGAGACTTTAGCTAACCCCAGGGAGGTCATTTGATTACCTCACTTCCTAGTTAATAATGACACGTACTTATTTAATCTCATCCCTTTGTATTTTTAGTATAAGAATTTAGATAGAGGTCTAGACTAATATGATTAAATAATTCAATCACATAAAAGATCATAAACATTAGATACACATATATGCATTCATCATATAAGTGTGCTAAAACATATTGCATGTATAGGTACACTTAGGATCCAAATCATATGCATGTTACATGTGATGGAAAGGAATGGATTGGCATATGTCATGTGATAGTAAATCAATTAAATTAATCTTAAGATGCCTTGCATATTGAATAGAGTTATTTAAACTAAACTTAAACTTAGGACTAATTTAAAAATGTGTAATAAGCCATTCACTATAAAGAACTAAATCTAATTAATATACTTTAGAAGATGGCACAAAGTAGGGATGAAAGAGGGAAATCCTCTTCCATCTCTTTATAATACTTAGTTGCTAAGTGTAAATCAAATGAAATAAAATAAAACATATATTAAAATCCTCAAATCAATTAAATAACTTAAAGTGAAATCAACCCTTTATGTTAAATTGAATTCTTCTACACTAAGAAGATGTAACTTCAATTCCTAGTAAAACATACCACACAAGTCTTAACGTACATATTAGAATTAAGTCACCACTTTAAATTTTATGTTAGGATAATGCATGATGTGATGTATGTTTTATTTTGTAATGTATTATTTTTGACTGGATGTTAGGGTGAATATCTCATACACTGGATGTTAGGTTGATATTAGCTTAATCATATTTTCTATAGGGGGTTATGCTAAATGGGGTGCTTAAAATAAATATGAATGTTATCTTTTCAGTAAACCACTAAGCATATTCCAAGTTAAGATAGGTGGGCTTGGTTGCCCATGTGCAAGGTACTAAGTCTAAATTATAAATATAACTACCTGTGTTGTTTTAGCTAACACTCATTTTACATGTGTGGTTAGATTTACTTTTCCTATTTTAATGTAATTTTGCATTAGGAATTTAGATTAATGCTATGGAGGATTATGATGAGCAATGGCTAGAAGGATTTATCCTGGGGTGCCCTGTGATGCCTTGAAGTCCACCAAATCAAAAGAATGAGAAAGATGAAGACATGATGAATGAAAACCCCCATAGCATTTTATAAATTATAATTATTCTTTTATATTTTGGGTTGTATAAAGGTAGAGCTCGGCTACCTATCTTTTCATTTCGAGTTGTACGGTGGTGCCCGACTACACCGGCCTCTTATTCTTTTGCATTAGCTTATAAAATTGTTTGATGATTTATTTAAATTGCACATTAGGATGACATGCTTTTTATAGTTTCTTAAATGATTGATACTTTAATGTGTGGCCTAAATGCGATTAGGCTCTTAGGGAAAAAATTAATTTTTCTACCCCAACTAATCACTCATAACTAAATTTCAAATAATTCATAACTTCAACATAAAGCCTAGGCATTAAATAAAGATTATTAAAAGAGTTATCAACCCCTTAGTTGAATGGTTGAATGTTTCACAACATACATATCATATTATTTTGCTCTTAAAAATAGACGATTTCCATTCTTGCATGATAGGGGAATGCTTGACCTATGAGGGCATCCCTTGTGGTTGAAAACACCCCTTCTTGCTGATTTAACAAACAACCTACTTTCATCATGCATATAGGCATCAAAATCTTAAAGTTTTTGTCAAAATGAAGTGTCAAAATTTAAATAAAATTTGAAAAGATTTTGCATTAGACTAATCCATTATTCATACCACTCATGCTCTAGTCTCTTAGGGAGTGGGTTTAAGAAATTTAATCTTTTTCTAAATAAATAACACCCAACTATCTTGCAATTCATAAGATCGGACTATATGATTTTAGAATTGTTGGAGGAGTTAGCTGGCAGCCACTCTGGGTGGTTATAAGTCCAGAAGTCAGACGGTTCATCCTCTCTTGTGAAGATGAACCTTTATGTCCACCTGTTGCTTGGTTCTTTCTAAAGCTCCCTAGATTTAAGATTTGAGGTAGCTATTTCCTTTGGGCTACAAGCATAAATCCTTATCTCTTAGACATTTCCACAACCTTGTGTTAATGGATTATAAGCCCTAATAATCTGATAAAATTCAACTCAAATGAATAAATATTTTCACATTCTATGGTGTTTATTTTTGGATGTGGGGGGACACCACACAGATCGTATGGGGTACTTATTGAAGTGATCGGGTATGATATTGAGGTATGATATACAATCTTAAAAGATAGAGACATCACCATTCAATGGACCTAATCACCTAATAAAGACTCCTAAGGCATGATGGGTCTTCGAATGTACCAGAGATTTTATCCCTACTTTACATGGATGAATAAAGCATGGTTTATATTAAATAAGGTTCTAAAGTTCCCCGGGCAAGCCCCATAGTTAATTACTACCTAAGGAAGGTGAGTTCCTTAGGAATACTCTTGATTAAAGTAAGCAATTATTATCTCTAAATAATTCAAAGCTAGACTATCAAAGGATTGACTATATTTGAAAAATCAATCAGGATAGATCAAATAGAGAGACTTCTTTTGGAAGCCAAAGGGAATGAGTAGGAAATGCTCATGATACTAGGAAGCCTAATGACCATTCAAATATATCCTATAATTAGGCTTTATGTATTTGAAATTGAAGAAATTTATATGTTTTTAGTTGAAATTTTATTAGATTACTAGAGCTTATAATCCATCAACACAAGGTTGTGGAGATGCCTAAGAGGTGAGGATTTATGCTTATAGCCAAAAAGAAATAGCTACCTCATATCCTAAATCTAGGGAGCTTTAGGAAGAGCTAAAGCACGACCTAAATCTAAGCAAAGATGGGCCTAAGGTTTACCTCCACAATAGATGATAAATCATCCAACTGCTGGGCTTACAACCACATGGAGTGGCCGCCAGATAACTCCTCCTACGATTTTAACACCATGAAGGCAAGTCTTTTGAGATTACAAGATAGTTGGGCTATTATTTATTTAGAAAGAGACTAAAGTCCTTAAACCCACTCCCTAAGAGACTAGAGCATGAGTGGTATGAACAATGACTTAATCTAATGCTAAATATTTTTAAATTTTATTTCAATTTTGACACTTCATTTTGACAAAGGCTTTAGGATTTCTTATGCCTAAATGCATGATGAAAGTAGATCATTAGCTAAATCAGCAAGAAAGTGGTGTTTTCCACCACAAGGGATGCCCTCACAGGTCAAGCATTCTGCTATCATACAAGGATTGAAATCCCCTATTTTCAAGAATGAAGTAATATAATATGCGTGTTGTGAAGCATTCAACCATACAACTAAGGGGTTTCTAAATCTTTTAATTATCTTAATTTACATCCTAAGCTTTATGGAGAAGTTATGAGTTGTTGAAAATTTTAATTACGAGTGATTACTTGGGTAGAAAATTTATTTTATCGTAAGAGCCTAATCGTATCCATGCCACACATTAAGGCATCAATCATAAGAAACTATGAAAAGCATGTTATTTCTAAGGCACAAGCTGAACATAACATCAAATAAATTTATAGCTACTGCAAAAGAATAAGAGGTCGATAGTCGGGTATCACCGTACAACTCAGAAAGAAAAATGAGTAGCTGAGATCTACCCTTATACAACCCATAATATGAAAGAATAATTAGAATTTATAAATGAACAAGTACTATGTGGGGTCTTCAAACCTTCAAGTCTTCATGTCTTCCATTTCCATATCTTAATTTTTATTTGATTTTCTTCACTTCATAGGCATCACATGGCATCCCCAGGACAAAGCCTCCTAGCCAATGCTCATCCCAAATCCCATAACACTAATCCTAATTCCTAATTACAAAATTTCATTAAAAATAGAAAACGAAAATCTAACTATACCTACAAAATAGAGGTTAGTTAAACATGTATACAATCCCAAGCAGTTATATCATAATTTGGACTTGGCACCTAGCACATGGGTAACCAAGCCCACCTATCCTAACTTAGGTTATGTTTAGGGGCTTAATCAACCTACAAAGATAGCATTTATATTTATTTTAAAGTGACCCCTTGAGCACAATCTCCTGTAGAAAATATGGTTAGGCTAACCACAGCCTACCATCCAGTCTACAAAGCATACACCCTAACATCCAGTTTAAAATATTACATCATAAAAAAAATATACACCATACATGCGTCGGCCTAACTTAGGACTAGAAGTGGTGACTTAATTCTAATGTGTGTAAGGCTTCTGTGCTGTGTTTCAACTAAGCATTAGAGTTGTGGTTTTCTAAGTTTGGAAAGATTCAATTTAACATGAAGAGTTGATTTCACTTGAAGTTATTTAATTGATTTGGGAATTTTAATTTGTGTTTTCTTTTGTTTCATATGATTACACTTAGAAACTAAGTGTTATAAAGAGAATAAAGAGGATTGCCCTCTTTCATCCCTACCTTAAGCCACTTTCTAAAGCATGTTAATTTGATTTAGTTCTCTTTAATGAATGGCTTATTAAATGATTTAATTAATCCTAAGTTTAAGTTTACCTTAAATAACTATATTTAATTTGAAAGGCATCTTAAGGTTAATATAATTGAATTACTATCATATGACACATGTTAAATCATTCCTTTCCATCACATGTAACATGCATATGATTTAATCTTAAGTATATCTATACATGCAACACTTTTTAGCACACTTAAATAATGAATGTATGTGTACATCTGAAATTTATATTTTTATTGATTGAATTATTTAATATGTGTAAATTTAAAGCTCTATCAAAATTCTTATACAAAAGTACATAAGAATGAAATTAAGAGGGCATGTGTCGTTGTTAAACTAAGGAAGTGAGGTAATTAAGTGACCTCCTTATGGCTACTTAAAGCCTCATGTTCTTGGGATGCCCATTATATACCCATTTGTATTCAAATATATGTAAATTTGCATACATGAACATAGGAAAGAAAGCTCCAAGTCACATGATTAAAGAATTCAATCACTTGAACAATTATGGATGCATGCATTTTTAATATAAAAGAGAGATTCTTATTCTTTAATCACATGGACACACACACATGTATGAAAACATAAACAATTTGCTAAACCAAGGAAGTAAGGTAATCAAATGACCTCATTGGGGCTAGCCAAAACCTCGTACTCCTAGGATTTCTAGACTATATACTTTTTTTGTTTAGATACATATGAATGCATAAATAATCAAGAGAATGAAAATCATGCAAAACTTGCATTTTGTTTAATTAAATTATTTATGTATATGAATTAAATCTCTATTTAAATTTTAATGCTAAAATACATAAGAATGAAATCAAATGGGTGTGTACCATTGTTAAATAAGGGAGGTGAGGTAAGCAAATGACCTCATTGGGCTACTTAAAGCCTCATATTCCCTAGATGTCTAGACTATATATGCATTACCATCCAAACTTATGTAAATCAACATGTGAATAAAGAAACGAGGCTTTACTTCATACACTTTAAACTATAAGCACATACATCTCTTATGTATATATAACTATCATTACTACATATGTCATCATTCATTTACAAGCTTTTGAAAAATACATTTGGATTTAATAGTGATAATAACCACACATATATTAAATTAACTCAACACATGCAAGCTTTTCATAAAGGAAAATCATTTAATTTAATTTAACTTTAAAAGATGAATGCATGATTTCAAATGACATACAATATTTAACATGATTGGAAATGAATAAATAAATATAAATATACAATTTCATTCAATTAAATTAACTCTTAAGGGCAATCATATCAAATAAAATCATTTAAGATAAACCAATGTTTCTTTAATATCATTTTTAATCTCATGTTTTGAATTGATTTAAGGATGTTAGAAGATATTTTTTGATCCTAACCCTTTCCCATATTTGTTAATTAAATTGATTTAATGAAATATAATTAGGTTGATTTTATGAGTTAATTAGGTTATAATATGCATTAAATCCACTAATTAACCCTTTCTTATGTTAACTTAACATAATTACTCAAATAATTATGAGCCAATATGATATGAACATACATTGGAAATTAATGTAATGATCCTAAGAAACGAAAGGGGCTTAATGCAATTGGCTCACAATTAATGATTAATTAGGTTAAGAAACTTAATTAAGTACTCTTATAATTCCCCCACACATGTGGGTTAACTATAATTTCCTTTTGATTTCGTTAGGTTGTTGAACACCTAAAGGTCTACCCAAAACTTCATTAATTAAGATTCCATGTGACTATAATTTCAATTTGATTAATTAAGGAAATTTAATTAATTGATTAAGCCTTAGGATAGTTACCTTAATTAAAGTCAAATTTGTTGGCTAATTAATTCTGAATTTGGCATGTTGATTCAAGGAGATATCTTCTGCCTCTCATATTTTTCTTGGAATTATTTATCATCTAGTTCGAGAAATTCTAATTTTTAATCCCGATTGCCATCTTTAAATGATTTAATAACTATTAAAATTAATGAATAGTAAAATTAAGTAATTAAGGTTAAGTAATTAATGAAAATAGTTGGGATAACATGATCATTCATTAGGGCCCCTTCTCCTAATTATTTCAAAGTGTATTCTCTTAAAAGGTTTAATTAATATGCTTAGTAATTATGGGTAAATTAATAAAAATTAATAATGAAATGTGAATGAAACCAATTTAAGTAACTCAAGTTCAACCTGTTAATATCTTTATGTGTTTGTGGTATTTATTTTTGGATGAGGGGTGGACACCACGTAGATCGTAGGGGATAATTATTGAGGTGATCGGGTACGACATTGAGGTATCATGTACTATCTCGAAAGATAGAGGCATCACCCTACGATGAACCTAATCACCTAATAAGAACTTCTAAGGCATGATGGATTTTTGAATATACCAGAGATTTTTCCCTTACTTAACATGGAAAAATAAAACAAGATTTATATTAAGTCGAGTTCTTTAAGTTCCCTATGGAGGCAAGCCTCCATAGTTAATTACATCTTAGGAAATACAATTCTTTAAGAATACTTTTGATTAAATTAGATAATTATTATCACCAAAGATTTTAATCGTGGAAGGAGTGCTGGACTCGGATGGTGGTTGTGCTAATGATCTATACTGGGCAAGTGAGGTAGGCTGTTGCTGGGTTTCCACCCTCCTTGAGTTGTCCCTCACAACTGGCAAACCTTCCTTGGTGTTAGAGGTTTGAGCTGCTTCAAGCACCTGCAAAGAAAGTTTCATAATTTAGAAATAATTTTCTTATAAAGAAATATCCAACCTTCTTTTATCTTAAGAGGATTAGAAGTATCCCCAAGGATTACTCTGATGAAATTTGATGGTTGTTCTACTAAGTATTCCTTAGGAATAACTATAGCTCCTGACTTGTAGCTACATTCAAGCCAATCCTTGAAGGTAATGCAATCCACTAATATATGGCTTAGGATCATCACTCCTGCCCACTTCTTGCTACTTCTTAAGCTTGGGTAGTTAAAAATCAAGCTTCTTCAAGGGATTCTTGAAGATCTTCTTGACTACCCCCCTCTTGAATGAATATGATGTGTTGAGTCTTTCAACAAGAATAGGTGAGAAATAGCTACTTGGTGGTGGATATTAGTACCACTATTGAGTGGGCTACTATGGCGGCCGAGGAGGCGGTAGTAGAGGCTACTGAAATTTGGGCATCTCAAACTGAACTCTTGCTGGCTGCTTCCCCTTATCAACTATCATGACTATCCCAAGATTCTTTTCAAAGATCTTCTGAGGCTTAGGCTTAGATGATTGGTCTAAAAAGGGTAATGGTTTGACTTCCTCTTGCAGGTTAGCCTCCTTGCTGATTAATTTTGAAATGTCTCTATGGTGAAGGCCTTAAGCATGAATGTGACTAGGCAATAGATTTTCTTGAGTAGAATCTCAATAACATGCTGCTCCTACAATTGTGGTTCACATTTCATACTCAAGTTACACCATCAAAGAATATAATCAATAAGGCATTAATTTGTCATTTGCTCATCTACAATGAGGTACCCTATAGTTACCCTTTATTGAGCTCGTGCAAATCTCCTGATGAAGAGATGCTTTAACTCTACAAAGGTCTTCACCAAACTATTGGGTAGTTTGGCATACCAATCAAATTCTACCAATGATAGGTTATTGACAAATAACTAGAAAAGAAGTACGTCACTACCATCGGTCTTGTAACAAATGGATCGAAAGTGTGTTATATGCTGCCTTGGGTTCCCACTGCCATCAAATACTTTGAAGTATGGTGGCACAAAACCCTTGGGGTATTAAACTACATCAAATTCCTATGGGTAGGGTCTACCATGTGGAATAAATGAGGTCCCCCAAGCTTATGCCAATGCTTCCATCACCTACGCTCCACTAGTTATTTTATGTCATTTTCATGCATGGAGGTGCTATCGATGACCTTCCCATGCAAGCTATCAATGTGATCATCTATGGGACTGCACTTGGGATGATCTAGGATATGTACTAACTCAATCCAATCGGCCTCCATGGGGGAAGGTTATGAAACTAGGGTTTGGTTCTACATGCCTTAGACTACTGCCATCAACTCTTCTACCTTCCTTTCCATCCTGCTAATCTGATCATCTCTATGCTTGATTTGTTGGAGGAGGTGTTGAGTTGAGTCTGGTACCTCACCCTCCTCAACTACAACACCTTCCTAGCTATGCTAATATCTATGCAAGGATCATCGAGTGTCAACCGTGTGGACTTCTACTAGGTCATCTAACATGTCATCCTCATTGCCATCAAACTCTACCATACCCTCCTCCTAGTCAGACTAATCATCCCCAATTATCTGCCTCACCATGGCACGATGGTCCTCTAGAATATTATCCAAAGAATGGTCATCTACGCGACCCTGCTCTACTAGAACATAGGCTGGCTGATGACTAACTACCGGACTAAACTATGTAGAAGCTATGCACTGAATACTCTGAACTGATGGAGTACTCTCCATGACTGACTCAACTACCATGAGATCTACCTCGGTATCCACTCCCTCTTCTCCTCCAACTACTACGGTGGGGTGACCATGACACTATTAGGTTACCACTCCTCCTTCACCAATGTTGGGATGGAAGGTAGAGCAAGGGAACTTGGCCTTAGATGGAGTTGGATCCTTGGGCCATAGCCAGATCATCAAAGGAGAAGCTCTCTCTCTCTATATGGGGGCTTGTGGAACTTGGTGGGGACTGCAAATAGTGGAACCTAGACTGGTGAAGATGGATGGTGAGTGGAGCAGTGTAATCATGGAGACACCAGCTACCTCTCTGCCAAAGTTCTCCTTCGACTGGTGGAACCAATAAAGATAATCTGGTTAGAATGATTAGCTTGTCAGCTTGCCAATCAAGAAAATCCATCAAAATGGAGGTCATGATAGTTTGGCAAACCTCCTCATCTCTCTCTTGCCTACTTGGGTAGCAACTATGGCCTTAGTGGCCCTCTATGGATGAATCAATCCCTAACACTTATAGGGATCAAGCTCCTTAATTCATGCAATGTGCTAGACTCTGAGCATTCGTAAGCTCTCACAACTCTATGAAGTATAGAATGTAGACCTATTTAGGGCTTTCTCTTCTCCCTAGCTGGTGTCTCATACTCTGTAAGTGATGGGGGTAATGCGACAATCCTCTCGAAGTCCTCCTCTCTCTCTGAAGTTGAAAGAGGTGAAGCCTACTACCACCAAAGAGTGGAGAGGTCTCACGAGGGGAACCCTCCTTAGTGGCATGGGAGGCTTCTTCTACCTCCTTGGCCACATGCTCATAATTTCTTTTGATCTTATGGTTCTTATTACGCTGTTGGGTTTTTATGAGTGGGGTCAGACTAGAACTAGAACTGATCTCAAAGGTGGGGGACACTATCTTAGAAGTTAAGATAGCCTTCCCCTTCATAGTAGGGGGGATAATAGAGGTAGTAATAGCTCATGTCGAGGCTGTGATAGGGGCAACTAACTGTACTAGCAACTGTGGAAAGAGAACCTATACTACCATCCTCTTCAAGGAGGGGAACTCAGAGTCAAACTACAGATCAAACTGTAAAAGTGGCTTCTTGTCTACCACCTCCTCTCTACCGATTGTGGTGAGGACTGATCCCTCACATGTGACCTTGAACTGCTCAAATCCATGGCCGAACTTGATGACATGAGAGGTGGTGAGTATGACCTGATCTAGGGCCAAATCCACACCACAGGAGAAAGAGAAGATCAGCTTGCTGGAAGACATGGAGACAGACTGACTGTAGGAAGAAAGAAAGAGATGGGCTGGAATCTCTACTGCATTATTTGAAAGAGAACATGATTAGCCTTTGCTTTGATTGTCGACTTGAATTAGTAATTTTGATTTTTGAATTGGAACCCACATTCAGTAAATTTGAGTATGTTAAATATTGTTCAATTATATATAGATATTTTGGAGGGCATGAAGGAGAGATTTTTGTTGGATTTGCTTTTGATTTTGTGTTGGAACCCCCATCCAAAAAATTTGATTATGTTGAATGGGGTTTAATTATTTTGGACAGATTTTAAAAATTTTGAGGAAGGGATTTTTGCTTGTGTTTGTTGGTTGTTGTCGTTGTTTGATTGATTTTGAATTTGGAAAAGAATCCCTCATTTAAAAAATTTGATTATGCTAAATGGGGTTCATTAAATTTGTTTAAAAAGTTTAGAGAAGATTTTTCTTTGTTTTTGCATTGCATTTTATGTAAATTTAGTTGTATATTGGATAAATCTTACTTCCCCAAGCTAGCGGTAAGAGGATCTCAATTTTTCTTGATTTATGTTTGATTATTTTTCTTTTTTTATTTGATTTTCTTTTAACCTATTGGGGGACCCAATATGGGTTTGAAGACTTACTTGGAGTGAGGTCCTAAAACCTAAGAGATGCTGGCCAACTTTGCTTAAGGATGAAATAAGCAAAGTTCTAATGGAAAGAAAAATAGTCTTCGATCTATTTGAAATATAAGTCCACTATCGATACTTGGAGATAATAATTGACTACTAAAGATGGAGAGAGAAAAATCTCCAGTGAAGTTGATAGAAAAATCTATGGTGTTTTAATTTGGATGTGGGGTGGATACCATGTAGATCTTATGGGGTACTTATTGAAGTGGTCAGGTATGATATGGAAGTATGATGTACTATCTTGAAAGATAGAAACACCACCCTACAATGGACCTAATCACCTAATAATGACTCATAAGGCATGATGGGTCTTCAGATCTACTAGAGATCTTTCCCTTGCTTTACATGAAAAAGTAAAGATGGGTTTATTTTATGCCGGATTCTTAAGTTTTGTATGGAGGCAAGCCTCCGAAGTTAATTACATCCTACAAAATGAGATTTTCTAAGAACACTTTTGATTAAAATAGTCAATTATAGTCTCCAAAGATTTCAAGGTTAAGACTATCAAAGGATTGGTATTTTTAGAAAATAAAATGAGATTGCTTAATTGGAAAAACTTATTTTGGAAGCCAAAGGAAAATAAGTAAGAATTACTCATGATAATAAAAATCCTAGTGAGAACTCTAACTTATCCTATGATGATGTTTTATATGTTTAAATGTGAGAGGAATTATTTTATTTGAGTTGAAATTTTATTAGGTAGCTAGGGCTTATAATCCATCAACACAAGATTATGAAAATGCATATAAGGGACGATTTATGCTCGTAGCCCAAAAGAAATAAGAAACCTCGGATTCTTAATCTAGGAACTTTGGCACAAGCCCTAAATCTAAGTAGAAAGGGGGCATAAGGGTCAACCACTACAAGAGAGAGAAAACATGTCCAACTCTTCTGGACTTACAACCGCCTAGTGTGGCCGCCAGCTAACACCTCCTCCGATTTAAACCCATGTATGCTGATCTTATGAGATTGCAAGATGGCTAGGCTTGTTATTTAATTAGAAAAGAGACAAGAGTCCTAAACACACTCCCTAGAGACTACATCATGATTGGCATGAAATCATGGCTTAGACTAAATGCAAAATATTACAATTTCTATTTCATATTGAAACATTATTTTGGACAAAGGTTTAGAATATTTTATGCTTAAGTGCATAATGAAATTAAGGTATTAGCCAAATCAAAATTGAAATAGGGTGAAGCTCCATCATAAGGGGTTGCTCTCACAGGCCAAGCGGTCCCTAAAGTGTTGAAATGAAGGCCCTCATTTTTGCAAGAGTGATTCAATATGATATGCATGAAGTTATACATACAACATACAACTAATTGGTTGCTAAATCTTTTAATTATCTTGATTATAGCATAAGAGTTAAAGTGAGGTTATAAGTTGATTTGAAATTAAGTTATGAGTTGCTAATTGGAGTAGAAAAATTAATTTTGTCCTACGAGCCTACCGCATCCAGGCCACACATTCAAACATTAAGTTTAAGAAACTATGAAAAAGTTGCAGTTCTATTGCACAATCTAAACATAACATCAATCAAATATGAATAGATTTTGTAAAATAAAAAAAGGATGGTGCGGTCGAGTATCGCCGTGCAGCCTGAAAAGATAAAAATTAGGTAACCGAGCTCTACCCTTATAAAATCTAGATTATAAAAGAATAATTACAATTAGAATTGAATGAATGCTAGAGGGGGCCTTAATTCTTCATTTCTTCTTTCCTTTTCTTAGTTTGATTTTCTCTAAGGCATCACAAGGTACCCTAGGACTAAGCCTTCTAGCCATTGCTCATCCTAATCCCCCATGACATTAATCCTAATACCTATTACAAAAATTACATTTTTATGGAAAAGGTAAATCTAAATATACGTGCAAAATAGAGATTAGCAAAATATACATACAAATACAAGTAGATATATTTTATAATTTGGGCTTAACACCCTGCACATAGGTAACCAAGCCCACATGTCCTAATGTAGATTATGCTTAGGGAATAAACAAATTGTTGGCAAGATATTTATATTTATTTGAGCGGTCCTTTAAGCACAATCCTTTGCATAAAGAAATATTAGGCTATTATCGGCTAACATCCAGTCTACGAGTCATACACCCTAACATCCAGTCTAAAATATTACATCATAAAATGAAAACATAACATCACACATACACCGTCCTAACTTATAGCTAGAAGAGGTAACTTAATTTTAATGTGTGTGCTAAGGGTTGATGTGGTATGTCTTAGCTAGGCCTTTGAATTGAAATTTTATAAGTCTTGAGATTATTTAGGTTAACATGATGGTGGTTTCAATTGAAGTTGTTTAGAGGCTTGCAAATTTGAATTTGAATTTTTATTTTATTTCAATTGATTTACACTTAGCATCTAAGTGTTATAAAGGGAGGAGAGGGATTAATCCTCTTCATCCCTAATTTAAGTTGTTTCTAAAGCATATTATTATGACTTAGTTTCTTTTAATGAATGACTTATTAAATATTTTATTAACTCTAAGTTTAGGATAACTTTGAAGAACTACATTCAATATGAAATGCATCTAATATCTAATGTAGTTCACTTTCCATCACATAGATAACGTTGAACCATTCATTTTTATCACCCATAACATGCACATGATTTAATGCTTAGTATACATATACATAGAACATATTTTGGCATACTTAAATGATTATGAATAGATACTTTTGATAGAAAAAGAGGATTTTTATCTTTTAATCAAATACACATACATTTGTATAAAATATGTAAGAAGTACATGCTATTATTTAAACTAGGGAAGTGAGATAATCAAATGACCTCTTTAGGGCTACTTAAAGCCTCGTATTCCCAAGATGTCTAGACTATATACTTGTAATCTTAAATACATATGAATGTATACACAACTAAAAGAATTGAAATAATGCAAAATATTGTATTTTATTTGATTGGCCTATTTATGCATGTAAATTAAAGTTCTATCCAAATTATAATACAAATATACATAGAAATGAAATTAAATAAGTATGTGCCTTTATTAATCGGGGAAGTGAGATAACCAAATGACCTCATTAGGGCTACTTAAAGCCTCATATTCCAAGGATGTCCATAATATATACTTATTATCATTCAAACACATGTAAATCTATATATGAACATTGGAAAGAAAGAAATACCTTTACATGCTATACATTTTGGTGACTTAAATGGTTATGGATGCATGTGTTTTATTAGTAGAAAAAAGGATTCTCATTCTTTAATCAAATACACATATGCATCTATAAAAGATGTAGGCAAGTACGTGCCATTGTTTAAACCTAGGAAGTTAGATAATCAAATAACCTCATTGCTACTTAAAGCCTTGTATTCTCGGGATGTCCAAACTATATACTTGCTTTCTTAAATACATATGAATTTACACATAATTAGAAGAGTGAAAATCATGCAAAAATTATATTTTATTTGATTGAACTATTTACATATGTAAATTAAAGCTCTATCCAGATTTTAATATAAAAATAGATTTGAATGAAATTAAATAAGTACGTGCCTTTATTAACCAGGAAAGTATGGTAATTAAATGACCTCCTTGGGGCTACTTAAAGTCTCATATTTCAAGATTATTCAGGTTTCCAATATTTAGATCTCCATTTTATAAAGAAAAATTTTAAGTCATATTCTGTAATTTATGAATTTTCCTTTAATATAAAATCTATATAGAACATTGCCTCTACCTCCATATATAAATACAAAGTCAAAGAGAAACTTTAAAATGACAAGATTATTTTATTGTGTTTTTTTACTCTAAAATAGAGAAAGACCAAAGACAGATCATTCTGTACTTAAGTATTAGACTTTCAACAATAAAATAAAATAATTGATCTTTTTTTCTAGATTCTTGAGTTTTCTTAGTAAGGTTCTAGCATTTATCGAAGATTAATTTGGATCCAACACAATACTTAGATTCTTGAATTTGATCCTTACAAGAACTATAGTTTCACTTGGGAGCATCTCACACATTGGATTGAGCTTTAACTATGCCTTGCACATAAGATATCTCTCACCCTATTTCCTAGAAGAGAGAGAGAGAGAGAGAGAGAGAGAGATAGAGAGAGAGAAAGAGATTGAGAGAGAGTGAGAGCAAGCATTTGAGCCTAATCATAATAGTGATGGAAGTCGTTACTCCCATGAAATTTTGCCCTGAATGGTAGAATGTAGTACTACTCCAAATTCATTCATATAGATTGAGTTTTCCTCATTAATTGTTCAAATGTGATATTATTATTAAAAAGAAATTCTATTAACTATTGTGAACTTATATTTTTTGTATATGTAGCAACAACCTACTCTATCCAAAAGAAGATAAGCAACGCAAAGTCCTACTCAATTCATGCCATACTTAAATACACGGTTTCACTATAATTATATATATATATATATATATATATATATATATATATATATATATATATATATATATATATATACATGTCTGTATGTATATATGTATGCATGCATGTATTCAATTTTTGAATTTTAGTTGGTATAATTTTATTGTTAACTTGCAGGAGGAACCTAAAACCAACATGGTGTATAGACAAGTAGAGCAACCTAAGATGGGGAAACACCAGGTCTTGCTAGATGCTTTTGAAGATCCCTCACTTCCTGTTCTTAAGATTGAGGGTATCTGATGCCCTATCTGTTTGCATCCAAAAATTGTATTCTTCCTGGTTAGCTCCTCTTCATTTATATGTTTATTTAAGTTAGTTAATTTAAATTATTTTTTGATCATGCATGTCATTAATCCAAGCCTTGTGTTGATCACTTGTTGATTATAGTTCATAAATTTTTATTTATTTTACTTTAATTACTTTTCTTCTACATAAAATAATAAGATTTAATATTACATAAATTAGATTGTATATATTTTATGTTTATTTAATTTCTATTTTATTTTAAATTTTTTAATTTTCAATTTATGTTTATTTTCTCATGTTGTGATAATGCAGACTAATTCAAAGAAAAGCATGGTGCGAACCTTTTCCTGCACTAACCCGAACTGCGGTTGTAATTGGGAAGACGAGGGTGAAACAAGTAGAAGTGGTTGATGATTGCTTGAAACATTATAATTGCATTACTTTATATGAGGGATATCGAGAAAAAAAATCAAATAAAATTAGGAATAACTTCAATTCTTCCTACTTTTTATTTCATTTTTATTGTTGTAAAACAAAATATAAAAATTCTTAATTTTCTGAATAGAATGAGACATTGCCCAATTATTTGTTTTGACTATTTGATTTGTTTGGTTCTATTCTTATTTATTTTGAATATAACAACAACAACAACCACAACAACAAGCCTTTATCCCACTATGGGGTCGGCTACATGAATCCTTCTTCTCCATTGTGTCATATTATGTGTCAAATTCTCATTTAATTCAAGTATCCTAAGGTCATTTTTTATACATCTTAACCTAGTATTTTTAGGTCTACCTCTACATTTCTTAACATAAGGCAGATCTAATGCATCTACTCTGCTAAGCAGGTCATCAGAAGGCCGACGCTTTATGTGGACAAACCATCTAAGGTGACTTTCTCAAATCTTATCTACCATTGGAGCTACTCCAACTTTTTCATGAACATACTCATTTTGCATTTTATCTCTTAGAGTAAAGCCACTCATCCACCTAGACATCCTCATCTCTACAATAAGCTTGCATGTGGATATAAATATGAAGATGTGCATAGTGTGGCTTTCCTTCCCTTTTCTTTTAGCATAGTTTTGAATAGGATTTGGCAAAGTGTATAGTTCATTTGAAAAGAACACAACACTTGCCTAACTCCATTCCTATTCATTCCTATGCTATTACTTAAGAAGGACATCCACACTTGTACATATAAATTGCATAAATAAAATAAACAAATAAATATAAACTTTTTGCATCTTTCTTCTTTCATTCACTTCTTTTGTAAATGTGTTTGTATTTAAGGAAAGTGGTATATTAGTCTAGACAATCCCAAGGTTATGAGGCTTTAAGTAGCCCTAAGTAGGTCTTATACTTTACAACCCTGGCATTAACAATGGCGTTGTACTCACTTATGCCTTTCATACATACACATGTGCATGTGAATAATGGATAAAAAGAAACCCCTCTTTTCTACCTAATGAAAATCATGCATCATAAAGCATTCTAGTATTTTAAGTAACATTTCTTAGCATTCATCATAAGGTGTGCTAAACATTTTCATTTGTATGAATAGATATGCTTAGGATTCATTCAAATGCATGTGTGCATGTTGGGAAAGAAATGAAGTGATGTGTATTTTGTAATATTAATTTACTTCACTTAATCTTAAAATTTCTTTCTTTTTGAATATGTTTGTTTAAGAAAAATCTAAACTTAGAATTAATTAAAATACATAATAAATCATCCACTAAACAAAGTCAAACATGAATCTTCTTTAGAAATTACTTAGGATAGGGATGGAAAGAGAACTTCTCTTCTCTTTTCCCTCTCTTTACAACCTTTAGTAATTAAGTAGGTTCATTCAAACCAAACAAAAATCATCAAATAAATTAACCCAAATCAACTAAATAACTTAAATAAAACCACCCTCTAAGTTGAACATTTTCATACTTAGGAAGTCTAAATCGTAAAGCCTAGCTAAGTATACTACACAAATCATAAATAGCACACACATTAAGTTAAGTCATAACTTCTAGTTTTAGGTAAGGGAGGTGCGTGGCTTGATGTTTTCTTTTATTTTGTGATGTATTATTTCTATTCTGGATGTTAGGGTGTATGCGTAGAATGAATGGTAGGATGATTTAGTCTAATCATTATTTTCTACGGGGGATTGTTCTTAAGAGGAGCTGTAATAAAAATATATATATGCTTTTGTTGTGCAGGTGCTTATACCCCTAAGCATAATCCAATAGGCCAGGTATACTTAGTTACCCATGTGTGGGGTGCTAACTCCAAAATACATGCTTAGGATTTGTATGGTTTGTTTAGCTAATCTCCATTTTGCAAGTGTTAGTTAGATTTACTTTTCTCTTCATGTAATTTTGCAATTAGGATTTTGGAATGAATGTTATGGAGGATTATGATGAGCATTGGTCATAATATTACATCTTATGTACCATGTGAAGCCTTTGGAGAAATCACCTTCCAACCATCCAAAAGAAAGAACAAAAAAAGATAGAAGAAAGAAGAAAGAAGAAAAGAAGAAATGAAGACCCCCATAAAATGAATTTTTCTTACTTGATTGTAAATAAATTAACTTGTAATACAGGTTGTATAAGGGTAGAGCTCAACTACCCAATTTGTTTTTAGGTTTGTGATGGTGCTCACAAATGGCATTTTATTCTTTTTTTGTTAGCTTTATAAAATGTTTGATTTTTTTTCTTGCTTGTGCATTAAGATGGCATATTTTCCTAGTTTCCTCCTTGCTTGATGTATGACCTAGATGAAGATTAGGCTCTTAGGAAAAAATAAATCTTCTACCAAATTAAATAACTCAAAATTAAAAATAAAGAACTCTTAACCTCACCTAAAGCTAAGGCTAAAAATCAAGATAAAAGAATTAGCAACCCTTTAGCTGGATAAGTATTTATTTTCTAATATCATGCATAAAAGTATATTGTTTCACTCTTGAATGGAGAGCTTCCACCTTTGCCAGAGAACTGGGCTTGACCTTTGAAAGCCATGGTTGAAATACACCTCCCCCTTCTCTCTGATTTTTGGCCCATAATCTTATTTCTCATGCATTAGACATATGAATCCTATAAGCCTGAGTCAAATGAATGTCCAAAAATAAAAGTAAAATATAATATGATTTGCATTAGATCTAGGTCATCTTTCATGCCCTTACATGATCTAGTCTCTTAGGGAGTGAATTTAATTACTTAGTTTCTTTCTAAAATAAATGACAGCCTAGCTATGTTGCATGAACCATATGACTTTCTTACATGAATTTAAAATCGTAGGAAGAGTTAGTTGGCGACCACCCCTAGGTGGTTGTTAGTCTAATAGTCTGATTTATCCTCTTTTATGGAGGTAAACAAAGTACTCATTTGTGCCTTAGATTTAGATCATACTTTTGACCTTGGCCAAAGCTCCCTAGATTTAGGTTCTGAGGTTGCTTCTCCCAATTGTGCGTTATAAGTATAAATCCTCACCACTTAGGCATTCCCACGATCTTGTATCATGGAATTGTAAGCCCTAACATTCTAATTAAAAATTCAACTCAAACAATCTAATTCAATTTCAAAAATATAAAGCCCAACCATAGGGTAGTTTGGGATGCTTACTAGGCTTCCTAGTATCTTAAGCATCCCCTACTTGTTTTCATTTGGCTTCGATAAGAACTCCCTCCTCTTGATCAATCCCACTTGACTTTCTAAAAATAAACCAATCGATTGATAGTCCTACCCATTGAAATCTTTGGAGATAATGATCATTTACCTTAATCGAGTGTATTCCTAAGGAATCCCCTTCCTTAAGATGTAATTAACTATGGGGTCTTGCCCCTATAGGGAACTTAATGAACCCAGTTTAAAATAAACCCTTCTTTACTTTTCCATGTAAAGTGGGGGAAGAATCTCTAGTACATATGCAGACTCATTGTCCTTAGGAGTCCTTATTCAAGTGATTAGGTTTATTGTAGGGTAGTGACTTTTATCTTTTGAGTTAGTACACTTCTCCTTAATGTCATACCTGATCACCTTAATAAGAACATCTGTGGATCTACATGATGTTCGAATGCAAAGGATATATTTCTTTTTTCATTTTATCAACATAGATTGATGATGGAAGTATACACTTAGAAGATGTAAATTTTTCACCACAACTGTACAACCCGAAAAGGAAAATAGGTGGTCGAGCTCTACCCTTATACAACCCGATACATAAAAGAATATTTTATAATTTACAAATGATAAATGCTATGGGGGGAGGGGGGTCTACAAGTCTTCATTCTTCGTGTGTCCTTCATTTCTTCATGTTTTTGTTCCCTTTGATTTGGTTAGCTTCAAGGCATCGCATGGCACCCAGGACAAAGCCTTCTGGCCAATGCTCATCCTAAACCCCCATAGCATAAATCTTAATTCCTAATGCAAAATTACAATTAAAATAGGAAATAAAAATCTAACTACATCTATAAGATAAGTGTTAGCTAAACACACATACAACCCAAGAAGTTATATTTATAATTTAGACTTAACACCCTACACATAGGTAACTAAGCCCACCTATCCTAACTTGGATTATGCTTAAGGGGCTCAAGCAACCTGCAAGCAAAGCATTTATATTTATTTTTATAGTGGCCCCTTAAGCACAACCCCCTACAAAAAATATGATTAGGTTAATCACGGCCTAACATCCAGTCTACGAAACATATACCTAACATTCAGTCTAAAATAATACATCACAAAATAAAATATACATCACACCATGCACTATCCTAACATAATACTAGAAGTGGTGACTCAATCTAATGTGTGTGTACTAAGGCTTGTGTGGTTTGTCCTAACTAGGCTTTAAAGTTAAGATTTTCTTAGTGTAGAAAGATTCAATTTAAATGGTGATTTCACTTTAAGAGCTTTAATTGATTTGCAAGTTTTAATTTGTGTTTTCTTTTATTTCAAATGACTTACACTTATTAACTAAATATTGTAAAGAGAAGAAAAGAGGTTTCCCTCTTTCATCCCCACCCTAAGCCACTTTCTAAAGCATGTTAATTTGATTTAGTCTCTTTAATGATTGGCTAATTACATATTTTAAATTAATCCTAAATTTAGGTTCACCTTAAATAGTTGCATTTAAGAAGAAATGCTTCTTAAGATTAATTTAAGAAAACTACTAATACATGACATACATCACATTATTCCTTTGATGTAACATGCATATGATTGAATCCTAAGTATAAATATACATACAATATATTTCTTTTAGCACACATTAAATAAAAGATGCATATATGTATTTTGTAGAAAATGGGATTCTCACTCATTAGCTAAATGCACATTCAAGTATATAAAAGTTTTAAGCAAGTACTTCGCCATTGTTAACTAGGGGATTGAGGTAAAGACCTCCTTGGGGCTACTTAAAGCCTCACATCCCCGGAATGTCCAGACTAGATATACCCACTATTCTTGGATACACATGAATGTACAAATGACTACAATAATGGAAAACCATGCAAAAGATATATTTCTTTCAATTAAATTATTTATGCATGTGAGCTAAAGTTGTAAAGGAGATTTTCATTCATTAATTAAATGCATATACAAGTGTATAAAAGTTTTAAGTGGATACTTCGCCATTGTTAACCATGGGAGTGAGGTAAAGACTTCATTGGGGCTACTTAAGGCCTCATGTCCCCGGAATGTCTAGACTAGATATACCCGCTATTCTTGAGTGCACATGAATATTCAAATGACTACAAGAAGGAAAATCATGCAAAAGTTGTATTTATTTCAATTTAATTATTTATACATGTGAGCTAAAGTTCTTTCTAAATACGAAGATAGAAATACATAGGAATGAATTCAAACAAATGTTGTATCCTTTTCAAATGGGCTATACACTTGTTAACATTCAAACTTTATGTAAATTCATATAGATTAAAGAAAGAGAACTTCATATCACATGTTCTAAGCCATAGACACATGCAAGCTTATATATACTTATAATTATTATCACTCCAAATAATATAGCTTACTTATAAACTTTTGAAAATAACTTTGATTTAAAAGTGATAATAGCCACACATATTCATAGGTTAATCAACACATGCAAGCTTGACATAAAGGAAATTCATTTAAATTTAAACATTTTAAAAAAATGAATGCATGAAACCACATGACACACATCATTTAATATGATTTTAAAGAAATAATAAGACATAAAACACATCTTTCATTCAATCAAACTAATTCCTAAGGAAAATCATATCAAATAAAAGCATTTAAGGAAAACCAAGCCTTGTTAATGTCATTTTTCATTTTATTTTTTGATTTGATTTAATGAAATGAGGGAAAGTTTGCTGATCCTAATCCATTCCTATGTTTGTGATTTAATTTGGTTTAATGAAAAGTAATTAAGTTGATTTTATGTGTTAATTAAGTTATGATATAAATTAAATCAATTAATTAACCCTTGCCTATGTTACCTTAAAGTAATTAATTAAATAATTATAAGCCAACATGATATGTGTGGAAAAAAAATTGTAATGATCCTAAGAAACAAAAGTGCTTAATGCAATTAGCTCATAATTAAGAATTAATTAGGTTAAGGAACTTAATTAAGTACTTTATAGCTTTCCTACAAATGTGGGTTAACCATAATTTTGTTAAATGTCTTTAGGTTATAAAACACATAAATATCTACCCATGAATTGATTAATTAAGTTCTGATGTGTTTTAGATTTTAATTAGATTAATGAAATCAATAATCACATAATTAAATTTAAACTTAATTGTCACATGGGTTAACTATCCTCCAAATGAAGTAGACTTAGGGAAAAGATTAGGAAAGAGGCCCCAATTTAATCTCTAAGTCTCCTCACTATTAAATAGTGACAAATGAGCCCAATTAATTAATTAAATTACTATTCATGTGATTAATTAAGCCTTAATCAAGTTAGAAGAATAATTAAGGCCCAGTTAGCTAATTCTCCTCATTAATTAACCAATAAATCCTAAGAAAATTAGAGAAGGTAGAGGTTATCCCCTAAACAATCTCAAAAATTTGGGTTAATTAATTAATTAATTACTGAATAATTAAGGTAATTTATTTTTCAATTAAACCATAATTAAGCTCTAATTATTTTTCAAAATCAATCAAGGATATTTTTGATAAATTCCTCTTTGAAATACCTTAAAAATAAATATTTATTTGCATTTTTATAATGTTACTATGATTTGTGCTAATTTTCCAAAGTTTCAACTAATTTAAATAATTTTTCATGATTTTTATAAAGTCCATTAATTTATTTTTACTAAATTAGACTATTTGAGCTTCATAATGTAATATCCCCATATCCAGAAATATCTTTGAAATTTATAAAGTCCATTAACTTTAGTTTGCAATCTTTGAAAATGTCAAATCAATTTGATGTGTATTTTTGGTTTAAATAACAAAATTTGATTTTCAATAAAACTCAAATTAAGCTCAACATATTTAGCTCAATTTAGGGATTTTAGGTTTGTTGGATTCATCTTAGAAAAAAGAATCCAACACGCTTTTATTTACAATTTTTGGTTAAGTATTTTATTTTCTATGAATTGCTAAAATTTTAAGTAAATTTATTAATTTTTAAAAGTTGAAAATCCAGAATTTTCTACTTATCCCATGCCACATGTCGATTGATTGGATTCACGTGGCGAATAAGCGATTACGCGCGTATGGATCGATGATCACGATCACGATGACAATCTAGATTGCGTGATTGAGGTTGGCAAGCGGATCTAGTGAAATCATAGCTGTCCATTTCCCTAAATGGGAAATCGGATGGCTGCTGCTCTTATTCTCTGAAATCGATGAACTAGAGCTCGAAAAATAGTAAAACTGAATGGAAATATGGGTTTTGAGCTCAATTTTTTGGTGATCTTCGTAGGAAACACCCCAAAATGCATGGGGATCATATAAAATGAAGAATGCAAGAGAAATCTATAGAAAAATCCTAAAATTAAGCACACATTGAAGCAAACAAAAGCTCCTAAGGCCGGCTACAGTTCTTGAAATTCACCTCACCAGGGAAGATTTTTGGTGGCATTGTTGATCCAAGCTTGCTCCTGGATGTAAGAAGAAGCTTTGGGATAGACCTAGGCTCTTGCATCCCTTTGGAATGATGTATCCACCAAGAGTCATCACTTCCTAACTGGAATCCGCTTGACTTTTGGTGGCTTTAGCTCAAAGGAAGTAGGTGGATCAATCCTGGTTGCTTGGGGAGCTCTTGGAGAGTGAAATGAGGGCAGAATGAGAAATTTTCCAACCTCTCTTCTCTTGTGTTTGGTTTTGGCCGAAAATCACCTCTCATTGTGATTTTTTGGCTCATAGTGGATGTCCAATGTGGCTTGGGAATGATAGGGAATCATACTAGATGGCTTAATTTGGTTGGCCAAGAGGGATTAATGGGTGTCAAAGCAAGGGGAATTGGAGATCCTTGATGCCAAGTGTTCCAATGGGGGAGATGAGGTGAATTCACCTCCCCATGACTCATGGCCAACCCAACCACCTCTTCGATCAGGTTGGTCAGTGTCCTTGGAGCCTAGGTGGACCAATTGATGAGTGCCAAGTGGCCAAGGAAGAGGAATGACTATTTACATCGGTATTTTATCTTATGTGATACCTTTAGACCAAGGGTAGAGTGGTAATTTAGCATTGATTTTGATTTGGACATATTTTAAATGAGTCAAAAGTGAGTTGGACCAAATTGCATATCATTTGGAGTTCATTTAGTTCAATTTTACTTAATTTGAACCATTTCGGTTAAATTGGGTCAAAATAGGTTAGGTTGACCAATTGGTCAAATTGGGTCAAACTAAGGCTTGGGTTAAGTTCTTTTGACCATTTAGAGATGATTGTATATTTTGGTTTGATTTAATTTATATTTAATTTGGGTTTAGTCTAATTTGACCATTTATGTCAATTTAGGCTAAGTGGGTCAATTGGATTCAATTGGCCAAATTAGATTCAATTGTGGCCTTGGACAAGTTTAATAGTCAATTTGGAATGAATTTGAGCCATTGGTTGCAATCAATTTGGATTGGATTTTGATTTGACCCATTTTGAAAATTTAGGTCAACTTGGGTCAAGAGGGATAATTGGGTTTAATTTGGCTCAATTGAAGGTCAAGTCATGTTCAAGTACTGATTTTGGGTTCATATGTATCATGGGTTTCAATATATTTGGCTTAGGTTATAATTTGGCTTGTTTGAGTTCATACGGTTTAAAAAGGTTGACTTGGCCAAAGGTGTAGGTTGACTTGGTTTGACCCAACTTATATTAATTGATCATCCTAGGGTGCTCAACAATCATGACATGAAGTTTGGATTGACTTGGGATGAATTAGATTTTTGTTCATGTAGGTCAAATTGGCCACTTTGGGTCAAGTGAACTAATTAGATTTATTTGGATTGATTTTAGGTTGAGTTTGCTTTAGTTGTGTTTATATATGGATTTGGGATTGATATATAAATCCAATTGAAATTGATTTGGATTCAAATTTGAAAATTTTAAGTCAAATGAGCTACGTTGGGTTTGACATGGGTTAACTTTGGTTTGGCTTGATGATTGTAGATTTCGTTTATATTTGGATAGTTAATTGAAGAAATGATTGATTTATGAGAAAATCAATTGAATTTGATTTAATTTAGATGGGATTAGGCTATGTCCAAGGAATTGGCTCAAAGGGCTTAGGAAGCGTTTGGATATGGATTTGATTTGGTTTGGATTTAGGTTTGGATCATGATTTGAAGTTGAGTTTGAGTATGAATTTGATAAATTGATTGAAGGGTTGAATTAATCTTTGAGAAAATCAATTAAATTTGGATTGATTTGGATTTGGCTAAGGCTAAGTCCATAAGATAAATCATAGGGCTTATGAATGATTTTGATTTTTGATTCGATCATGGGCTTCAATCATTTGATTTGGATTTGAATTTGGATTTTGAAACTTGAATTAAATTTGAGGTTTGATTATAGGATTGATAGGGTGAATCTGGATTGGATTTGGCTTATAGGGTGGGAGGGTTATCCTAATCCATAAGGCATTACCTAATCCTATGATTAACCTTTTTAAGTCTCTAGGTTTGGGTTAAGTGTTCACTTAATCACTAAAAGTGTCTTATGACTAAGAAAGTCTTAGTGTCTAGAAGACTCCTAAGTGTAAGATGAGGAAATTGAGAAGTCACTCTAAAAGTGAGGTCAACAGGACGTTTCACCATAAAACATTTCTGATGTAATTGCCAACTGCGGAGGATGTCGCACTCAAATAATTTAAACTCGGCTAATTTTCTTGTAGAAGAATCTACCATAGCTATTTTGGATAGATAATTCATTTGGCTGAATACAGAAGATGAAACCCACCCCCCACCCCCCCCAACTCATTTCCTCCTCTCTCTCTCTCTCTCTCTCTCTCTCTCTCTCTCTCTCTCTAGACGAAGAGAATGGAGTTAGGGCTTGCGAATTTGCATCCAAAACATGTTTATTTTCTCAATTTTCTTTATAGAATTGAAGGTATGTGTGGTGTTTTAATTTGGAACTGTAGGGACACCACGCAGATCTTAGGGGGTACTTATTCAGGTGATCAGGTGCTATATTAAAGTATGTTGTATCTATTGACCTCACTTTTGGAGTGAGGATTCACACTTCTCATATTAGATCTAAGAGTCCCATAGACACTAGATTCTCCATAGTCCTAGGATACTTCTAGTGATTAGGTGAACACTTAACCCAAACCTAGGGACTTAGAAGGATTTGCCATAAGATTAGGCTATGACTTAGGACCAAGGTAACCTACCCATCCTATGGCCTAACCCATGACTTATGCCTAACCTTAAGTCCAAAATCCACTTCAAATTAATGTAAACCAAATCTCAAATCAAGCCAATACCAATTGAATCCAATCTCATATCCAAACTCCAAGCCAAAATCAAACCTATCTTAACCCTATGAATCAATCCTATGGATTTGACCTTAAACCTCCTTCAACCAAACCAAACTTAATTGATTTTCTCAAATCAGTTAAACCATTATCTCAAACTCTTCCAAAAAGCTACAATCAAACTAAAACCAACAATCAATTTAATCAATAAATTTAATTAACCCAAGTTAGCCCATTTAAACCTAAATATCCAAATGAACCAAGATCTAATTAAACCCAACTCAATTTCAATCAAAGCCATCAATCAATCCTAAATCAATTATCAAACTCAATAAAACTTAATTCAACAAAAAATCAAGCTAATTGACCCATTAGGCTCACTTGACCCAAAGTGACCTAAAGGATCAATTTGGGCCAAATTCCAATCAAACCCAAATTTGATTGAACTAACCTATCCACCTACAATAATTATTGATCATCCTTAATTGATCAATTGTAATAAATTGGGTCAAACCAAGCCAATTTGATCATTTGACCCATGTTAACCCTTTTAGCTTACATGAGCCAAATGAACCAAATCCCAACCTACATCAAATTGATTGAAACTAATCATCATAACTAACTTCAAATCAACCCTTGAACATGACTTGAACATCAATTGAGCCAAATCATGTCCAATTGTTTCCTTTGACCCAAGTTGACCCAATTTAAACTAAAAGGTCAAATTGGGTCAAATCAAAATCTAATCCAAATTGATTGAAACCAATGACTCAAATCTATTTCAAATTGATTATTGAATATGATCAAAGCCTCCATTGAACCCAATTGACCCATTTAGCCCAAATTGACCTAAAGGGTCAAATTAGTCAAAAGAATTTCTAAATCCAAATTAATTAAAATCAAGGCCTACAGTCATATTGTAAAGGTCAATTGAACCTAAACTAACCCCTAACCCAAGCCAATTTGGCAACCAAATTAGTCAACTTAGCCCATTTGACCCATATGAATTAATATGAGTTAAATTCAAATATAATACAAACCAAACCAATTGAACCAAATTATTCCAAATACTCATTTGAACTTGTCTCAACCCATGGTTTGACCTAATTTGACCTATGTGGGGAAAATTAAGCCAAACCCACTCAAACTAAGCCCAAACCCATTCAAACTTGGCATGGCCTATCCTTGGGTCAACCCAAATCCAACTCAATCTAATTCTAACCTAAATTGACCCATTTTTCAATGGGTGAAGCCCTTTGAATGAGACAAAACCCACATTTGGCTGGTCAAACTCATTCTCCTCCCCTTAGCAGCCACTCTAAGCTCCAAATGGACATAAGAACCATTGACTCACTTAACCCAAAGCTGTTTGGGTTAGCCATGAACCAAGTGGAGGTGAGCTAACCCACTTCCCCTCATTGGAACACTTGGAAACCAAGAACAACCACCTCCTCCCCTTGGCCGCCACTCTCCCCTCACTTGGCCACTCAAGCCAAGCCACTTTAGTTTTGCCTTGCCACCCACGACCGCCTACACTGGTTATACACCTACAAATTGTAAAGAACATCCTAGCCATAAAATTTGAGGGAGGAGAGGGTGTACTCCCCTAAATTAGAATTCATTCTAGACATTGAGCATCCTCAGAGCATGAGAGAGCCAAGGTGACCTCCCCGAGCATTTTCCCGAGCTTTCTGAGCCTACCCATTGCCAAAAATTCCAAGCCTAAAATAGGACAAGGCTAAACTTTGTCCAACCTCCTCCAAATTCCACTATCTTTAAATTAACTTCACCCACACCTTCACCAAGCTCTAGCGAAGAATCGAATCAATTCTTGATCGATTCAAGCACTAAAGACTACTCCAAGCTTAACTTCAATGAGTTTTCAAGCGACATTTGATCCACAGAGCTGCCAGGGAGGAGGCAAGCAGCGAGCTTATAAACATGGCATCATCTCTTCAAGACGAAGCTACCTCGATCAATTAATCATCATTCCTAAGTTTCAGTGAGGTATATTCTGGTAAACTATCATTTTCTCAATTTTTTTTGAGCCTTTGTGAAAGAAATGTTAATGTCGTGTGATTCCCACTGTTAAATCCTCTTAGATCCCCTCCGTGAATGTTTTGCGATTGATTATGAGCCTCCACGAGCTCCGGTGAGCTCAAGTTGAGTGGGGAAGGGCAGACGATGTCCATCTTCCATTGCTTGGGAGGTGACGGATCATCCACCATCTATTTTGCATGATTGGAATAGATGACCATGATTAATCCATTAGATTATCTCAATTTTAATTCTATAGGAACTACAGGATTAATCCTTACCATTTGATCTTAGATCAGATGATAGGGATGAAAGCACGTCCGTTGCTGCCACATCAGCGCCACGTCAGACCATTTAAGTGGCCAATCCTACAATGCCATGTGGAAAGTGCTTGAACGTTACCCACCCGCATTGCACTGGCAAGATTAAGGGTTACTTAAAGCTTAAAAATTGATTTTAATTATTGAAACTTTATAAATTCATAACTAATTGTACAAAAATCTAAAAAAGACAAATAAATACTCTTTGGAATGGTAAACATAGGAGAATTTAATAAAAATGATTTCATTTAATTTTGAATAGTGATTAAGGCTTAATTAGAATTTGGTTTTTTTAATTAACTTAATTAATCCATAATTACTCAGGCAATTAATCTCAAATTTGGCATGATGATTTAATGGGATGACCTCTACCTCCCATGATTATTTTTGGGATTTATTGGCTAGGTAATTAGAGAAACTTGAAATTCAAATATTAAATACTCTCTTAATTAATTTATTGATTAATTAAGATTCTAAATAGAGAAAATTAATTAATTCAACTTCATTAATCACTAATCAACTGTGATATGATGAGAAATAGTGATTAGGATCTCTTTCCTAATTACTTTTCTAAATTAATTTCATTAAAGAGACTTAATTAATATGAGGTTTAATTAAGAGATCAATTAGCTAATTAATGGTTAATTCAAATCAAACTAAAATGCTAATCACTTTAGATAAGTAACAATGAAATTAAGGGTTTCTCTTTATGTGTTCAATAAAATAAAGGTCATTAAAGAAATTATGATTAACCCATAAGTGTGGGAAAATCATAATAGATTCTTTAGCTTAATGACATGCACATTTATGATGATTGAAAAATAGTAATTAAACATTGCCATATAATATATTCAATTACATTAAGTCTGAAGGACAATCAAGCCAAATAAATATTCTTTAAGACTAACAAAAATTCTTATAAAATTTGATTTTCGTGTTTGAATTATTAAAACATAAAGGGAGAGATGATACTTAACACTTACCCCATCTCATGTTTGTGATTTAATATGTTTAAGGAAAGCAATTAAATAAATTCTTATGACTTTATTAAGTTTAAACCATTAAGCACATTGATTTGATTACCCTTCCCTAAGCTTCTTTATCTTAATTAACTACTTCATCATTATCCTTCAATGATATGTTTTTAAGAAACTAAAATTTGCAATGCACCTAAAGGGATCTAATGTAATTAGGTTCATGATTAAGACTTAATTGAATTAAAGATGGAATTTATCTAATTGAAGTGCCCTTATGATTTTTCTATACCAATGAGTCAATCATAATTTCCTTAACAACTTTATGTTATTAAACACATAAAGGGAAACTAATGAATTATATTTGAATTGTGTGACCAATTAGTAATTTTGTTTGACTTCCATTTTTATTATTAATTTTTTTAATTAACCATAATTATCACATATGCTGAGATTAATCCCATGGTTTCAAAGGGATTAAGTAAACATTTCTAGCTCGATTAATCATGGTCGTTCATTCTAATCACATGTAACGAATGATCGATGATTCATCATCCAATGAGGGCCTCAAAACGGACATCATTTCCCTTCTACCACTTGATCTGAGCTTGCCAAAGCTCATTCAATAGTGAAAATGACTCTAAAATGATCAGGGAATGAATATAAAGGGATCCTACAGTGGAAATCGCATGAAAACACAATTTACTTCAAAAAAGACCAATACCTATATGGGAAACTATGATTTTTGAATTTTTACCTCATCGAAGCTATAGACCGGTGGTCCGTTGATAGAGGTAGCTTCCTCTTGAAGGGAAAAACATTATTGAGAAGATCATGAGCTACCTCCCCCCGATTGCTGTGTGGACCAAATGCTGCCGCAAAGCTCACGAGAGTTGGTCTAGGGACGTCTTTCGATGGGCGAATCACTCAGGAAATGATTCATTTTGGCTCACTGAAGTGAGTTGAAAGTGTGAGAAGGGTTAATTTATGTTTAGTAGGGATTTTGGAAACTTGGATGGACGGAGCTCTTGGGTACGATCTAGTGATAGTCTCGTCAATGGTGGAGCACATAAAGAGCTCAGGAGAGGGAATCAGACTATGTGAAATGCTCTGGGGAAGGTGTGAGTTGAGTTTGAATACATAGGGAGAAGTACACTCTTCTTCCCAACTGAACCAGGGGTTGAAATTGGTTCAACCTTTGGTAGCCATCTAGTTTGGGTAGGTGATCAGATGTGATAGGGGACTATTGAGGTGGTTGAGAGTGAGAGGCTAAGGGACTATAATGGTCTGGGTGTACAACCTCTCTTAGTTGGACCAATGGATTACCATGGGTGAACTCATCCTCTCTTGGGAAAAGGCTAAGCCCAACAGCTTTGGATTAGGTTGGGTCAGTGGTCCTCTTGTCTAAGATGAGCCAAAGGTTGCTACTAAGGAGTGGGGAGTTGGAGAACCCATCCAAATGGGGATTTCGTCCCATTTGGGTGGCTTAGTTCAATGGGTTTGATCCAAACCATGTTCACCATTTTTTGGACCCACTTGGGCAGGCTCATGGTGACCCAATGATGAGTCATGGCAAGTTTGGTTGGGTTTGGCTCAATTTGACCCATATGGGTCAAATGGGTTTAATTGGGTTATATTGATCATTTTGACCAAATTGGGTCAAAGTGAGAGTTTGGGTAAATTTAATTGGTTAGTTGGAATGAGTGAGTGCAATTGGTTTGATTGAATTTTAGTTATATTTTTATTTTGGTTCATATGGTTCAATATGGGTCGAATGGGTCATGTTGACCAATTTAATCAAATTGGCCAAATTGGCTTGGGCATGAGTTTGGTTTATGCTCAATTGATCATTTGAGAATGATTGTAGGTGTTGGTTTGAATTGATTTGGATTAGAATGAGTTTTGATTAAATTTGATCTTTTAGGTCAATTTAGGCTAAGTAGGTCAATTGGGTTGGCTTAGTCAAATTGGCTTCAATTGATGATTGTAGGCTGTTCAATAATCAATTTATGATTGAGTAGAGGCATCGATTGCAATCATATGGTTGAAATGATTTTTGACCCAATTTGGCCCTTTAGGTCAATTGGCTCAACTTTGGGTTAAGTGGTCAAATTTTCTTTGACCCAATTGATTACAATTGGGTAATCAAAGATGATCAACAATCATTATGGAAGGATTCAATGAGTTAACTTAATCCAATTTGGGCTGGATTGTAGTTTGAATCAAATTGATCATTTAGGTATCATTAGGTCAAGTGAACCAATTAGATTGATTGGGTTGACTTGGGTTGAGTTAGTGTCAATTAAGTATTGAGAGGGGATCAATGATGGATTTAGAGTTGATTAGTGACTTTGATTATAATTGATCCGAGAACAGTTAGGTTTTGGCTCATTTGAACCCTTTAGGTTAAATGGGCTAACTTGGGTTGGTCACTTTTCTTTGGTTCAATTGGCTTGATTACAAGTATTGGCATGTCTTGAAATGATCTAATGAATAATTAGAGAGGTTAAAAAAACTAAGTTAGATTTAGCTTACTTGAATGGGTTTTAATGGAGTTTTAGGATTGTGGTGGGTTAACTTGGGTTAAGGTCCAGGTTAATTTGGTTTGGAGCTTGGATTAAAAAATAAAATTAAATTAAGATTAATTAAATATATCTAAGCTGGTTTACCTCTAATCATAGAGCTTAAGTTTGAATGAGTTGGTGGGCATGAATCTTGGTTTAGGCCTTAAGGTAAGTGAAGCCTATTTGTCTTATGGCAAACTTTTGGGATAGGGTTATCTTCTCTAAGTCTCTAAACTTAGGTTTAGTATTTTCTTAATCACTATAAGTGTCTTAGCACTAAAAAAATTCAAATGTCTAGAAGGTTCCTAAGTCTAAGATGGAAATATTAATTCCCACTCCAAAAGTAAGGTCAATAATATACCTTAAACACTTCCTTCTATTGTTATTTCTTCAGGATTTAATATGTTGGTTTTTGAGAAATAGGAATTTGAAGTTCTAAGGAACATTTGGTTATTAGGTTAAATCTTGTCCAAACTTATTTGAATTTGCTAAATCTTAATTTAAAATGTTGATTTATGTTTAGATCTTTTATTGCACATGTTAGTTTTAATTTATTGTATTATTCTAAGATTTATTATTATTATTATTCTAATTCATTTAATATTTAAAATTATTAATTATAAGATTATCAAAATTTTGTTAGACTTATTTAAAATTTACAATATTTATTAGGTTTAGGTTTTTCAAAAAAATGAATTTGGTGATTATAGGCTACTACGACTATTTACTAAGAAGTTATAAAAAAAATCATAGCAAATGACTTAGATACTTAGGGCATTACATGAAATTAGTTATTTATTATGCAATCAATAGTACTTATGTAATGGTGATAGAATGTTAATTGAATTCTCATATATTTCTTTCAATTTACCCAGCTCATGGATATCTGTAGAGAGCAATCATCGATGTACAATAGATTGCATCCGAGTAGATAATGATTAATTGATGAATTCTTGAGTGGTATTGAACACTTCATACATGTGGCATCTCAACTTTTTCCTTACATTTTTGAAGGAAAGTTTAGATGTCCATGTATAAGGCACAGGAATTAGGATTTCTTAATATTAAATGACGTTAGAGTGGATTTGTATCGTAGGGGGTTCCAATCAAATTATTTTGTTCTGAACTTCATATGGTGAGCTCGAGCAACATGTTGATGTTGATAGAGGTGCCTCAATGAGTCATGCATATCTTTTAAGTGAATATGATTTTAGCCAAACTTATGAAAAATGATTTATGATGCTGCTAGAGCAGAGTACCCTATGGAGGAGGAGACACCTAGTAAAAAAGCTCAAAAGTTCGATGACCTGCTAAAGGTAACACAACTACCATTGTGGGAAGGATGCATGATCCACACTGAGCTATCTATGGTAGTAAGAATTCCAAGTATTAAAATTGAACTTAATTTGTCATGTGAATGCTTTAACTAATTTGTAGGGCTACTAAAATTAAGAGACAAACCCATATGAAAACTTTATTCATGAAGACTTATATAGAACAAAGTTGGTATCAAAGCAAGATTTGAGCTTAGAAAAAATTAATTATTATGTAATTGGTTGTATGATATATTACAAGGATAGTGCACATGATATTGAATGTAAATTTTGTTGAGCACCTAGGTTCATGTCACACAGTAGAAAATAGTGCAAACAAAAATATGTACCACACAAGCATATATTATATTTACTACTAACTCCATGTTTGTAAAGATTGTATGTTTCCATGTGTTCAGCTCAGCACATGCTATTGCATCACAATAGAGCAAGTGCATCATACATCTTAAGTCATCCATCGGATGGAGAAGCGTTGATGCATTTTAATCATACTTATCTAGATTTTTTAGTTGAGCCATTAAATGTCATACTTGGCCTTTGTGTTGATGGTTTCATAGCATTTAGTCAGTCTACATCATCCTATTCATGTTGTCTAGTTATAGTTACACCATACAATTTACTACTAGTGATGTGCATGATAACTCCTTATATGTTCTTATCTTTGATCGTTCTTGGCCCACATATCCCTAAAGTAAGGATTGATGTCTTCCTGTAACTATTGATAGATGAGCTAAAAAATTTATGGGACATGGTATATAGATATATGACATTACTGCAAAGTAAAACTTTTAGATGAAAGAAACATTGATGTTGACTATTAATGACATTTCTATGTATGGAATGCTATATGGGTGGAGCACTGCTCGAAAGTTAGCTTATCCATACTACATGGATTTATCAAAAGCATTCATTATTCTTGCTTTTACTATCATCATAGTTACCCCTACTGATCATCCATTCAGAAGAAACAAGGATGTTTTATAAAAAAATGAAGTTGATAAAGCTAAGCTACGTCCAATATGGAGTGGGGATAATTTTGTGGCATACTATTAGTTTTATCTTGACTATAATTGATTCTCATATTCTATCTAACAGATGTATTCAAGGTTATGGTGTAATTCATAATTATACAAAGAAGAATATTTTATGAGATCTACCCTACTAAAGGTCTATACTAATAAGGCATAATTTTAATGTGATGCTCATAGATAAATTATTTTTGACAATGTTATCAACATAGTGATGGATGTTAAGGGAAAAATTAAAGATAACAAGAAGATCATGTTGGACTTGAAGGAATAGAAGAGAGTTAGAGTTATGAAATACTACAATTGGCACATTTTAGAAGCCTAAATCCAAATACTACCTCACATTAGAATAATAAAGAACAATGCGTGAGTGGGTATAGTCACTAAAGTTACCATATGTGTACAAATCCAATTTGAGCAGATGTGTTGATTTGAGAAGGGGAAAAATATTAGGAATGAAGAGTCATGACCTCCATATTTTTATGCAATGCTTACTTCTAGTTGCATTTAGTGTTTTACTAGAGAAAATTCTAAATTCTTTGATCGATCTTAGTCTCTTCTTTAAGGAACTATCCTCAGCTTAATCAAATGTGTAAGCTATAAAATACCTAGAAGTAAATATTTTAATTATTATTTGTAAGTTTGAATAGATAATCACCCCACCTTTCTCACCTTCCCCCACATTTTTTGACTCCTTGGACCATCTGCTGATACATCTACCATACAAAGCTAGAGTGAGAGTTCTAGAACAATATCACTAGATGTACCCCTTTGAGAGGTAAAAAGATTCTTCATAGTAGTAATATAAATTAACATTCAATTTATGTATAATTATTTTTCAAAATTAATGCAGATTCTTAAATAAATTGAAAAGAACTGTGGAGAATAAAGCATAGCCTGAAGGCTCAATATGTGAAGATTACATGGCTTAGAAACTACAAATTTTTGTTCCTACTATTTTGAGCCACATGAAAGTTCAAAAATACGAATGGTGTTGGATCTTCATAGAATGTGTTATCTACTTTTCAACCATCTAGAAAAGCATTGGGTAGAAGCACATAGAGAGATTTGAATGACAAGGAGGTTAGGGGAGCGATAGTTAATGATCTAATAAACTACGATGATGTTCAACATTTTCTTGACTAAGTGCGTCAATGCCAAAATATCTCTTTTTTATTTTTAATCAAACATATCTCTTACCTAATTATTTCAATTTAATTATTGAGTTTAAGTTGTTCATGAACTCATTATACTTGGATAACTCTGTCACTATTAATAAGGACAAAGATGAATTTCCAACATGGTTTAGATTACATGTGAGCAATCACCACTAGAACTTTAATATATTTTCTACGTTAATTACATAACTTCCTTATTATTTTCAATGTATTAGGCTCATTATTGAACAAATAAAGTGGAGAATCAGGACCTTCATGAACTTGCTTCGGGTCTAAAGCAAATTATAGGTATGTAGTAGATTTATGATATCAATGGTTATAAATTTTACACAAGTTCTTGGTCTTATAGAAATAAAACATATTACTTTGTTGGTTGTATTTGAGAAAACACTAATTCAGCTAATGAGATAGATTATTATAAAATTCTAGAAGAAATTATGAAGTTACAATATCTTGGATCAAATGAGAGGAATGTTGTTCTATTCAATTGTGATTGGTTTGATCCTACATGTAATAGAGGAAAAAGAAATCATAAGTCATATGGGATAACTAAAGTGAAGTTGACTAAAAAATATCTATGTATGACTCATTTAACCTTGTACATTAAGCCACATAAGTGAATTACCTAAGATATCCAAGAATAATAAGAGAGAAAATGAAATGGACTATGGTAATTAAAATCTAACCAAGAGCAAAAGTGGAAGTCAAAATACTATTGAACTTGCTCATTAGAAGGATGAGATGACAGGTTTCAAACTTCTAATTGATGATGTAGAGGCAGTTGTGAGCTTAATTGATATTATTGTTGATTATGAGGAAGTTATTCAGTCTGATGATGAGAGAAATGAAGATGATGATAAACATGTCACTATAAAATCAACTTCTACTAATTCATCAAAGTAGAAGTTCTAATACATGTGTTAAAGGCATTTGCACATTTTTTTTTGTTGGTATGAGTAAAAAATAGTAGTTTGGACATACATATTATCTTATAAACATACTTTAACTATGAAATAATTTTTTTCATATACTGTACCTATTCACTACAATTCACATACTACTTTGTAGCATGCATTTTTTTTTATATTATACCTACAGACTATAATTCACGTAATGCCCATTTTTACATATTTTTTATATATACTATACCTACATAATACAATTCACATATTACCTTTTTGACATATTATTTATATAATATATATGTATATTGAATTTCACATTCTATACTTAATTTTTATATATTTTCTTATATACTATATCTACATACTGCAATTCTCATTATAATTTTCTGATGTTCTTATTAAGTTTTTTATGTAACCTTATTTATGATTAATCTAATCACTTTATTTTCTTTAACTCAAAGATGGCATCAAGTTGTAGCAATGATGCTCCACAAAGATTATTTACGAGCATCATCAAGTCGAAGAAGAAGGTTCTGTCTCGTCCCACTATTCGGGCTACCACCACAATCACTACATTGACCTCCATTTTAATATTTCCACATCAAACTTCTGAACTAGCCAGTACATGTGCCTATAAATCTCTAGAGCATGTAGACACTACTCCGTTCAACCTATAACACGCACCCATAAGTTCCATAGAGCTCAGATTTTAGCATACACCTTTGTGGTGAAAATATTCTCACTTTCATCTATCCTTTTGGAGAGGATAAATGAAAATAGAAATATACGCTTTTTGGTTAGGACACCACATAGATCCGCAGATGTTCTTAATAGGGTGATCGGGTATGACATTGAGGAGAGGTGAACTACCTCGAAAGATAGAAGTCACCACCCTATAATGGACTTAATCACCTCAATAAGGACTCATAAGGACTATGGGTCTGCATATGTACGAGAGATTCTTCCCCTACTTTGCATGAAAAAGTAAAGTAAGGTTTATTTTAATTTGAGTTCATTAAGTTCCCTACAGGGGCAAGCCCCCATAGTTAATTACATCTTAAGAAATGAGATTCTTCAAAATACTCTCGATTAAGGTAAATGACCGTTATCTCCAAAGATTTTAATAGGTAGAAATATCAATCGATTAGTTTATTTTTGGCAAATAAAGTGTGATCGATCAAGAGGAGGGAGTTCTTATCGAAGCCAAATGGAGGTGAGTAGGGGATGTTTAAAATACTAGAAGCCTAGTAAACATCTCAAACTATCCTATGGTTGGGCTTTACATTTTTGAAATTGAGGGGAATTATTTTTTTGAGTTGAATTTTTATTAGAAGTTTAGGGCTTATAATTCCACAATACAAGGTTATGGAAATGCCTAAGAGGTGAGGATTTATGCTTATGGCCCATAGAAGGGAGAAGCAACCTTGAAACCTAAATTTAGGGAGCTTTGGCAAGGGCCAAAAGAACGACCTAAATTTAAGGTGAAAATGGGTATCCGGTTTGCCTCCATAAGAGAGGACAAACTACCCGACTGCTTGGACTTACAACCATCTGGGGGTGGTCGCCAAGTAACTCTTCCTATGATTTTAAATACATGTTGGAAAGTCTTATTCTTATGCAAGATAGCTAGGCTATTATTTATTTAAGAAGAGACTAAGTCCTTAAACTCATCCCCTAAAGAGACTAGATAATGTAAGGGCATGCTTCAAATGACCTAAATCTAATACAAATCATATTACATGTTATTTTCATTTTTGGACAATCATTTGACTTAAGCTATAGGATTCTTTATGCCTAATGCATGAGAAATTAGATTATAGGCCAAAATCAGCAAGATGGGAGGTGTGTTTCCACCATGGCTCTCAAAGGTCAAGCCAAGTTCTCTGGCATGGGTGGAAGCCCTCCATATCAAGAGTGAAGCAATATGTTGTTGTGCATGATGTTGTAAAAGAAATACTCATCCAGCTAAGGGGTTGTTAATTCGTTTATCTTGATTTTTAGCTTAAGATTTAAATGAGGTTATGAGTTGTTTATTTTAAATTTTGAGTTGATTAATTTTGGTAGAAGATTTATTTTTCCCTGAGATCCTAATCCTCATCCAAGCCATACATCAAAGCAAGGAAGAACTAGGAAAAGGATGCCATTTCTAAAGCACAAGCAAAATAAAACATCAAACATTTTATAAAGCTAACTTCAAAAAATAAAAGGTCGTGTGTAGTCGTACACCACCGCACAAACCCGAAAAGAAATTGGGTAGCCAAACTCTTTACAAATGAACTAATTACATTAAGCAAAGAATTCATGTTATGGGGGTCTTCAAGCTTCATTTCTTCATTCTTCTTTTCATCTTTCTCCTTCTTTTGGATGGTTGGAAGGTGGTTACTCCAAAGGCTTCACATGGTACATGAGACATAGTCTTAAAACCAATGCTCATCCTAATCCTCCATAATAATCATTCCAAAATCTTAATTGCAAGAGTACATGACAAGGAAAATTAAATCTAACTAACACCTATAAAATAGAGATTAGCTAAACAAACTATACAAATCCCAATCATGTATATTGGACTTAGCACCCCACACATGGGTAACCAAGTCCACCTGGCCTATTGGATTATGCTTAGGGGTATAAGCACTTGCACAACAAAAGCATTTATATTTTTATCTATTACAACACCCCTTAAGCACAATCTCCTACAAAAAATAATGATTAAACTAAATTTCCCTATCATTCATTCTATGCACATACACCCTAACATCTAAAATATAACATCACAAAGTAAAAGCAAACATCAAACCATGGACCACCCTAACATAGGACTATAAGTGGTGACTTAGCCTAATGTGTGTGCCATGTAAGGTTTGTGTGGTATGCTTAGCTAGGCTTTAAAGTTAGGATTTTCTAAGTATGAAAAGGTTCAACTTAGAAGGGTGATCTCATTTAAGTTAATTAGTTGATTTGGGTTGATTTTATTTGGTTTGAATGAACTTACTATTAGTTATTAAGTGTTGTAAAGAGAGGGAAAAGGGAAGAAAACTTCTCTTTCCTTCACTCTCTTAAGTAATTTCTAAAGTAGATTCATATTTAGTTTTGTTTAGTGAATGTTTTATTATGTGTTTTAATTAATCATAAGTTTAGACTTTCTCTAAACAAACTTATTCAAAAAGAAAGGCATTTTAAGATTAAGTAAAGTGAATTACTATCACAAAACACGCAATATTTTATTTCTTTCTCACATGTGTATCATGCACATGAATGAATCCTAAGTATATCTATATATGTGATGCAAGTATTTAGCACACTTTAATGATGAATGCTAAGAGAGGTTGCTTAAGAAAACTTGGAATGTTTCATGTATGCATGATTTTGTTAAGTAGGAAAGAGTGATTCTTTTATCCATCTTTCATATGCACATTTACAAGTATAAAAGACATAAGTGAGTATGACACCATTGTTAACTAGGGTGTAAGTTACAAGACCAACTTAGGGCTACTTAAAGCCTCGCAACTCCGGGGTTGTCTAGACAAATATACCACTTTTCTTAAATACATGTGCATGTACAAAAATAATACATGGAAAGAGAATGCTAAGTGAGCTACTTGAGAAAATTTGAATGCTTTATGATGCATGCATTTTATTAAGTAGAAAAGAGGTTTTTTTATCCATTTTTCACATGCACACATGTATGTTTGAAAGGCATAAGTGAGTACAGTGCCATTGTTAACCAGGGGTGTAAGGTACAAGACCTACTTTGGGATACTTAAAGCCTCGCAACCCTGGAGTTGTCCAGACTAATATGCCACTTTCCTTGAATACAAGCATATTTACAAAAGAAATGAATGAAAAAGAAAGATGCAAAAAGTTTGTACTTATGTTTGAACTTGGTTATGCAATTTATATGTGTAAGTGTAAGGATCTTTCTTAAGTCATAATATGGAAGAGGATACGAATAGATTTAAGTAAGTGTTATGTTCTTTTAAAAGAACTATACACTTTACAAATCTTATTCAAATCCACATTAAGAGGAAAGAAAGGAAGCAAACATAAGACACATTTTATATTCACATGTAAGCTTATAAATAAATAAACACTTTACTTTAGTTTTAAGTATTTGATTTATAGATTTTGAAAATAGTTTTGATTTTAATAGTGATAATAGACACTCATATTTTTATTTTAGCCAAAATATGTAATTTGACATAAAGAAAATATTTTTTTTGAATTTGATTTTAGAGAAGCATGAATGCATGATTTTGATATGACATACACATTTAGCATGCTAGAAAGAAATAAAATGATATAAGCATTTAATTCCATTCAGTTTAATTAATTCCTAAAGACAATCTTATGAAGCAAGATTATTTAAAGAGAATCAAAAGTTGTTTAATGAGACTTTAATTTTATTTCAAGTTTGATTTGAATTATGAAAGTGTTAGAAGGTTTGTTGGTCCTTACCCATTCCCACATGTGTGTATTATTTTAGTTTAATTTTTAAGTGATTAGATTAATTTTATGCTTTGGTTAGGTTAAGGTATAGATTAAGTTCATTAATTACCCCTTACCTATACCACTTTAACATATTTAATCAAATAATTATGAGCCAATGTATGACATAAAACCACAAAGAATTTAAATCAACAATGCATCCTAGGAAAGTAAGGTACTTAATGCAATTGGCTCACAATTAATGATTAATTAAGATAAAGGGTTTAATTTAAGTACTTTCATAACCTTTCCCACGCATGTGGCTTAGGTGTGATTTTCTTAAGTTCCTTAGGTTATTGAACACCTAAGCATCTACCCAAGAAGGATTAGTTAAGTTCTGGAAAGTTTTAAAAATTTTATCAAGTTAATTAAGTAGGTCATTAGTGGATTAGCCCTTAATAAAGTTTAGATTAAGGAAGGAAGGCGGTTTAGGGAATAGCTTAAGAAAAATATCCCAAAATCATTCCATAAACCTCCTAATCACTTAAACAAAGTTAATTAACTTAATCAAGGAGTTAAACCACTGTTCATAAGCCTAATTAACCTTAATTACATTACAAGAGTGATTAGGGGTTCACTAATTAATTTCCCTGATTAACTCATTAATAAATTTCAAGAAAATTAGGGGAGGCAGAGGTCACCCTATTAAACATGCTTGAGAATTTTGGAATTAATTTAAATTCATTAGAGAGTAATTAAGGTTATTATGTTTTCAAATAAACCCTAATTAAGAAAAATCTACTATTCAAATTCAATGTAAAATAATTTTATTGGATTCTACTCTCAAACATCTTTAAAATGAACCTGAGTTCGTATTTTTGGTTTTTTCTCCAATTAATTATGAATTTAAGAAGTTTCAATTGATTTAAGAGATTTTTAAGAATTCTAGTAATTTATTTTTACTAAAATAAATCATTTGACACTCAAAATTTAATATCTTTTAATCTAGAGGACATTTTGACTTGAAATGTTAATGGTTGATGTATTTTAACCTCAATTTTAATATCTGAAAATTTCAATTAATCTAACATGTATTTTTGATCTAATTAAAGAAGTTTTATTTCCACTCAAAGTCTAATTAAGCTCAGAATATTTTTTAAAATTTGGGGATTTTTGGTTTATTGGATTCCTCTCGGAAAGACGAATCCAACGAGCTTTTATTTACACTTTTTGGTTAAGTATTTTATTTTCTATGTATTTTTGATAATTTAGGTATTTTAATTAATTTTTTAAATCAAAAAACTGCGCAGTGCTGTTGTGGCCACACGGCGCCATGTGGCGACATGTGATTGGATGTGTGGTACCATGTGGCACACGTGTGCCACGCGACCTTGCTTCCTTGAGCCTCATCATGGAATGGGAGGGAAAACTCGGTCAAACCACAGAGAATGACCTACGGGTTGCTCTGAATCATCCGATCACCAATCGAACGATCCAAATCAGATCGCATAATCTAAAGGCCAGGATCACATAATCAACATGCGAGCCATCCGATCCAAAACGCGATATCGGTCCAGTGCATCAGCGTCCAGCGGTTCTTGCGATCCATGGCGTCCGAATGATCCACTGGATCGGATGATGGTTGTACCCTTGCCGATAGTGAATAGTGATTTCAAGGTATTTTTTTGAAAAAATGGGGTTTTCTAAGTGAAAATTTGTCCAAATGGACTCATTTTTGTGTCAATTTGCACCAGAAAAATTTTATTTACTAATTGGGATGATTTAAAGTAAAATTGCTAGATTATCTTGGATAGACTCCTAAAAATTGCATAAAAGCCATCACAAAATGAAAAGATCCTAAGGTCGGCTATGGTTTTTTGAAGGTTATTTCATCGGGGATGATTTTTGCCGGTGGTGGTGACTCGAGTGCGCTGTTGAGTGAGGGAAGAAGCCTTGGACTGATCTTATATCCTTGTCTTCATGTCAAAATGAAGTTTCCTCCAGTGATCATTGTTTCCTCGCTGAAATCCCCTTGGTTTTGGAGTATTTCTCTCCAAAATGAAGTGGATGATTGCTAATGGCTTTTTAGGAACTCTAGTAGGAAGACAACGAGAAGAATGATGGTTTTCTTCGGCCACTCAAGCCTTAGAATGAAAAGTGAAGTGAAATGAATCTTTTTCCACTTTTTTTTTTAAATTTTGGTTCCAAACTCATGTCACTTGGCTTGGGGTGGTTGGGAATGGAAGAAAATCATCCTAGGTGGCTCCCTATGGTTGGCTAAGGCATGGAAAGTGGCTGCCATGAAGGACAAGTGGGAGTCCTAGCCAAGGGGAGGTGAGTGTCCTTCATGCCAAGAGTTCCAATGAGAGAGGTGAGGTGACTTCAGCTCCCCATGAGTCATGGCTACTCCAACCACTCCTTGGATCAGAAAATCAGTATCCTTAGTGCCTTTGTGGACCAATGGATGAGTTCCAAGTGGCTAAGGAAGAGAAATGACCACTCGAGAAAGTGTCTTTTCTCATGGGATGCCCTTGACCCGAGAGCAAAGTGGTCATTTGACATTGAATTTTATTTGGGTGATTTGAAATGAGTCAAAAGTAAGTTAGACCAAATTTCATTTCATTTGAAGTTCATTTGGTTTAATTTGGGTTAATTTGACCCATTTGGGTCAAAATGAGTTAGGTTGACCAGTTGGTCAAATTGGGTCAAACCAAGAGTTGGGTAAAGTTGAGATGCCTATTTGGAGCATATTAGTTCAATTGGTTTCAATTAATTTGATTTAATTTAGATTTAATTTGGGTTTTGGCCAATTTGATCCTTTATGTCAATTTGAATTTAATTGATGGATTGAATTATGGCTTAGTTTAGGTTTGGTTGATCATTTGAAATGGATTGGTATCTTTATTTCCAATCAATTTGGTTTATATTTTATTTCGGCTTGATTTGACCTTTTAGGTCAAGTTGGGTTCATGGTCAATTGGGCTAGGTTGGGTCTAGTTGGCTAATTGGTCAAATTAGGTTTAATTGAGTCTTTAGTCAAGTTCAATAATCAATTTGGTGTGAACTTGAGCCATTGATCTCAATCAATTTAGCTTAGGTTGCAATTTGGCTAGTTTGGGTTCATGTGGGTTAAAAGGTTGACTTGGTCAATGGGCTAGGTTGACTTGGTTTGACCTAATTCATGATAATTGATTAACCTATGATGATCAACAAATATGACATGAACTTTAGATTGGATTAATTCACTTTAATTTGGATTGAATTGAATTTTGGTTCATGTAGGTCAAATTGGCAACTTTGGGTCAAGTGAGCCGATTGGGTTTAGTTGGTTTGATCAAGGCTTGATTCAAGTTTGGTTGGACTCACATATGGACTTGTGATTGAGATATAAATCCATTTGTAAGAGATTTGGAGTCAAATGGGTTTTGACTATTTGATAATTTCAAGTCAAAGGGTGAACATGAGTTTGACCTAGCTTTGAATTTTTGAATTTAGTTTTGGTTTGATGATTGAAGTTTGTGTTTATATTTGGATTCTTGATTGTAGGATTGATTGAATCATGAAGAAAAATCAAGGGTTGAGCTTGATTTGAGTTTGATTTGGCTAAGTTTAAGATTTTGTCTTGAAGGCTTAGGTTGGATTTTTGATTGAATTTGGATTTGACTTTTCAATTTATTCTTGGATATTTGAATTTATAATTCATTTATATTTGTGAATATAAATGAGAATATAAATGGGTTATGAGAAAACCTCTTGAATTTGAATTGATTTGGATTTTATTTAGGCTAAGTTCTTAAGAGGGAATTAAAGGACTTAGGAAAGATTTTTTTTGGAATTTGAATTTGGATTTCAATCATTGTTAGAATTGATTTATGATTTTAGAAACTCCATTGAAATTGATTCATGGTTTGATTTGTAGTTGAAGTTGATATGAGTTTCGAGTTAATTTGAATTTGACTTGAAGGGAGGAAGTGAGTAATTTGTTCAAGCTATGGGGTAGGCAAATTTTTCTAACACCCTTAAGGCTTAACCTATTCCTATGGCTAACCCCTCTAAGCTTTTAGGGCTAGGTTAAGTGTCTTCCTAATTACTAATGTGTCTTAAGACTAAGGAATTATTAAAGTCTAATAGAAGTCATATGTCTAAGATGGAGGGGTTGAGAGCTCATTCCAAAAATAAGGTCAACAAAGGGCGCCCAATAGGTATGGTGTGACTGACAAGGAACACCACACGTATTGGCTTTGACCGAAATGATCAATAATACTAAATGATCACAAGCACTAACAGAGACAATCTACTCCTAACCCAAGGTGTAGAAGGAATCCTGAGCTTAGTGCAATGTGGCTCTACTCATGTCAAAGACATAAGAGAGGGAAGTTGGAATCCACTAGGGATAGAGTATGTGAACCTTCCACTAAGGGAAAAGGTTCAAGTCATCCATAAGGAAATGAGAGGTTTGATTTGAGTTGAGTCTTGCAGGGGAGAAATTTGATTTGTTTAATTAAGTTCCGTTGGGGAATAGGTTGAATTTGTTTCAATTGTTGTTTGTTTAATTGTGTTTATTTTGACCCCAGCAGGGATAGATAAGTGAACTCTCCACTAGGGAAGCGACTTCAAGTCATCCACTAAGTAAAGAAAGGTTGTGAAATCCACTGAGGGATTAGAGTTCTAGATCCACCGCGGAGCTAGTAAGATTTGCATCTCACTGAGCAGAAGTAAAAGATTTGATTTGGATTGATTGATTATTATTTTTTTTTTGTTTAAGATTTTTTTAATTTTGGATTTTGAAATGGATCCTATTGGTTTGTGAGGGATTGCACTGAGTAGGAGCCACGGGGGCCCAGACCTAGTTCAAATTTACTAATTCAAAGGGGTAGTCTACCAAACACATAGTAGAACTAGCCAACCAAAGGAAATTCCTTTCAGCATGCAACAGCTGTACTAGGAAGAATGCATAGTAGACTTACATCCTCCAAAGTAGGGACGAGTTGTTGGGGTGATCCATTAGCTAGGCAATAGATCGAACCCAACCTAGGGCTGTTTATTGAGTGAATGCCTCTGAGGGACTTAAATCAGCTCAAATATAGTCAAAAGTAATTTCATTTTTTAGTTATTTTGATGGTTCCCATTGGTTTGCAATGGACTGTAGTGAACAGGGGCCATGGAGGCCTAGACCTAACCCAGACTTACCAATCCAAAGGGTATAGTATACCGACCATAATGTAAGACTAACCAACTAGAGGGATGCCTTTTGGTGTGTAATGGTCAAGTTAGGAAGAAAGCGTAGGGACCCATATCTTCCAAAATAAGGAACCACTTAGGTGATCGGTTGCTTTGGGCAATAAATTGAACACGATCTAGGGCTGACTATTGAGTGAATGCTGCTTGGGGACTAAGATCAACTCAAGGATAGTCAAGATTAATTTCATTTTAAATTATTTATTTTGATGGATTTTGTTGGTTTGTGATGGATCACACTGAGAAGAAACTTACATCAACAAGACCTATCTCAGATTTACTAAAACCAAAGGGAGTAGCTTCCCGGTTGATGGAAGAACTATCCAACCAAAGAAGTGTCTTTTCGGTTTGCAATGATCAATTCAAGGAAAGAAAGCTTAGAGACTCACATCTTCCACTATAAAAGACCACTAGGGTGATCAGTTTCTTTGGGAAATAAACCAAACCCGACCTAGGGCTGCCCATCGATTTGCAACAGTCATGCTAGGAAGAATGCGTTGTAGTCTTTTATCTTTCAAAGTAGAATGACTGTCGGGGTAACACTTATGGAAAAATAGATTGAACCTGACCTAAAGGTGACTACGAGTGAGTACCAACCCGTGGATTTATCTCTGTAGTCGGCATTTCTATAGGAGTTCTCACGCCTAGAGATAGGATGTCGCTTGGGACCCTTTGGGGCTTGAATTCTAATTAATTAATTTGTTTATTTTAGTTAGTTATTTGTTTATCATGGACCTGTTAGTTTGTGAGGGATCGAGAAGGAGCTTATATCAACCTAGACCTATCTGAGATTTCTTGAACGAGGAGAATCACATCCTGAGAACAAATTCTTTCCAACCACAGGGGTGGCTACTAGGGAAGAGGGACTGTAATCCAAGAGTAACTCGAGTAGTGTCTAAATGGGGTTGCAAAGGACATGATCCAAATAGAGTGCCCACAGGGGATGGGGCCACTAAAGGTTTAATCCAAAACCCTAGAGAATATGATATGGCTAGTCATATATCAAATAGGTATTCGGTGGCCAACTCAAGGAGAAAGTGCAGGGACTCACATCTACCAAGAGTGGTGTATCCACCATGTGAGTCACTGTCAGCATAGTGAGCATCAACCAACCTAAGGTGCCCATTGGTTTGCAATAATCAGCCTAAGAAGAAAGCTCAGGGACTCATATCCTCCTATGGTGGGCGATTGGGATAGTCTATCTTATTTCGGCCGGGTGCTATCCAACCTAGGACAACTTGAGTGAATCCTCAAAGTAATCAAGTGGAAAGGAGCCTTTGGGGGACTTACCCTAAACCATAAATATACTTGACCTAATTAGATCATGATGGCTAGTTCAAGAAGAAAGCATGGGGACTCACATCTTCTTAAACAAAGTCATGATGAGGTAGCTTACTGGCTAGGCAGTGAAGACTTCCATACTAACAAGGTGCTCATTGGTTTATAATAGTCAAGTTAGGAAGAAAGCTCTGGGACTCACATACTCCAAACAAGTGACCACTAGGATGACATACTAGCGAGGTAGCATATGGGCCGACCTAGAGCGACTAAGTGAGTGCCGCTTGCTCCCACATCAAAAATAGCTCAAAATAAATGATATGTGTTTATTTATATGCTTGTGTTAAAGGGAAAAGGATGCCTCTTATGTTACCTTACACCTACCTCAAAAATGCTAGGGAATTTGATGAAATGGTGTCATGGATGGCAGTTTGGGATTCCCACTAAGAAAGGATGCCGCTTGGGTTCTCTCACACCTAACTTAGCTGTGCTAATCAAAGTAGGATGCCTCTTGGGTTCTCTCACACCTATTCTAATAGCACCGAGAGATTATGTTTGTGTTGTGAAAAGGAGATAGAATACAACAAGGGGACTCTTACACCTACCCTAAACACATCACGATGGATTCGCAAGACAAGCAAATAATGGTTTGAAAGAAGAGAAGATTTGATGAAATGGAATCAGATTTTTGTTGATTGATAGAATTATTTTCAAACATAATTTTTATGGGTAATATTTCTTCAAATAGAGCCCATTAATTGGAAGCATCAGGTGTTCTCCTTTACAATCAATAAGTTGATAAGATCCTCTTTGGTAGGCCTTCTCTATGACATAGGGGCCTTCCCACGTGGGTTCAAACTTGCCTCCCATCTTTCGATGGGCAACAATTGGTCTCCTTAAGACTAACACAATTTATTCTACTCAGAAAGACAAAGGGCAGACCAGCTTATTGTGAGCTTGAATCATTTTGGCCTTGTACAACTCGAGATTTTTGCATGCTCGTATGCGACTTTCCTCCAAACCTTCAAGCTCTTCTAACGCAACTTTGCATTCTGCTTTATAGTGATCTTGCTACCCAATTCTATCCTTAGTAATGGGAGTCGAACTTCTGAAGGTAGAATGGCCTCAGACCCATACACTAAGGAAAAAGGGGTAGATTGAGTTAGAGTTCAGTATATGGTGCGGTAGGCCCCAAGGCTTCAACCAACTGCTCATTCCACTGCCGCTTGTTGTCGTCAAGTGTTTTCTTTAGTATTTGGATGAGAGTTTTATTGAATGCTTATGCTAAACCATTTTCTTTAGAGTAGTAGATGGTGGAGTATCTCTAATCTATATTGTGTCTTCTAGCGAAGCTATTGATTTTAGTGTTTTTGAATGCAATACTATTATCGGATATAATTCATCGAGGCACCCCTAACCTATATACGATATAGTTCCTAAAAAATTAAAGCACATGTTGAGTTGTGACCTCTTTGAGTGGGATTGCCTCCGCCAACTTGGAAAAGTAGTCGGTAGCAGCTAAGATGAACCGATGACCCTTGGAAGAAGGAGGATCGATAGGACCCATAATGTCGGTACCCCAACACTCGAATGGCCATGAGGCCAGTGTAGGGTGTAGAATGTTGGGTGGTTGGTGGAGAACCACACCGTGTACCTGACACTGATGACATCTCCTAGCAACATCCATGCAGTCTATAATCATTGAAGTCTAGTATTATCTTAGTCTCTTGATCTTTGTCTTCATCTTCGGACTAGATTGATGCACTCCACATAGACCTGATTGTACCTTAGTTATAATTACATGGGCTTCATGTTTGTCTAAATAGTGTAACCACATTTGGTCAAAGGACCGTCGGTACAAGGTGCCATCAACGAGAACATAGGAGAGAGCTCTCTGTTTCACCTGATGGGCTTGTGACTTTACTTGAGGTAGTTTGTCGATGTTCAAATAGTCTATGAACGGTTGCCTCCAATCCAACTCCTTGTCCTTATAGGCAATGAAAACCTCCCCTTCAAGAGAAAGTCTCTTGATGAGTTCAACATCAATAAGGGATAGGACTTGTCTATTTTGGACCCTTATTGGAATGGACTCATCTTCTGGACATGCCAATTCTTTGGCAAGTTTGGCCAAAGAATCTACTATTGTGTTCTCTGCTCGGGGAACCTTGTATGTAGTGACTTCAGGGATTTGGGCCAACAACTTCATGGTATACTCGTGGTAATGATGAAGCTTGGGTTTAAGAACCTAATAAGACCTTGCAATCTGATTGATGACCAACTAAGAATCCCCAAAGATGTTGATGCTCTTCACACTAATTGTGATTGCTAACTTTAGACTAGCAATCAAAGCCTCATACTCAGCTTCGTTATTGATGCAAGGGTTAGAAAGATAGTATGAGAATCTCATCACATCGTGCTCTATAGTTAGGAGAAGTATTCCTACCCTTGCTTTTCCTGGAAGAGTAGATCATGGTGCTTCCCCTTCATGAAAAGAAGCTGCACCATCAAAATACATCCCCCATCAGCAGTTGTCAACCTCCCTAAGCCCATGATTTATTCGTCAATGAGATCGTCACTAAGCGACGAGTCAGTAGGAAGTGGATGTACTGCTAGACTAATTCTTATCTTTTTACATCACAGATGGGTACGAATGTGATATCAAACTACGAGAGAATCATCATCCAAATGTCCGATAGCATTGGTCATGAGATCTTGTGGATTGGATTAATCAAGTTCGCCTTATGAGAAAGCATATAGTGTCATAACTTTTGGGAGGCAAAGATCAAAGCTAGGTAATATTTCTCAATAGGTGGATAGTTCACTTTAGCAGGAATCAGATAATGAGTGAGGTAGTAGAGAGCGTTCTTCTCCCCTTCATCGTTGGCTTGGGCCAATAGAGCATCGAGAGAATCATCTAATGCAGCAGTGTAGAGGATGACTGGCATGCCGGGATAGAAATACTAGGCGGCTTCACCAAATCTTGCTTGATGCTTCAAACTTATCATCCCTTACTTGGCATCTTTTGATAAGTCTTGGCTTGCATCTTCTTGATAGGTTGGAGATAAACTGTCTTTGATATGCCAGCCATCCTTGGAAAGATCTTTGTTGAGTTAAAATCTTATGAGGTGGCATTTCTACGATAGCTTTAATTTTTTTTGATTTATTTCTATTCCCTAGTGTCGGACAAAAAACCCGAATTTCCACGAAGTAGGGATTCATTTTGAGGTTATATTATCTTGACCATTCAAAACTACTCTAAAGTCAAAGAGATGGTCTTCCTTTTCTTTGCTCTTGACTACTAGATCATCAACATAGCAGTCAACCTGATGATGGATGAGTTCATTGAAGATCTGAGTCATCGCCCATTGGTATGTAGCACCAGCTTTTTTAATGCCGAAAGGCATGACCCTATAAGAATAGATTCCGATCAAGGTTTGAAAAGTACTATTTCTTTCATCCTTGGGGGCCATCATGATTTGGTTATAGCCATATGACCCATCCATGAAAGAGAAAATTGCATGAGACGAGGCGATGTCCACCATTAATTCTAGTATAGGAAGAGGAAACTCATCCTTAGGACAAGCCTTAGTTAAATCCCAAAAATTAACGTGTATGCAAATTTGGCCATTCTTCTTCTTAACTGGTATGACACTGGTTAACCAGGTAGGATATTTTTTTCCCTAATGAAACCAACATCGATTAGTTTCTTGACTTCAGAAATGACCTATTATTCAATTTCTAATCGCATGCATCTAGGAGCTTGCTTGATAGGGTTAGCGCTACGATCTATTGCTAGTTTGTGGACTGCTATGTCAGGAGATAATTCAGGCATCTCTTCATAATCCATGCAAAGTAGTCTTTAAACTCAGTCAATAGCCTAACTAATTCATTGGTTTCTTCTTCATTCAATAACAAACTGAAGTACGTTGGGTGTGGATTTTCTTCTGTCCAGAGGTTAATTTGTTTAAGTTTATCAATTATTGAATGAATCCCTTCTTCAAATTCTGGCAGTGTAGCTTTGATTTGGAGATCTCCTGGATCTTCTGAGGTTTCTAAGGACACATTCTCATAAGAGTTGGTGTTGTGTGAAAAGAACCTATCAGATTCCAAATGATTGGTAACAACTAAGCAGTAATCTCCGTCATCGAATGGACCCACTATACTGAATCCTAGTCCTGCTCTTGATTGTGCTTCCCTACCTATATTGTTCCACAGCTTTTCAAAGTACTCTAACCTATGCCTAGAGCATCTGTGAGAACCAAACCTTTCTGTATAAGATTATGAACACAAGGTGAGTAAAAGTCAAATGATAATTCCATTAATTCTTTAAATGTATCCTCCTTAAGTTCTACATCAACTTTAGGACTTGAGGATGATGATCCCAAAAAGAATCTCTTCGACTTCATATCACTAGAAGACTTAGGGGCTTCCTTAACTACTAAACCTTCAACTTTTTGGGAGTGAAAGTGAGGTTAGAGCTAAGGTTCCCAGCTACTGCCTAATAGTCTCACATAAACCTGATTTAAATACTTTGCTTTGTCTAGAGGCCCAGCCTTCTCATCATCCGCTCGAGTGTCACCTCCAATGAAACCCCGAGAGGGGTTGTGGTATGTTAATCACATTAGACTCCTCCCAACTAGATTCCAAGTCTATGTGAATAGTAGGGGTACTCCTATGAACTGGAACCCTATTGGTTGATGGCCAACCAGGGGATCTTCCACCTCTAGATCTACCTCTGCCTCTACCTTATGGAGGTTGACTCATTCTACCCACATGTCCATATTATGGAATGAACTGTGGGTGAAATGTGATATGCGGATCTAATTCTTCTTCAATTCCCTTTTTTTGTTCACTTAGATTTTCCTTTTTCTTTTCTTTTTCTTTTTCCTTTTCTTTTTCTTCATTTTCTTTTACTTTTGAAATTGAGTTTGAATTTTGTCCAAGTTCACAAAAAAGGGTATTTTGACAAAGATAGTAGGTCACATCTTCATATATCTCAACCTCTCTAACTGAAAATGGTTTTTCATCTCCTTTGACATAATACTCAATCTCATCCTTCCTGAACTTCATGCACTGATGGAGGGAAGATAGAATTATCTTTTTCTGATGTATCAAGGCCCCTATAGCAAGTGAATGAAGTATTCAATCATATGAAAACTTGGCTTCTAATCACCTATCTCCAAAGGTAACACTATGGAACCTAAAGCCCGCTCACCTTATTCTTTGAATCCTCTCAACACTGTGGTCAGCTGAGCTAAGCATATCTCAGGATCAAGGAGAGCCTTGATTAATGATTCTCTCATCTCTTTGGATAAGATAAGGGCATCGTATATGCTTAGCTAAGATGGAAACTTTCTTAAGTGAGAGAGTACATTGTAGTCCACCTTCAGCTGATCCTCCATAAGCTCATCTAAGGGTAGAACATCCAGTGGAGGGGCTTCTCGATCCTTTGAACCAATGACTTATTTCCCTCTATCTTAAGGTGCTGCCCTAGGAGGTAGAACCTTCCCACTATGGAGGTTGACTTGATCTCTTGTGGTAATGGAAGATTCTACATGTCGCTCACCTATAGCTTCTCCTATGGACACCTGATGATTCCAAGTCTATCTCAAGAGAGAACTAGCAGAGTAAAAATCCAACTCAATCGAAAGAGAAAGATCAAAATTGTTATAGTTATTTTGACTTGAAGAGTTATCATTAAGAATAGAAGTAGACAATCCATCAGAAGTGACACAGATGTATTTTAAACAAGCTTTATTCTTTAATTTCTTGGAATTATTTGGAGGTATAAAGTATAAATCAAGTAAAGTGAGTGGGGTAAGAGATTTGATGCCCTTATCCGTTGATACAAGAGTTCTACTAGTAAAAGAAGAAAAATAAAGAGCGAAGAAGTCAATGTAATGGAGGCTGACTGACTGGTGAAGCTCTCGGGTCGGGCACGTTGCACATGCTATGCCGATGAGCTCCCCTTTCCTCGAGTTGCACTAGCAACTTGCAAACCTTCCTTGATGTTGGAGGTTTGAATTTCAAGCACCTACAAAGAAAGTTTCTGATTTTACAATTTTCTTAGAGGTTTTGGATGGAGATATCCCAACCTTCTTTAATTTGAAGGATCGCATCCAAGGATTACCCTAATGGAACCAGATAATTGTTCCACAAGGTATTCCTTCAGGATGACTATAGCACCGATCTTGAAGTTATGTTCAAGTCAATCCTTGAATGTAAAGTAATCCTCCAAAATATGACCTAGCATGTGGTGGTAAGGGAAAAAGTTAGGATCATTTCTTATGCCCACTTCCTCCGGCCTTTTAGGTTTGGGTAGCTGAAAGTCAAGTTTCTTTAAGAGATTCTTAAAGATTTTCCTAACTACCTCCCTCTTAAATGAATATGGTTTGTTTAATTTATCCATAAGAGTAGGTGGTTGGTAGCTACTGGTATGTATGTTGATGATGTGAGGAGGCATGAGGCCATGGTGGCTACCAGGAGGGTGGCTCGATGGTGGTAGAGGAGGCAAAAGTGACAACTTTGGAGCACGAGGTCTCTCAAACTCTCTCCTGGCTGCTTTCCTTATTATCGCTATCATCACCGATTCTTCTCATATATCTTCTGTGGCTTTGGCTTTGTTGCTAGATCTAGAGAAGGTAACTATTTGGCTTCTCCTTGTAACCTAGCCATCTTATTGATTAATTTCTCAAAAGTTTTGATGGTGAAACCTTTGAGCATCAAGGTGATCAGGCCATGGATATTCTTAAGCGAATCTCAATGGCATGTTCGATAGATGTGGTCTATTTCATACTAAATTATGCCATCTAAGAATGTAATCAATAAGGGACTCACCATGGTTTTGTTGAGCCACAACGAGATTGCCAACAATGACCCTTTGCTGAGCTCCAACAAACCTCTTGATGAAGAGTTGCTCCAACTCAACAAAAGTATTTACTAAACTATTAGGAAGTTTAGCATACCGATCAAAAACTATCCCTACTAAGCTACTGATGATGAGACAGAAGAGTAAAGCATCACTGCCACCAGCGTTGCAACAACTGGGCCTAGAGTGAGAAATATGCTACCTTGGGTTTCCACTACCATCAAAACTCTTGAAGGAAGGTGGCATGAAACCCTTGGGATATTGGATTGCATCAAATTTCTTCGAGTAGGGTCTACCCTTGGAACTGATGATCCTCCCCAGGCTTGAGCCAATGCTTCCTTCACCTGCTGCTCAACCATGGACTTGATATCTTTTCTTGTATGGAGGTACTATCCACTACCTTCCTATACATGTTGGTGTTACCTTGCTCTACTGGAGGTAAAGTCTTGGCTGGGTCCAAGACATGCACCAACTCTGGCTAACTAGTCTCAACTGTGGTAGGATGAACTGCTGTTTGGTTGTAATGCTATAACCGCTAATAAATCCTCAGCCTCCTCCATCCTTTCTATCTTTTCATCCTTCTTTGATCTGCGAGGTGGTGGGTGGTCTGTCTTGCTGCTCAACACCTTCCATAGTTTGATGCTCTCTGAGGAGGGATTCCCTAGTATCTACCATGCAAACCCTACTGAGTCTCCTAACAAATCATCTTTGTTGGGATCGAAGCTGATCTTATCCTCATCTGACCAATCATATCCTAGTATCACCTTTTTTTCCATGAAATAGTGAGCTACTATGTCATCAAGAAAATGATCTATCAAAACTAACACAAATGTTTTCTTTGACTGGTGGATCCATCATGTACGTGAGGCACCACCTCCCCCACCGGAGAATCAACTGAGGAGTACTCGCTAAGAAATACCCCTTATCATCACCGACTCTAAATGGGTGACACTCTAGATTTTATTATCATGGTGCAACTAGCTATCATCTCCTCCCCTACAAGCTGCAACCATCTCTGTTCTACTAATGGTGGTGGTGAAGGGATGACCACTATGCTTGGGTCACATTCTGCCTCCACAGGTGTAGATGGAATGGGATCCTTGGTCATAGCCGGATCACCAACGGGGTCCTCTTCTCCCCGGATGTGGCCTTCATGGCCTTCTGGAAATGAGATGACAACATACTGTGATGACGGGTGAGCGGTGTGTGGAGACACCACCGACTCTCTGCAGGGACCCTCCTATGATGGGTCATCCCTGCAAAAAAATACTATTGTGATGGTATGGGTAACACGCCAAACTAGAAAATCAATGAGTGTAAGTCACGACCAACCTCCGCCTCCCTACTAGTGATATGAACAATTGTATGGGCCTCTCTGGCCCTCTCCTGCCATAGATGTTTCCCCAAACTATGGAGGATGATAGATCTCAAGTTAAATTGAGCCCTGCTCAACGCTTGATAGCTCGCCAACCTAGAACATGAGGCCGCATACAACCTCTAAATCCTAACTGAGGGTAGCACTTGGAGGAATGGATCCTCCTAGCATCCTCTCTCGACCCAGAGAGAGGATGAAATTCTCAGAATGGGGGAAATAAAGTGGGCAACTCCTCCACAATTGATCGCCTCCATCTCCCTAGCTCGTGTGGTATATAATCATGCAATTTTTGTTCCTCCTCTGAGTCTTGGGGGGTGAGTAGTAAGAACTAGACCCAACCTCAAAAGTTGGGGAGACAATCTCTGGGATTAGAGGAGCCTTACCCTGAGGGTGCTAATGATGCTTACCACTAGCACAAGAACACACCGTATCAAAGATGCTCACACTAATGGAGACTACCGCCTTTCCTCTTCAAGAGGGAATATCGACCGATGGCATCAATCAACAACCACTTTGCCCAGCAGGTCAACAGTGTGAGGGGAGTGCCCTCACAAGTAATCCTCGCCTCAAAGCCTCATCCAAATGAATGAGGTGTAATCAACTCAGGAAGGTCTGATCCAGGCCAAGTCCATCCCAAGGGGAAAGGTAAACACATACTTTTGCCATTTCCAATCAAACTAAAATCAACTGAACTAAAAATTGTTATCAACGAGATGCAATGTTGAAAATAAACTTGAATTATCTGACTTTGATTTTGAATTTAGAATTTGAACTTATACCAACATCTTGAAAGGTTAAGTTGAGTTCAAATGATTTGGAATAGATTTTGAGATTTGATTGAAAGAGAATTATTTTGAATATAGAATCCACTTTCAACAAATTTGGATATTGAAAATGGGTTCAAATATTTTATTTGAAGATGCTTCCATAGGTTCATATTTGAGTTTTGATTTGAGGACCCTTATTTAACAAATTTGGTATGTTAAAGTAAAGGGTCAATTGCTTTTTTTTTTTTATATTTGTGATTTTGAAATTTACCACTTAGCAAATTTGGGTATGCTAAGTGAGGTGTTTGAAAAATTTTCTTCTTTGTTTCTTGTTTGTGAATCATTTGAATTTTGAGAACAAAAATCTTCTAGCAATAATTGAAGAATTCAAATGTTTTATTGTTTTGAAAAGAGGATTCTTTTAGCAAATTTAGGTATGCTAAATAAAGGATCCAATGTGATTGATTTTGTTTTTGATTTTGAAAGAGGATTTCTTAAAATTTGTATAAATAAGAGATCCAAGTGTTTATTTTGATTTTTTTTTGATGAAAGAGGATTCTTAGCAAATTTAGTATGCTAAGGAAATAAAATGTGTTTTTTTGATTATTTTGAAGAGAATCCTTAGCAAATTTAGTATGCTAAGAAATTCAAATGTCATTTATTTTGATTTGTTGATTTTGAAAAGGGGATTCTTAGCAAATTTAGGTATGCTAAGGAAATCCAAGTGTTTCATTATTTTGTTTTTTTTGAAAAGAGGATCCTTAGAAAATTTATGTTAAGAAAATGTGTTTATTTTGATTTTGTTTGAAAGAGGATCCTTAGCAAATTTAGGAATGCTAAGGAAATCCAAATGTTTTTTTTTTTTTTTTGAAAAAGAGGATTTTCACTTAGCAAATTTGGGTATTCTAAATGAAATATCCAAATGATGTTTCATTTTTGAAAAGGAGGATTTTTGCTTAACAAATTTGGGTATAATAAATGAAAGATCCAAATCTTATTTTATGTTTTGAAAAGATGTTTATTGATTTTATTTTGTAAGGAGGATCTTCACTTAGCAAATTTGGGTATGCTAAATGAAGAATCCAAATGTTGTTTTAATTTTGAAAATATGATTGTTAATTTTGATTTTTTTTGAAAAGGTGTTTATTTATTTTATTTTTGAAAAGATGATTGTTGTTTTCTATTTTGAAATGAAATATTCAATAAATTGAGTATATTGAATTGAGTTATTCATTTATTCTTTTGAAAATATGATTGTTGATTTTGATTGAAAACGAAAACCTTCATTCAATAAATTTGAGTATATTGAATGCAAGTGTTCATTTGTGCTTTTGGAAAATGTGATTGTTGATTTTGATTGAAAATGAAAACCTTCATTCAATAAATTTGAGCATATTGAATGAAAGTGTTCATTTGTGTTTTGGAAAATATGATTGTTGATTTTGTTTGAAAATGAAAATCTTCATTCAATAAATTTGAGTATATTGAATTAAAATGTTCATTTGTGCTTTTAGAAAATATGATTATCGATTTTGATTTTTGGAAAGTGAAGTCCTCATTTAATAAATTGAATAAGTTCATTTTTTGAAAAGAATAATTTTGGATTTTATTTTATTTTATTTTATAAAAATTCCTACATATAATAATCATGAAGATTGTTAGATGAGGTTGGTTTGCAAAATTTTTGTGAAACTATTTTTATTATGTGCATTTTGAAAAAGTGCTTTTTGGAAAGAAGTTGTTTTTTTATAAAGGATTTATTTTTCTTTATTTTTAGAATGAACCTTTCCTTACCATAGAAATAGTAAGGAGGAAGACTTTAGCTATTTCTTTTAGTAAAAGTTTTATTTTCACCCATTAGGGAACCCAATAGGGGTTTTAATAGTTACATGGAATGATGTCCTAAAACCTAAAGATGTTGGCTAGCTTAGCTTAAGGATGAAATAAACTAAGTGCCAACGAAAAAGAAAGTAGTCTTAGATTTATATAAAATATAAACGCACTATCGATACTTGAAGATAATGATCATTTACCTAAGATGGAGAGAGGAACCATCCCCGCGAGTCGTAAAAAATCTATGGTGAAAATATTCTGCTCTTCATCCTTTTGAAGAGGATAAATGAAAATAAAAATATACACCTTTGGTCACCACGTAGATCCAGATGTTCTTATTAGGGTGATCGTACATATTGAGGAGAGGTGTACTATCTAAAGATAGAAGTCACCACCCTAATGGACCTAATCACCTCAATAAGGACTCCTAAGGAATGGGTCGCATATGTAGAGATTCTTCCCTACTTTACATGGAAAAGTAAAGTAGGTTTATTTTAAATCGGTTCATTAAGTTCTACAGGGCAAGCCCCATAGTTAATTACATCTAAGGAATGAGATTCCTCAAGAATACTCTTGATTAAGGTAAATGATCATTGTCTCCAAAGATTTCAATAGGTAGACTATCAATCGATTAGTTTATTTTGAAGATCAAGTGGGATTGATCAAGAGGAGGGAGTTATCAAGCCAAATGGAGAGTAGGATGTTTAGATACTAGGAAGCCTAGTAAACATCCCAAACTATCCTATGGTTGGGCTTTACATTTTGAAATTGAAATTTATTTGAGAGTTGAATTTTTATTAGAAGTTTAGGCTTATAATTCCACAATACAAGGTCATGGAAATGCCTAAGAGGTGAGGATTTATGCTTATGGCCCATAGAAGGGAGAAGTAACCTCAGAACCTAAATCTAGGAGCTTTGGCGAGGGCCAAAAGCATGACCTAAATCTAAGGTGAAAATGGGTATTCGGTTTGCCTCCACAAGAGAGGACAAACCACCCGACTGCTTGGACTTACAACACTGGGTGGCCAACTAACTCCTCCTATGATTTTAAATTCATGTAGGCAAGTCATATGCTTTATGCAAGATCTAGGCCAGTTATTTATTTAGAAAGAGACTAAGTCCTTAAACTCACTCCCTAAAGAGACTAGATCATGTAAGGGCATGCTTCAAATGACCTAAATCTAATGCAAATATATTACATGTTATTTTCATTTTGACAATCATTTGACTCAAGCTTATAGGATTCATATGCCTAATGCATGAGAAATTAGATTATGGGCCAAAATCAAGAAGATGGGATGTGTTTCACCATGGCTCTCAAAGGTCAAGCCAAGTTCTCGCATGGAAGCCCTCCAAATCAAGAGTGAAATAATAATTGTGCATGATGTTATAAAGAAATACTCATCCATCTAAGGGGTTGCTAATTCTTTTATCTTGATTTTAACTTAGCTTTAAATGAGGTTATGAGTTATTTATTTTAATTTTGAGTTGATTAATTTGGTAGAAGATTTATTTTTCCCTAAGAGCCTAATCCCCATCCAGCCATACATAAAAGCAAGGAAGAAACTAGGAGTCATTTCTAATGCACAAGCTAAATAAAATATCAAACATTTTATAAAGCTAATGCAAAAGAATAAAGGCCAAGTGTGGTCGCACCACCGACAAAACCCAAAAAATAAATTGTGAGCACCCTTATACAACCTGACATAAAATGAATTAATTACAATTAAGCAAGGAATCCATGTTATGGGGGTCTTCAAGCTTCATTTCTTCATTCTTCTTTTCTTCTTTCTCCTTCTATTGGATGGTTCAAAGGAGGTTACTCCAAAGGCTTCACATGGTGCATGAGTCATAGTCTAATAATCAATGCTCATCCTAATCTCCCATAATAATCATTCCAAAATCCTAATTGCAAGAGTACATGAAAAGGAAAAGTAAATCTAACTAACACCTACAAAACATAGATTATATAAAAAACCATATAAATCCCAAGTATGTATATTGGACTTAGCACCCCACACATGGGTACCAAGTCCACCTGGCCTATTGGGTTATGCTTAAGGGTATAAGCACCTGCACAACAAAAGTATTTAAATTTTTATCTATTACAGCACCCCTTAAGCAAAATCCCTTGCATAAAATAATGATTAGACTAATCACCCTATCATTCATTCTATACACATACACCCTAACATCCAGACTAAAATATCACATCATAAAATAAAATAAAAACATCAAACCATGCACCGCCCTAACATAAGACTAGAAGTGGTGACTTAGTCTAATGTCTGTGCCATGTAAGGTTTGTGTGGTATGCTTAGCTAAGCTTTAAGGTTAGGATTTTCTAAGTATGAAAAGGTTCAACTTAGAAGGGTGATCTCATTTAAGTTGTTTAGTTAATTTGGGTTGATTTTATTTGATGATTTGATTTGGTTTGAATGAACCTACTATTAATTAATAAGTGTTGTAAAGAGAGGGAAAAAGGAAGAGAACTTCTCTTTTATTCCCTATCTTAAGTAATTTGTAAAGTATATTCATATTTATTTTTGTTTAGTGAATATTTTATTATGTGTTTTAATTAATCCTAAGTTTATATTTTTGCTAAACAAACTTATTGAAAAATAAAGGAATTTTAAGATTAAGTCAACTGAATTACTATCACAAAACACACAACATTTTATTTCTTTCCCACATGTGTATCATGCACATGAATGAATCCTAAGCATATCTATACATGTAATGCAAGTATTTAGCACACCCTAATGATGAATGCTAAGAGAGGTTGCTTAAGGAAACTTGGAATGTTTCATGTCTGCATGATTTTGTTAAGTAGGAGAGAGTAATTCTTTTATCCATCTTTCATATGCATATTTACAAGTATAAAAGACATAGGTGAGTACGATGCCATTGTTAACCACGGGTGTAAGGTACAAGACCTACTTAGGGCTACTTAAATCTTCGCAACCCTAGGGTTGTCCAAACTAATATACAACTTTTCTTAGATATATGTGCATGTACAAAAAAGAAATACATGGAAAGAGAATACTAAGTGAGCTACTTGAGAAAATTTGAATGCTTTATGATGCATGATTTTCATTAAGTAGAAAAGAGGTTTTCTAATCCATTTTTCACATCCACACATGTATGTATGAAAGGCATAATTGAGTATGACATCATTGTTAACCAGGGGTGTAAGGCACAAGACCTACTTAGGGCTACTTAAATCCTCGCAACTCGGGGCTGTTTAGACTAATATATCACATTCCTTAAATACAAGAATTTGTACAAAAGAAATGAATGGAAAAGAAAGATGCAAAAGTTTGTACTTATGTTTGAAATTGGTTATGCAATATATATATATATATATATATATGTGTGTGTATATATGAATAGATTTAAGCAAGTGTTATGTTCTTTTAAAAGACCTATACAGTTTGCAAATTTGATTCAAATCCATATTAAGAGGAAAGAAAGGAAGCAAACATAAGACACATTTTTATATTCACATGCAAGCTTATAAATAAATTATAAGTAGCACACTATCGGATTTAGGTATTTATTTATAGATTTTGAAAATAGTTTTGAATTTAATAGTGATAATAGTCACTCATATTTTTATTTTAGTCAAAACATTCAATTTGACATAAAGAAAACATTTTATTTTGAATTTGATTTTAGAAAAGCATGAATGCAAGATTTTCATATGACATACACATTTAGCTTGCTAGGAAAAAAATAAAATGATACATGTAATTTTATTCACTCTAATTAATTCCTGAAGACAATCTTATGAAGTAAGATTATTTAAAGAGAATCAAAAGTTGTTTAAAGAGACTTTGATTTTATTTTGGGTTTGATTTGAATTAGAAAAGTGTGAAAAGGTTTGCTGGTCCTTACCCATTCCCCATGTGTGTATTATTTTAGTTTAATTTTTAGGTGATTAGATTAATTTTATGCTTTGGTTAGGTTAAGGTGTAGATTAAGTTCATTAATTACCCCTTACCTATAGCACTTTAACATATTTAATCAAATAATTATGAAGCCAATGTATGACATAAAACCACAAGGAATTTAAATCGCATCCAGGAAAGAAAGGTACCTAATGCAATTGGCTCACAGTTAATGATTAACTAAACTAAAGGGTTTAATTTAAGTACTTTCATAACCTTTCCCACACATGTGGGTTAGATATGATTTCCTTAAGTTGGTTAGGTTATTGAACACCTTAGCATCTACCCAAGAAAGATTAGTTAAGTTCTGGAAAGTTTTGAAAATTTTATCAAGTTAATTAGGTAGGTCATTAGTTGATTAGCCCGTAATTAAGTTTAGATAAAGGAAGGAAGGGGGATTAGGGAATAGATTAAGAAAAATATCACAAAATTATTCTATAAACCTCCTAATCACTTAAACAAAGTTAATTAACTTAAACAAGGAGCTGAACCACTGTTCACATGCCTAATTAACCTTAATTATATTAAGAGAGTGATTAGGGGTTCATTAATTAAATTCTCTGATTAAGTCATTAATAAATTCCAAGAAAATTAAGGGGGCAGAGGTCATCTCACAAAACATGCCTGAGAAGTTTGGAATGAATTAATAAAGTCATTAGAGAGTAATTAGGGTTATTAAGTTTTCAAATAAACTCTAACTAAAGCATATCTACTATTCAAATTCAATTAGAAACAATTTTATTCGATTCTCCTCTAAAATAACTTTAAAATGAATTTGAGTTTGTATTTTTTAGATTTTTGTACAATTAGTTATGAATTTAGGAAGTTTCAATTGATTTAAGTGATTTCTAAGAATTCTAGTAATTTATTTTTATTAAAATATCAGTTGACACTCAAAAGTTAATATATTTTAATCTAGAGGTCATTTTAATTTGAACTTTTTATTGTAGGTGTATTTTAACATCAATTTTAATATATAAAAATTTCAACATAATCTAACATATAATTTTGATTTAATTAAAGAAATTTGATTTTCACTAAAAGTCTAATTAAGCACAAAATATTCAATGAAATTTGGGGATTTTTGGTTTGTTGGATTCCTCTCTAAAAGACGAATCCAATGAGCCCTTATTGGAAAGACTACATGCAAGAATGGGCATAGAGAAGTAATGTGAAATTGTTTAAGAAATATATGAAAGATGTGAATTTTTTTTAAATATTATTATCTCAAGAAAAAATTTGAATGTGGAAAGACTACTTGCAAGAATGGGTGCAGAGAAGTAATGTGATCTACCATTCAGGGCAAAATTTCATTGGAGTCATTACCTTGACTGCGCCAAGGCCATGCCTCAATGCCTCTTAAATTTCTTCCTGTGCGAAGGGGAGAGAGAGAGAGAGGAGAGAGAGAGAGGGAGTGGGAGAGATTCTATGTATTAAAGTTGGATGCAGACCGCAAGATGCTGACGAATGTGACTGTAATCATTCTATGTAAGAAGATGGAATGCTCCAAAATAGCTTAAGGGTTGTTGAAACAATTGTTGAGAAGTTTTTTCCCCCAATTAGCTTGGGTTTAAATTTAGGTGCACTAAATTATGTTAATGCCTAAAATTTTATTTTTATATATTTTATTCTAATTTTAATAAATGGTGAGTGAAAAAAGTATGATGTACTATGTATGAAAAAAAAGGTATATTTCTTCAACATAATTTTCTATAATTTTGAATTTTAGAAAATTTAGCTTATTTATAATTATTTTTGACTAAAAAATTTGAAGAAATTATTTATTATGAAAACAGTGTGGAAAGAGTGGTATTTAGATTTTGTTCAAACTCCACATCTTATCAAGTTTATTCACAATTGTGATTGTGTATAAAAATTAGTCAGCATCTTGTCTTTTAAAAACACCTTTGAAAATTAAATTTTAGAAGAAATTTCTCATCATGAGACATTACGATCCTTCATCATGTGTCATATGCTAAAATTCTCATAAGTATTTTGTTAGAAGTGATTGAGCATTTGTCATTTTTATTTGTAAATAATGTGAGTTATAAAAAGAAAGGATCAAGAAATGAGGACCCTCAATGTGTTGTTGAAATGGTTCTTTATGAAAAAGAAGAGGTCAAAAACTTTTAAAATTAGAGGGATTATTTAAATGCTCAATAGCTCACTCAATTAAGATTGTACAATACTTCATCTAGGTTAGGTCATTAGTCCTATTTTGTTTTTTCATCATATCTAATTTTTTCAACTACATAGTTCAAAATTCAAACCCTAGCTTCCAATTCATCCTCATCGAGTGTCACTAATTACATCACCCACATCAACTAAAGGGCCTTATTCTCATTATTTCTTGCAAGAAAAATAGGTGCACTATCACGATCCACGATGTCATTTACAGAATTTGTGAGATTTAGTTTAGAAAATTTTGCCTTAATATGTTCTAACTGTATAATATGTTCATACATAACAAACATATAGAAAACCAAAATTTCAATTTATACTAATCTTAAGTTGTGATCCTTAGTCACATAAAATGATTATTGTGGCTATTGGGATGATCAACGTCCAGTTATGACAAATAGAGAAAAATAGTTCTATTATACAATATGATTTGAAGAACGTATAGTCTGATTAGATTGATTTTTTTAGAAGTATTTTTTAAAATTTTTTATTTAGCACCCTCCCTATAAATTCCCACTTTGGAGGGCCTAACTTGTTAACATGAATGTGACAAAGCTTACGAAAAAGTGTTTTCATAAAAAAAAAAAAAGAAAAAAAAGTTAGGAGACATCTTTTCTCTTATTTTCCCTTAAGAAATTTTTATTTCTAAGGTTTCACATTATTTTTATTGTTTTTTTTTCATTCACCAATTAAGAAAAGTTTTCCTTAATATGTTCGAACTATACAATGTGTTCATACATAACAAACATATAAAACCAAATTTTCAATTTACACTAATCGTAAGTTATGATCCTTAGTCATATAAAATGATTATAGTGGCTATTGGGATGAACAATGTTCAATTATGACAAATAGAGAGAAATAGTTCTATTATACAATATGATTTGAAGATCGTATATTCTGATTAGATTGATTTAAAAAAAGTATTTTTTATTTATTTTTTATTTAGCACCCTCCCTATAAATTCCTACTTTGGGGGGCCTAACTCGTTAACATGAATGTGAGAAAGCTTAGGAAAAGTGGTTTCTTAAAACAAAAAAGTTAGGAGACATTTTTTCTCTTATTTTCCCTTAAGGTATTTTTATTTCTAAGGTTGCACATTATTTTGATTGTTCTTTTTCATTCACCTTCTCTTTGAGTTTTTGTGCTTTAACTTAAGAATCTATTATTATTTTGAACTTTTGTAAGATTTTTTGTTAAGAGAATTTATTTATATCTTCGTGAGGTAGTGACATATATCCTTCTTACCTTAAAAAAGAAGGGGAGCAGTGTCGGGTTTCACCATTACCCGTTAAAGAGAGATGCATCTTTGTTTTGATTTGTTATGCCAAATGAGAGAGTGAACTTTTGGGTTGAACTTCTGTAAATCATTGTGTCCCTCTTTGTTTAATTTTTAGCATTTACATTGTATTGGATTGTTTGTTCTAGTTTCTTAAGTATCACTCTCATTGAACTATAAAGATTATATTTTTATTTATTTTATTTTTTAAAAGTACACTAATTCACCCCCTCTTTGGCGAGGCATAGTTACAAATCATATCAAAGCTAGGCTACTTGCTTAATAATATAACAACTACAAGAAAATCTTTTAATGACAAATCCATGTAATAGAAACACCATTGAAAGGAACTTTAGTACTTGACCTCCTCTTTTTGCAGATATTCCTTTTGACATTTGAAAATTTAACTTCTTTACTATTATATAATTGATTGATTTCAAATGTGAAATATGATTGAGGTGGGATACACATCACCACATGAAGTTGTCAATATCAACTTATTAAAACCACTTTTAATTTGTTCTCAATGCAAGATAGAAAACTAGCACAATTGAATTAAAAATAATTAAATTGCATTTTTAGTACTTCAAAGCCTGAAGGTTACATGCATGTTTTTATTTATAAAACTAGTAAGAGATTTCAGAAAAAATTGTCTTTTACTTATGAAAAAGATAAATTGGGTTAAACAATCTCACATCAATATGCTTTTACATGATTATGAATTTTTTCATATATTACCTCATGAGTCTATTTCTGATATGCACACACATTTCACAGAAATTATTACATTATTGCATATTTCAGTAATAGCAAATAGCACTGATTATAATGAGGAAAGTAGCACTAATGGTGATGATGTTGCACTTTTAACTAAAAAGTCCAAAAACTTTCTAAATGATAAGAAAAAAAAGATTTGACCAATGAAAAGATAAAGGTAAAATAAAAACTCTTCAAAGGTTACTAATTTTATTTGTTATGAATGTAATAGACCAAGTCACATCAAATGGGATTGTTCTTCACTTAATAATACCAATCAAAAGGATAAATATGATGTAAATGGGTTGTATAGAAGGGAAAGAGATGGACTCAACATATCTCTTGGATCAACTTAGATTTAGATTCAAGGTCTAAAAATTCAAAAAGCCAAAAAAAAGAAGAACATAACTATCTGAAAAAAAATGTCTCTTAGATGTGCAAATGAAAACATTAAAAAGAAATTAATAATTATTAAAATATCACACCCATTAAAAAAAATTAATTCTTAAAAGATCATACATTTTTTCCCTAATATTAGTTGCATCTCTTGTAGCATATTTAGACATATAACCAATCAATGTGTATATCATTCACATTCAAATCCATCATATACATAGATTTCAAGAGCTTCTCATAACTTTCTTACTTCTAGATGTATGAAACTCAAGTAAGTTTAGGTTCCGAAAAGGCTAACCTATATCTAATTTGCCCTTTATGCATGCACTCAAGGGTTGGTGGAGGCATGTGGTACTTAGACGGTAGGTTATTGAGACATGTAATGGGAGACAGCTGCAAATTCATTTTTTTAGAACTCAAGAGCAAAGGAAGGGCAATAACACATTTTTAAAAAATAGTTAAATCAAGTCCCTTAATTACAAAAAATCTTTATATATTGAAAAGGACTTTCTTGTTGATGGTTTACAACACAATTTACTCAACATTAGTTTGTTATGTGGTAAAGGTATTAATGTTAAATTTTTTAATGATAAATGCTTTCTTAATTTGAATGATCAAATTATTTAGAAGGTATTAGGATTAACATAATTGAATAAGGTTAATATTTATATGATTGATCATAATAACTTGTTCCTTACACTACAGGAAAACTATGAATTTTTGGAGAAACAATCCATCAAAAATTAACCAAACTCCATTGGTAACTTGCATTTCTGGCAATTTCCTGACAATAAGCCCTAGTTTAAAATAATTTTGGGCAAACCTAAAATATTATGGAAAACAATTTTTGATCGATTGTCAACTAAAAGGTTTTTTTAAGAAGAACTGACAAAAAAAACTATTTGAAATGCCGCTAGAAATGTGAACAACTAGAAATAATAAACAGGTTTGCCAAAAATTTATGGTGGACCTATTTGCTGAAAGTTGTCGCATCAACAATTTTCCTATAATTTTTTTGCTGATAAGTCATATCGAGCTTTTCGACAAAAAATTCATTGGAAGTGAGCCGAAAACTTATACAAAAATGAAAAAAAAAATTCAGAGTATCACAAATGCTCTAATTTTTACACTTTTAGAAGGATTATAAAATAAATTCATAATTTTCTAATTGATAATACCATACCCTCAGTATCAATATAAGACTAATAAATAGCTAATCTCAATCATTTCTTTCATTTCATTCTAGTATTTTGAAAAATATTGAATTAAAATAATAATTTCAAAAACTTTAATTAAAATAACTGAAATATCAACATCTAAACAAATTATTTACAAATGAAACAAAAGTAAAAATGAAACTTAATCCACATTGTCTTGTCCGCACCATCATGCTTCTCCTCCTCCTCCTCCGCCATTAGCTCCTTCCCCTTATAGTTGCCTCTATGCATCTTCTCCATTTTAGTATCCATTACAATCATATGAGATTCCATCGAAGCAGTCATCCTCGTTTCCATCTCCTCGATCATCACAACGACACACCTCTGAATAGTCTTGCTGATTGACTGAGTGCTCATTTAGAGAATGAATGAAATTTACCATATTCTAATCCTATGAACCTAGGCCATATATCCATCTCTTCTTCTTTCCACCAACAACCTCTCTCCGTAATTCATGCTCCAACAGCTCTGACTGTCCACTAGAACTTCCTACACTAGTAGGGCCAAGACTAATAACTTCCTTCAGCTCATGTAGTCATCCTACGAGTAATTAGAATGAGTAAATCATAATAAATTATTAACTAAAATATAATTCAAAATTAAGGCTAACTATGTATGCTCTTGTGGTGAACATCAATCCCGTCGGTTTGATGCTAATGTGTTCTACTATGTAATTAACAACAGTAGGGTCTCGCCCAAGAACTTCAACCTATAAACATTCCAATAAAATTAATTAACCATGATTATACATTAATATTTACTTAGAGTTTGAACATCCACAATGCAGAGAGGTGTCCATGTCCTCACATTCTGAAGCTTGATTTTGCTTTGCCTGCTCTCTCTTATGAATATAATCTAGAGAAGCTCATACTCTACAAAGGTCAGTCTACATGTTCTCTTCAATCCAAATAGGTAAACGTACAGACTTGTGTATGTCTGTGAACATATCGCATAAGGTAGTATCTCCTCTAGATTCAAAATTTCTTCTGATCTTCTGACTGTACTTCAGCAACAAGCTGAAATTCTTTTGTGACATCAAACAAATTAATGCAAATTAGTAATGCTTTATGATCAACTAATACATTTTAAATTTCTAAATAGTTATTATAATATCTTAAACTCCTTGAACCACATGTCCCTAATCTCAGTTGAGACTTTTTCTCATGAAACATATGAAGCATTGTACTTGCTACTTATTATGTTCCTGATTTATGAATAGCTTACTTAGATGGGTTGAACCTAAAAACTATAATTAAATTAGAACCATAATATGGGAAACATTAAACTGTAAATATATTCTTTAAGTGTCATTTTCTAGCTCAATAAAAATATGTGTCATCGATGACTCAGGGGGCATAGAAGTATTGGGCTAATCAAAAGGTGTATGCTGAAATATGAGCTCTGTGGAACCTGTGGGTTCCTGCTATAGGTAGAACAGAGTAGTGTCTACATGCTTTAGAGATTTGTAGGCACATATATTGGCTAGTTCAGAAGTTTGATGTGGTGATATCAAAATGGAGATTAATGTAGTGACTGTGGTGGTAGCCTGAATAGTGGGATGAGACAAAACCTTCTTCTTCCACTTGAAGATGCTCGTAAATAATTGTGGAGCATCATTCCCACCACTTGAAGCCATCTATAAGTAATAGAAAATAAAATGATTAGATTAAACATAAATAAGGTTACTTTAAAAACTAAATAAGAACATCAAAAAATTGTAATGAGAATTGCAATATGTATATATAGTATATAAGAAAATATATAAAAATTAAGTATATAATGTGAAATGCAGTATACATATACATTATATAAAAATTATGTTAGAAAGATAATATGTGAATCATATTATGTAGGTATAGTATATATAAAAAATTTATAAAAATGGGCATTATGTGAATTACAGTCTATAGGTATAATATAAAAAGCATGCTACAAAGCAATATGTAAATTGTAGTGAATAGGTACAATATATGAAAAAAATTATTTCATAGCTAAAGTATGTAAATATTATAATATGTATGTCCAAACTATTATTTTTAACTCATACCAACAAAAAAATGTGCAAATGCCTTTAACACATATGTTAGATCTTCTAGTTCGATGAATTAGTATAAGTTAATTTTATAGATTCATGTTTATCATCATCTTCATTGCTCTCATCGTCAGACTAAATAACTTCCTCATAATCAACAATAGTATCAATTAAGCTCACAACTGCCTTTACATCATTAATTAGAAGTTCAAAACCCGTCATCTCATCCATCTAATGAGAAAGTTCAATAGTATTTTCAACTTCCACTTTTGTCTTGGTTATATTTTAATTACCATAGTCCATTTCATTTTCTCTCTTATTCTTCCTGGATATCTTAGGTATTTCACTTATGCAGCTTAATGTGCAAGGATAAATGAATCATACATAGTTATTTTTTAGTCAACTTCACTTTAGTGATCCCATATGATTTATGATTTCTTATTCCTCTATTACACACAGGATCAAACCAATCACAATTGAATAGAACAACATTCCTCTCATTTGATCCAAGATATTGTAACTTTAGAATTTTATAATAATCTATCTCATCATTTGAATGAGTGTTTCCTCAAATACAAATAACAAAGTAATATGTTTTATTTCTTTTAGACCAAGAACTTGTGTACAATTTATAACCATTGATATCATAAATCTATTACTTACGTACAATATGCTCTAGACCTGAAGCAAGTTCATCAAGGTCCTAATTCTCCACTATATTTTTCCAATCATGAACCTAATACAATATAAAAATAAGGAAGTTGTAATTAATGTAGAAAATATATTAAAGCTTTAGTGGTGATTGTTCACATGTAATCTAAACCATATTGGGAATTCATCTTCATCCTTATTAATAGTGATGGAGTTATTCAAGTTTAATGAGTTCATGAATAACTTAAACTCAATAATTAAATTGACATAATTAGGTAAGAGATATGTTCGATTAAAAGTAAAAATGAGATATTTTGACATTGATGCACTTATTCAAAAAATGTTGAACCTCATCGTAGTTTATTAGAACATTAACTATCGCTCCCCTAAGCTCCTTGTCATTCAGATATCTCAATGTGCTTCTACCCAATGCTTTTCTAGATGGTTGAAAAGTAGATGACACATTCTTTGAAGATCCAATACCATTGGTATTATATGAAGCAAAAATTTCTAGATTTCTAAGCTAAGTAATCTTCACATATTGAGCCTTCAGGTGTGCTTTATTCTCCATAGTTCTTTTCAATTTATTTAAGAATCAACATGAATTTTGAAAAATAATATGACATAAATTGAATGTTAATTTATATTACTACTATAAAGAATTTTTTTTACCTCTCAAAGGGGTACATATAATGATATTGCTCTAGAACTCTCACTCAAGCTTCATATGGTAGATGTATCAGTAGATGCTCCAAGGAGTCAAAAAAAGTGGGGAAGGTGAGGAGAGGTGGGGTGATTATCTATTCGAACATACAAATAATTATTAAGATATTTACTTCTAGGTATTTTATAACTTACACATTTAATTAAGCTGAGGATAGTTCCTTAAAGAAGAGAGTAAGCTCGATCAAAGGATTTATAATTTGCTCTAGTAAAACACTAAATTCAACTGGAAGTAAGCATTGCAGAAACATATGGCAGTCATGACTCTTCATTCCAAATAGCTTTTCCATCCTCAAATCAACACATTTGCTCAAATTGGAGGTGTACACATATGGTAACTTAATGACTATACCCACTCATGTATTGTCCTTTATTATTCTAATGTGAGGTAGTATTTGGCTTTAGGCTTCTAAAATATACCATTTGTAGTATTTCATCTCTAACTCTCTTCTATGGTAATATTCCTTCAAGTCCAACATGATCTTCTTGTTATCTTTAGTTTTTCACTTAAGATTATGTTGAACTCACTTTTGGAGTGAGCTTTCAACTTTTCCATCTTAGACAAAGGACTCCTCTAGACATTAAGAGTTCCTTAGTCTTAAGACACTTCTAGTGATTAGGTGAACACTTAACCTAACCCTAGAGAAATAGGTTTTGTCCTAGGAGTGTTAGGAAAACTTGCCTACCATATAGCTTAAACCCAATCCTTACTTCTTTTTTCCAAGTCAAACTTCAAATCCAAACCAACCTAAAATTCAAACTAGCTTCAAACTCAAATCAATTCCAAATCAAAATTCAAATCAATTCCAACTTAAATGTTTTTTTGTCAAATCATTCAAATCAATTCCTACAATCCAAATCAATTCAAACACAAAATATTTTCTTCTAACACATTTATATTCTCATTTATATTCATAAATATAAATGAAATATAAATTCTAATAACCAAAACCAAATCCAAAACTCAATTCCAAATCCAAAAATCTTTTCTAAGTCACTTTGATTCCATCTTACGGACTTAGCTAAAATCCAATCCGAATCACCTCAAATTGAAGAGATTTTCTCCTAACCCATTTATATGCTCATTTATATTCACAAATATAAATGAAATATAAATTCAAATAACCAAAACCAAATTCAAAACTCAAACCCAAATCTAACCTAAATCTAACATATACCATTTCAAGTCAAATTCTTGAACTTAGCCAAATCAAACTCAAATCAATCCAAGTCATTGGATTTTCTCTTCAAATAATCAATCCTTTAATCACAAATCAAATACAACACAAACTTCAATCATTAAATGAAAATCAAACTAACCCTAATTAAACTCATGTTCATCTTTTGAACTTGAAATTATCAAATGAATCAAAACCCATTTGACTCTAAATCACTTGCAATTGGATTTATATTTCAATGATAATTCCAGTTGTGAGTTCAATCAAACTTGAAACAAGCCTTGATCAAGTCAATTGACTCATTTAGGCTCACTTGACCCAAAGTGACCTAAAGCGCCTTTTTGAGCCAAATTCTAATCCTACCCAAATTGGATTGAACTAAGCCTACGTAAGCCTCACATTATGGGCAACAATCATCCTAAGATGATCAATCACTCGGGTCAAACCAAGACAAACCTAGCATTTGACCAAGTCAACACTTAACCCAAATTAAACCCAAACTAGCCAAAATCCACCATAGACCAAATTGATTGAAACCATTAATCTAACCGAATTAATGATCAATGATTGAACATGACCAAGTCATCATTTGAGCTAAACATAGCCTAATTTTCCACTTGACCCAAGTTGACCTAAAAAGTTAAAATGTGTCAAATCTTGATCTAACCAAATTGATTGCAACCAATGGGTCAAATTCATTCTAAATCACTTGTTGAACTTGACCAAAGCCTCAATTGGCCAACTAGACCCAACCTAGCTCAATTGACCATGAACCCAACTTGACCTAAAAGGTCAAATCAAGCCAAAATTAAACCAAAGCAAAATAGATTGAAATAAAAGCTTGCAAAATATTTCAAATGATCAACTAAGCCTAAACCAACCCATGACCTAAACCAATTGGGTAAAATGGTTTAAATTTGTCAACTTGACCCATTTGACCTAAGTTAACTCAAATGAACCAAAATAAAATATAAATCAAATTGAACCAAACTAATGATACCAAAACACTTCAAATGATCATTCGAACTTGACCTAACCCATGGTTTGATCCAATTTGACCAATTGGTCAACTTGACCCAAGTTGACCCATTTTGACATAAATGGGTCAACATGAGCCAAATCATATCAATTCAACATCAAATTCATTAAAAATTGGCACAACCCATTTTTCAATCATTACAAATATGTCCAAATCAAAATCAAAGCCAAATGATCATTTTACCACTTTCAAAGGGTAACCTATGATCAAATTCACTTGGAATTTGATCATATTCCAATCAAGACTGCTTGGCATCATCCTAGTGGACTAGTTAGACACCAAGGAGGATGGTGCACATGACCCAATGGGTTTGGGTTAGCTAAACCCAACTTAAAGCTAAAATCAGCCACTCCACTCAAATTTCACCACATGGATCACCTCCCACTCTGATTTTAGCACATGTGCACCTCCACACTCCCACTCTTCAGCCAAAACCGAACCACATAGCACTCCTAACAACCTAAACAACTCATTCAATCAAGGAAATTGGATTAAAATGGCAATATGAGCTTCAACCATCTGATTCAAGTAGGGAGATATACTCCCCCTCATTCCATTCCAATTCAATTCACTTGCACTCGATTGAGCTCAGAGGATCAAAGGCAAGCTTCTCCAAGCTTCTCCAAGCATTCCTAAGCTCATTCAAAATTTCCTTTTCTTGATTTTTCTTAAGCAAAATAGGAGGTGAGGGAGATTTCCAACTTACTCAATACTCAACTAAAGTCCAATTTCTCTTGCAAGCACCATCAAGAACTAAGTTGAGCTCATCCAAAGCAAATTCCAAACATCTAAACCACATGAAGGGGGAGTTAGACCAAAGCCGCAAGCCATTGAAGCAAGTTTTGGTCAATAAGAAGATCCATTGCAAAATGAACCTTCAAACTCTCAACAGGGGTTCATCTCCACTAGAAGAAGCTACTTCAATGGTTGGAAGCGTCGGTGATAGCCTCCGGTGAGGTATGAATCAAAACCAAGCTTATGTTTAAAATTCTTTGGTCTTTTGTAAAGGGAATTTTAATCCCATTGAGTTTCCACTGTTGGATGTGCATCTCCTTGCTTCTTGATGGAGTGGGTTAAATCCTAGCCCAATCTGAGCTCAAGTGACCTCAAATCAAGCCATGGAGGATGGACGGTCTCCGTCTCCCGTAGACTAGAGCAAGGATGAATCATGGACTATCCATTCCGCAAGTTTTGGATGGACGATCTTGATTAAATGCGCTAGATCCATTGATATTTCCTTTAGAGCCATGAGTTTTATTCTGACCATCCGATCCTTGATCGGACGACCAAGGAGAAAGCACGTAGCACCACAGGCTTACGCAGCATGTGATTTGTCAACTTAAATAACCAATCCCATCGCGCGATATGGAAAGCGCGCGTCGCGTCAACAGCCCATGTGGCACCGATGGGATAGTTATATAATTAGGTTATTTAATGATCTATTAATCATAGAAACTTCAAAAATTTATAACTAAATATAGAAAATTCCAAAAAATGCAAACTCAACTTCATTTTAAAGATAATTCAAATGGGAATAATATAAAATTAACTTTAATTGATTTTAAACAGTAACATTTACTCAATTTGAGTTTTATTGGGGATATAATTATGTTAATTACTACTTAATTATTTCAATAATTAATTCCAAACTCCTTGGAGTTAATTAGTGAGATGACCTCTGTCTCCCATGATTTTCTTGAAATTTATTATTGGATTAATTTAAGTAATTGCTTATTTCATCTCTAATCACTCCCTTAATTAATTAAATGATTAATTAACTTATTAAATGGTGATAACTTTATTAATTAAGCTTTTTAATCATCTTAGAATAGTTGATAGACTTAGGGAATGAGATTAAGATGCCTTTTCTGAATCTTTTCCCCTAAGTCTATTTCATTTGATTGAAGACTTAATAAATTTACAAATTGATTAATGATTTAATCAATTCATTAAATAACTTAATTAACCAAACTCAAAACCAAAAAATAATCCAGAAACTTAATCACTCAATCAATCCCATTCTTGGGTAGATCCATAGGTGTTCAAAATCCTAAGGTAAGCTTAAGGAAATCAAATCAAACCCACATGTGTGGGAAGGATTATGAAAGTACTTAGTTAAACCCTTTAGCTTAATTAATCATTAATTATGAGCCAATTGCATTAGGCCTCTTTCTTTCTTAGGTGCATTGCTAGATTTAAATTCAATGTGATTGCATATCATATGTTGGCTCATAATTTTTTGAATAATTATGTTAAAGTGGTGTAGATAAGGGGTAATTAATAGATTTAATTCACACCTTAACCTAAACAAAATATAAAATCAATCTAATTGTGCTAAAATTAAACTAAATTAATTCACACATGGGAGAAATGGGTTAGGACCAGCAAACTCTCCTCAGTTTTCCTAAAACAAATCAAGTCCAAGAAACAAAATAAAAATCTCTTTAAATAATTTTGATTCACTTTAAATAATCTTATTCCATAGGATTGTCTCTAGGAATTAATTAGGGTGAATGAAATCATATGCTTACAACACTTTATCTCTTTCCAAGCATGTTAAATGTTATTTTCCATATGCAATCATGCATCCATATCTTTTGAAAAATCAAATTAAAATAAAATATTTTCTTTATGTCAAATTGCATGTTTTGGCTAAAGTACTATTATCACTACTAAATAAAAAATAAAAAACCTATTTTCAAAATCTATGAATCAAACATTATAAATGAAGGTGTGCTACTTATAAATACTTATAAGCTTGCATGTGATTACAAGTATAACTTAACATAGATTTGAATAGGATTTGCAAAAGTGTATAGTTCATTTGAAAAGAACATAACACTTGCTTAAATCCATTCCTATCCAATTACATGTTATCACTTAAGAAGGATCTTCACATTTACACATGTAAATTGCATAACCAAATCAAATACGAAAATCTTTTGCATGACTCTTCTTCCATTCATTTTTTTTTGTACATGCACATGTATTTAAGAAAAGTGGTATATTAGTCTAGACATCCTGGGGTTGCGAGGCTTTAAGTAGCCCTAAGAAGGTCTTGTACCTTATACCCCTAGTGTAGAAAACAATGGCGTCGTACTCACTTATATCTTTTATACATGTAAATGTGCATTTGATTAATGGATAAAAGAGTCCCTCTTTTTTACTTAACAAAAACATGCATTCATAATAATATCCAAATTTTTGTTAAACAACATTCCTTAACATTCACCAAAGTGTGCTAAAAGTTTACATTTGCATGTATATGTGTGCTTAGGAATCATTCATATGCATGGTATACATGTTGGAAAGAAATAAAAGGTTGTGTGTTATGTGATAGTAATTCACCTTAATTAATCCTAAAATACCTTTCCTATTTGAATAGGTTTATTTAGAGCAAATCTAAACTTAGGACTAATTAAAACACATAATAAAAAATTCACTAAAGAAGAAAAATCATTAATGAATCTACCTTAGAAATTACTTATGGTAGGGAGGAAAGAGAAGTTCCCTTCTCTTTTCCTCTTTTTACAACATTTAGTAATTATGTGGGTTCATTCAAACTAAATCAAATCATCAAATAAAATTAACAAATAAACTAAACCACTTAAATGAAACCACCTTCTAAGCTAAAACCTCTCACACATAGAAAATTTCAACCTTAAAGCCTAGCTAAGATATACCACACAAGCCTTAAATGGCACACACATTAGGTCAAGTCACCATTTCTAGTTCTATGTTAGGGTGATGCATAGTTTGATTCCTAATTTTATTTCTTGATGTAATGTTTTAGACGAGATGTTAGGGTCTATGTGCGTAGACTAAATGGTAGGGCGATCTTTGCCTAATCGTGTCTTCTGTAGGGGATTGTGCTTAAGGGGCGTTGTAATAAAAATATAAAAATACTTTTGCTATGCAGGTTGCTTATACCCCTAAGCATAATCTAAAATAGGTCTGGTGGACTTGGTTACCCATGTGTGGGGTGCTAAGTCGAATTTATTCATATACATTCTTAGGTTGTGTGGTATGTTTAGCTAATCTCTATTTTACAGGTTTTCATTAAATTTACTTTTCCCATTTTCATGTAATTTTTGCAATTAGGATTTGGAATGAATGTTATGGGGGATTAAGGTGAACATTAGTCATAATACTATGTGTTATGTACCATGTTAATCCTTTGGAGTAATGACATCTCAACCAACAAAAATAAGGAAAGAAAGAAAGAAGGAAAGAAAGAAAGAAGTGAAGAAATGAAGAATGAAGAATGAAGACCCCCATAACATAAATTACTTCTAAATTGTAATTGTTCATTTGTAATCCGGGTTGTATAAGGGTAGAGCTCGGCTACCCATATTTCTTTTTGGATTTATGCGTGGAGCCCGACCACAAAGGCCTTTTATTCTTTTGCGCTAGCTTTATAAATTATTTCATGTTTGTTTAGCTTATGCATTAAGTTGACATGTTTTTTCTAGTTTTTTTTGTGTTTTGATGAATGGCCTGGATACAATTAGGCTCCCATGGAAGAAATAAATCTTCTATCTAATTAATCAACTCAAAATTAAAAATTAAATAACTCATAATCTCACCTAAAGCCTAGGACATAAGTCAAGATATAAGAATTAGCAACCCCTTAGCTAGATGTTGTATGTATCACATCATGCATAATAATCATCTTACTTCACTCTTGGTTATGGAGGGGCTTCCACCTTTGCCAAAGAACATCGCTTGACCTTTGAGAGCCATGGTGGAAACACACCTCCTTCTTGCTAATTTTGGCCCATAACCAATTTCTTATGCATTAGGCATATGAATCCCACAGCCTGTGTCAAATTAATTGTCCAAAAATCAAAATAAAAAGTAAACAAAATTTGCATTAGATTTAAGTCATGAATTCATGCCCTGCAAGATCTAGTCTCTTAGGGAGTGAGTTTAAGGACTTAGTCTTCTTTCTAAATAATTGATAGCCTAGCTATCTTGCAAAAGCATAAGAGTTGCCTACATGTATTTAAAATCATAGGAGGAGTTAGTTGGCAGCCACCCCCAGGCGATTATAAGTACAACAGTCGGGTGATTTATCCTCTCTTGTGGAGGTAAACTATATGCCCATTTTCTCCTTAGATTTAGGTCATGCCTTGGCCCTCACCAAAGCTCTTTAGATTTAGGATCTGAGGTTGTTGTTTTCCTTTGAGGGCTACAAGTATAAATCCTCACCTCTTAGGCATTTCCATGATCTTGTATCATAGAATTGTAAGTCTTGGATTTCTAATAAAAATTCAACTTAAATAAATAATTCTCTTCAAATTTAAAAATATAAAGCCCAACCATAGGATAGTTTTGGGATGCTTGCTAGGTTTCCTAGTATTGTGAGCATCCCCTACTTATCTTCCCTTGGCTTCGATAATAACTCCCCCCTTTTGATCAATCCCATTTGATCTTCCAAAAATAACCAATCGATTTATAGTCCTATATTTGAATACTTTGGAGATAATGATCATTTACCTTAATCGAGAGTATTCATAAGGAATCTCATTCTTTTAGAGGTAATTAACTATGGGGGCTTGCTTCCATAAGGAACTTAAAGAACCCGATTTAAAATAAACCCTTCTTTACTTTTCAATGTAAAGTAGGGGAAGAATTTTTAGTACATTCAAAGACCCATTATCTTTAGGAGTCCTTATTGAGGTGATTAGGTCTCTTGTAGGATGCTGACTTCTATCTCTCGAGATAGTAACCCATTCCTCAATGTCATACATGATCACTCTAATAAGAATATCTACAGATTTACGTGGTGTCCAACAACCAAAAAATGTTATTTCTATTTTCATTTAAATTTATTTTAGATGAAGACAAAAATAAAAATTCACTACACATCCATCACTATGTTGATAACATTATCAAAAATAATTTCTCTAGCATCACTTTAAAATTATGCCTTATTAGTTTAGACCTTTAGTAGGGTAGATCCCATAAAATACTCCACTTTGTCTAATTATGAGTTACACCATAACCTAGAATATGACTGTTAGATAGAATATGAGAATTAATTATAGTTAGGATTGAAGTAATAATATGCCACAAATTAACCCCACTCAATATTGGAGGTAGCTTTGCTTTATCAACTTGATTTTTTTTGAAACATCCTTGTTTCTTCTAAATGGATGATCAGCAGGGGGGAACTATGATGACAGTAAAATCAAGAATTTTTTGATCAATTTTGTAAGAGTGAATGCTTTTGACAAATCCATGTAGTATGGATAAGCTAACTTTCAAGCAGTGCTGCACTCTGATAGCATTCCATACACAGAAAAGTCATTAATGGCCTACATCAATGTTGCTTTCATCTAAAAGTTTTACTTTACAGTAATATCATATGTCTATATACCATGTCCCATAACATTTTTAGCTCATCTATCAATGGTTACAAGAAGACATCAATCTTTACTTTAGGGATATGTGGCCCAAGAATGATCAAAGACAAGAACATATAAGGAGTTATCATGCACATCTCTAATAGTAAATTGTATGGTATAACTATCACTAGACAACATGAATAGGGTGATGTAGACTGACTAAATGCTATGAAACCATCAACACAAAGGCCAAGTATAACATTTCATGGCTCAACTGAAAAATCTAGATAAGTACTATTGAAATGCATCCACGCTTCTCCATCCGATGGATGACTAAAGATGTATGATGTACTTGCTATATTGTGATGCAATAGCATGTGCTGAGCTAAACACATGGAAACATACAATCTCTACAAACATAGAGTTAGTGGTAAGTATAATATACACTTGTGTGGTACATATTTTAATTTGAGTTATTTTCTACTCTGTGACATGAACCCATGTGCTCTACAAAATTTACATTCAATATCATATGCACTATCCTTGTAATATATCATCCAATCATTCACATAACAGTTATTTTTTTCTAAGCTCAAATCTAGCTTTGATACCAACTTTGTTCTATATATGTCTTCAAGAACAAAGTTTTCATATGGGTTTGTCTCTTAATTTTAGTAGCCCTATAAATTAGTTAAAGCATTCACATGACACATTAAGTTCAATTTTAATACTTGGCATTCTTACTACCATTAACAACTCAGTGTGGATCGTGCATCCTTCCCACAACTGTAGTTGTGTTACCTTTAGCAGGTCATAGAACTTTTGAGCTTCTTTACTAGGTGTCTCCTCCTCCATAGGGTACTCTGCTCTAGTAGCATCATAGATCATTTTTCATAAATGTGGCTAGAATCATATTCACCTAAAAGACATGTGACTCATTGAGGCACCTCTATCAACATCAATATGTTGCTCGAGCCCACCATGTGAAGTTCAGAACCAATAGTTTGATTGAACTTCATTTAATATTAAGAAATCTGATTCTTATGCCTTATACATGGAAATCTGAACTTTCCTTCAGAAATGTAAGGAGAAAGTTGAGATGCCACATGTATGAAGTGTTCAATACCACTCAAGAATTTATCAATTACTCATTATATACCCGGATGCAATCTATTATACATCTATGATTGCTCTCTACGGATATCCATGAGCTAGGTAAATTAAGAAAAATATATATGATAATTTAATTAACATTCTCTCATCATTACATAAGTAGTAATGATTACATAATAAATAACTAATTTCATGCAATGCTCTAAATATCTAAGTCATTTGCTATGATTTTTTTATAACTTCTTCGTAAATAGCCGTCGTAGCCTATAATCACCAAATTCATTCTTTTACAAAACTTAAACATGATAAATATAGTAAAATTTAAATAAATCTATCAAAATTTTGATAATCTTATAATTAATAATTTTAAATATTAAACTAATTAGAATAATAATAACTAAAAAATATTAAAATAATATAAAAAATTAAAACTTAACATGTGGAATAAAAGATCTAAACATAAATAAACATTTTAAATTAAGATTTAGCAAATTCAAATAAATTTGGACAAGATTTTGCCTAATAACCAAAAGTTCCTTAAAAATTCAAATTCCTATTACTCAAAAACCAACAGATTAAACACTGAAGAAATAACAATAGAAGGAAGAGATTAAGGTATACTATTAACCTCACTTTCGGAATGAGAATTAGCATTTCTCATCTTAGACTTAGGAACCTTCTAGACATTTGGATTTCTTTAGTGCTAAGACACTTCTAGTGATTAAGAAAATACTAAACCTAAGCTTAGAGACTTAGAGAACATAACCCTAAGCCAAAAGTTTGCCTTTGGACAAATAGGTTTCACCTACCCTAAGGCCTAAACCAAGATTCATGCCCAACAACTCATTCAAACTTAAGCACTATGGTTAGAGCTAAACCAACTCAGATCTAATCAATTAATTTTAATTGAATTTGATTTTCTAATCCAAGCACCAATCCAAATTAACCTAGACCTTAACCCAAGTTAACCCACAACAATCCTATAACTCCATTAAAACCCATTCAAGTAAGATGAATCCAACTTATTTTTATAAACCTCTCAATTATTCATTAGATCATTTCAAGACATGCCAATACTTGTAATCAAGCCAATTGAACCAAAGAAAGTGACCAACCCAAGTTAGCCCATTTGACTTAAAGGGTTCAAATGAGCCAAAACCTAACTGACGGATCAATAGCAATCAAAGCCACTAATCAACTCTAAATCCATCATCAGACCACTCTCAACACTTAATTCACACTAACTCAACCAAATTCAACCCAATTAATACAATTAGTTCACTTGACCCAATGAAACCTAAATGATCAATTAAATTCAAACTTCAATCCAACCTAAATTGGATTAAATTAACTCATCCAATCCTTCCATAATGAATGTTGATCATCTTTGATTACCCAATTATAATCAATTGGGTCAAACCAAGCAATTTTACCACTTAACCCAAGTTGACCCAATTGATGTAAAGGGCCAAATTGGGTAAAATCTCATTTCAACCATAATGACTGCAACGATGCCTCTAATAAATCATAAATTGAATATTGAACACCCTACAATCATCAATTGAAGCCAATTTAATAAGCCAACTCAATTGACATATTTAGCTCAAATTGACTTATAAGATCAAATTGAATCAAAACACTTTCTAATCCAATTCAATTCAAACCAACATCTACAATCATTCCCAAATGATCAATTGAACATAACTTAACCCATGCCCAAGGCAATTTGACCAATTTGATTAAATTTGTCAACATGACCCATTTGACCCATATTGAACCATATGAACCAAATCCGAATCTAACTCAAATTTAATCAAACCAATTACACTCACACATTCCAACTGACCAGTTAAACTTACTCAAACTCTCACTTTGACCCAATTTGGTCAAAATGATTAACTTAACCCAATTGACCCATTTGACCCATATGGGTCAAATTGAGCCAAAACCAACCAAACTTGGCATGACTCATCATTGGGTCACCATGAGTTTATGCAAGTGGGCCCAATAAATGGTGAACCCAATTTGGGTCAAACCCATTGAACTAAGCCACCCAAATGGGTTAAAATCTCCATTTGGATGGGTTCTCCAACTCCCCACCCCTTGGCAGCCACCATTGCCTCATCTTAGATAAGAGGACCACTGACCCAACCTAATCCAAAGCTGTTGGGCTCAGCCTTTTCCAAAGATAGCCTGAGTTCACCCATGGAAACCCATTGGTACACCTAAGAGAGGTTGTACAGCCCATGCCAGACCATTACACTCCCCTCTCACCCTGCCACCTCGTCTCGCCACATCCGCCACCTACCCCCAACCGGATACCAAAGGCAACCCAGCCCTTGGTTTAGCTGGGAAGAAGTGTATACTTCTCCTTATGGATTCAAACTCAACTCACACCTTCCCTAGAGCATTTTGCACAGTCCTATTCCCTCTCTCGAGCTCTTCGTTCTCTCCACCTATGATGAAACTATCACCAGATCGAACCCGAGAGCTCCATCCATCCAAGTTTCTAAAATCTCTACTAAACATAAATTAACTCTTCCCACACCTTCACCTCACACCAGGAGCCAAAATGAATCATTTCCCTAGTGATTCACCCAGAAGACGTCCCTAGACCAACTCTCGCGAGCTTTGCGTTGGCATTTGGTCCACCGAGAAATCGGCGAGGAGGTAGCTTATGATATTCTTAATAATGTTTTGTTCCTTCAAGATGAAGCTACCTCTATTAACAGACTGCTAGTCTATAGATTCGACAAGGTTAAAATCTAGAAACCATAGTTTCCCATATAGGTATTGGCCTTTTTTGAAGGAAATTATGTTTTAATGTGATTTCCACCATAGGATCATTTTAGATTCATTCCTTGATCATTTTGGAGTCAATTTCACCATTGAATGAAATTCGACAAGCATAGATCGAGCGATAGAAGGCAGACGATGCCCATATTTAGGCCCTCGTGGGATGATGAATCATCGGTCGTTCATTACATGTGATTAGAATGGACGACCATGATTAATCATGCTAAAAATTTCTATTTAATCAGTTGGAAATCATAGGATTAATCTCAGCTATCTGATCTGAGATCGGACGACCGGGATGAAATCGCATTCACCGCTACTGAGTCAACTACCACATTGGACAATTTAAGTAACCAATACATCGGCACCATGTGGAAAGCACTACTGTGTCAGTGTCCGCGTGGCACCGATGGTTTAATAGATTAATTAGGCCTTAAAAGTATAATTAGATGGTTAGAACTTCAAAAAATTATAGCTAATCGTACAAAAATCCAAAATATGCAAATAAACTCATTTTGGAAAGGTTAGATAGAGAAGAATTTAAAAGAAATAAAAATCTCTCATTTATGTCTAGTGAATAGTGTTTAATTAAAATTTGTAGCTTAGGCTAATTACTTTAATTATAGCTTAATTACTTGGCTAACTGATTCCAAATTTGGTGGGATGATTCCATAAGATGTCCTCTACTTTCCATAATTTTCTTGGAATTATTTGCCATAAAATTTGAAGGATTTGGAATTTCAATCCTAATTACCTTCACTAACTAATTTAATAATTATTAAAATTGATAAATAGAGAAAATTAAATCATTACTAATAATTTTTCCAAATGCATCTCTTCAAGAAGGGTAATTAGCATATGTGATAATTAAGGATTAATTATAAAAAATAATGATAAAAATGGAAGTCAAACAAAATCAGTGATTGGTTTAGATAATTCAAATGTAATTCATTAGGTTTCCTTTATGTGTTTAATAACTTAAAGTTCTTAAGGAAATTATGATTGACTCATTGGTATGGAAAAATCATAAGAGTACTTTAATTAGATAAATTCCTTCTTTAATCCAATTAACTCTTAAGCATGAGCCTAATTACATTATATCCCTTTTGGTGCATTACAAATTTTAGTTTCTTAAATGCATATCATTGAAGGATCATGATCAAGTAGTTAATTAAGTTGAAGAAGCTTAGGGAAGGGTAATCAAATCAATGTGCTTAATGGTTTAAATCTAATCAAATCATAAGAATCTATTTAATTGCTTTCCTTAAACATATTAAATCACCAACATGGGATGGGGTAAGTATTAAGTATCATCTCTCCCTTTAGGTTTTAATAATTCAAACACCAAAATCAAATTTTATAAGAATTTTTGTCAGTCTTAAAGAATATTTATTTGGCATGATTGTCCTATGGACTTAATGTAATTGAATATGTTATATGACAATGTTTAATTACTTTTTTTAATCATCATAAATGTGCATGTCATTTGTGTCATATGTTCATGCTTTCAATACAAAAGAGAATCAAAAGAACATGCTTACATCTAACTTGCATGTATTGGATAAATATTATTATATGGTGTGGCTATTATCACTAATAAATACTAAATTATTTTCAAAGCTATAAGCTAATGATGAAAATATATGTTAATGTTGGTTATAAATTATTCAATAAAGTTTACATTTATGTTATAATTTTAAAAAATAGCATGGGTTTTGTTTTATCTTTATGTTTCTTGTACATGTTTACGTACATTTGAATTGGTAAGTATATAGTCTCGATATCATGGGAACACAAGGCTTTAAATAGCCCAAGGAAGTGTTAGATAATCTCACTTCCTGGTTTAACAATGGCATGTACTTGCTTAATTTTATTTCTATGTAATCATGTGCTAGAATTAGAGATAAAACCTTGCTTTTTGTGTCACAAAGTTTTGCATGAATAAAAGGATTTGCTATTATATAATCTTTGCATGATTTTCATCCCTAAGCTTGTGTATATGTTTACATTTATATAGTTTGGCAAGTATATAGTTTAGATATCTCAAGAACATAGTGCTTTAAGTAGCCAAAAGAAGGTCTTAAATAACCTCACTTCCCTGATTTAACAATGACACATACTTGCCTAAATCCCTAATACATACCTACATACGCTTAACTAAGGTATGTAATCTTTCTTTTCTACCAAAATACATATGCATTATTGATCATTCAAGTGTGCAAAAATGTAAATATATATTATATGTATAAATATGTGTATTAAATTAAATATCATGAATAATAAAAATCAAGAAATATGTATGCTATTGATGATGGAAAGAAGTGGTGGAATGTTATCCATCTAATGGTGATTCAGTTTTATTAATCCCAAGATGCTTTTCATGTTTGAGTAATATTTCTTAAGACTAACCCAAACTTAGATTTAATAAAAAAAATATTTAATAAATAGTTCAATAAAAAAACCAAAGTCATAATAATTGCTTGTCTTGTATGTTTATTTAACTAACATCTATTTTGTAGGAGTAGTTAGATTTTATTTTTCATAAATATGTAATTTTTTCAATAGGATTTGGATTAGTGCCATGAGATTTAGGATGAGCAGTGGCTAGAAGGCAAAGACCTGGGAGGCCTTATGAAGCTTGAAGCAAACCAATTTGAAAGAAGAAAAGAAAGACGAGATTAAAGACCCCATAACATTCATTATAGTTGTAATATTCTATTATAATCTGGGTTATATAACGGTAGAGCTCGACTACCCAATTTCATTTCTTTTTTAGGGTGTACAGTGGTGCCCGATCACACTGGCCTCTTATTCTTTTACAAAATTCACATGTTTAATTATTATGTTTAGATTGTGCATTAGAAATGGCATGTTTTTCATATGTTTGGTCTAGATGTTGTAAGATCTTTAGGACAAAATTAAATTTTTTATCCTCACTAAAAATTTATAAATAAATATTAATACAACTCATAACTTCATCTTAAAGCCTAGGTTCATAATAAAAAATAAAAGATTTAGGAACCCCTTAGCTGAATGTCGCACGTTATCACACCATGCATGCGTGTGGAGAAAAATTGCCACACACATATGGAGTCGCCTTTAAATCTGTTGGAGAAAAGGTGAGGCAAAATTATATATGTGGAAATTCATCTTGGTAAGATGTCACGCAGATCTGTAGATGATTCGTGATCGATAAGTGTACTATCTCGAAGAAAGTCACTACCCTTTAATAAACTCTCAATAAGTGACTCTAGATGATGGTAATACTGTAGAAAAGTAAAGTAGGGTTTATTTTAAACTAGGTCCATTAAGTTCCCTATAAGGACAAGCCCTGATAGTTAATTATATCCTAAAGGACAAGATCCTTTAGGAAAACTCTCGATTAATGTAAATGATCATTGTTTCTGAAGATTTCAATAAGAAGGACCCTCTATTGATTGGTTTTATGTTTGAAGATCAAATGGGATTGATCAAAAGATGGAGTTATTATCAAAGCCAAAATGGGAATAAATAGGAGATGCCTACGATGCTAGAAAACCTAGCGTGCATATCAAATTATCCTAAAAATTGGGCTTTATATTTTAGAAATTGATTTAGTATATCTGAGTTATATTTTCATTAGAATTTTAGGACTTAAGATTTCTTAACACAAGATTAAGAAAATATCTAAGAGGTGAGGAATTAAGCTTATGACCCACAAAGGGAAAAGCAACCTCAGAACCTAAATTTAGGGAGCTTCGGTGAGGGTCGCAAGCACAACCTAAATCTAAGGTGAAAATGGGTAATTGGTTTGTCTCCACAAGAGAAGACAAACCACCCGACTGCTTGGACATACAACGTCCTGGGGGTGGCCGCCAACTAACTCATCCTATGATTTTAAATACATGTAGGCAAGTCTTTTTTCTTATGAAAGATAGCTGGGCTATTTTTATTTAGAAAGAGACTAAGTCCTTAAACTCACTCCGTAAATAGACTAGATCATGTAAAGGGCATGCTTCAAATGAACTAAGTCTAATGCAATTCAAATTTTATTTTATTTTATTTTTTGGACAATCATTTTGACTCAAGCTAATAGGATTTTTATGACTAATGCATGAGAAATCAGATTATTGACCAAAATCAACGAGAAGGTAGGAGGTGAGTTTCCACCACGGCCCACAAAGCTCAAGTGGGGTTCTCTGGCAAAGGTGGAAGTCCTCCAATCAAGAGTGAAATAAGATGCATTTGTGTATGATATTATAAAGAAATGCTCATCCAACTAAAGGGTTGTTAATTCTTTTATCTTGATTTTAATCCCAAGCCTTAGGTGAGGTTATGAGTTGTTTAATTTTTATTTGAGTTGTTAAGTTGCGTAAAAGATTTATTTTTTCCCTAAAGAGCCTAATCTACATCAAGGCCATACATAAAGTAAGTAAAAAACTAGGAAAATCATGCCACTTAATACAAAAGCTAAACAAATCATCAAATAATTTATAATGCTAATCGCAAAAGAAATAAATGTCCTTTTATGGTCGGGCACCACCGCACAAATCCGAAATTATCAAATGTGGGTAGCCGAGCTCTACTTATACAACCTGGATTACAAATAAATTAAATTACAATTTAAGCAAAGGAATTCATTACTATGGGGGTCTTCAAGCTTTATTCTTCTTTCTTCTTTCTTCTTTTCTTCTTTCTTTTCTTCTTTGGATCTTCCTTTGGATGGTTCGAAGGTGGATGCTCTAAGGATTCACATGGTGGAAGATGGGAGCTTATGACCAATGTTCATCCTAATACCCCATAACAAATAATTCCTAAATCCTGAATATACAAATTTTTACATGAAAAGGAAAAGTAGAAATCTAACTAACACCTACAAAATAAAGGTTAGTCAAATCACACTACACAAATCCCAAGCATGTATATTGGACTTATCACCCCACACATGGGTGACTAAGTCCACCTGGCCTATGGATTATGCAAAGGGGTATAAGCACTGCAAGCAAGAAGTATTTATATTTTTATTTATGATAGCACCCCTTTAGCACAATCTCCTGTAGAAAGGAATAGTTAGACTAAGCACGTCCTACCATTCATTCTATGAGCATACGCCCTAACATCCAGTATAAAAAATTTATCATAAAATAAAACATAACATCAAACCATGCACCAACCTAACCTAAAGTTAGAAGTGGTGACTTAGGCTAATTGGTGTGCTTGGAAAGTTTGTATGGTATGCTTAGCTTAGGTCTATAGGTTTAAATTTTCTAAGTGAGAAGAACATGTTCAACTTAGAGGAGGGTTTCATTTAAGTTGTTAAAGTGTTCTGATTTATTTTTATTTCATGTTTTAATTTGGTTTAAGTGAAACCTACAATTAATTACTAAGTTATAAAGAGAGGGAAAGAGAAGAAAAACTTTTCTTTCCTTCTTTAATCCTTAAGTAATTTCTAAGGTAAGTTCACATTTTAATTTCATTTAGGTGAGTGTTTTGATTACATATTTTAATCAATCCTAAGTTTAGAAAAACTCTAAACAAACCTATTAAAAAAGAAAGGCATTTTAAGATTAAATAAAATGAATCAAAATTCACATAACACACATTACTTCATTTCTTTCCCAACATATATAACATGCATATGGATGGAACCTAAGCATATCTACAAATGCAAATTAGAGTAGTTAACACACTTTATGATGCATACTAAGTAATCCATTTAATAAAATTTAGAAGTTGAATAGGCATGAATTTTTTTTAAGTTGAAAAGATTTTCCATATCCAAAATTTCACATACATGCATGAAAGTAAGAAAGACATAAGTGAGAGTATTAATTAGATAAGGTACAAGACCTACTTAAATTAACCTCGGGTTGTCCAAACTAATATACCACTTTACTTAAGTACTAACATACATATAAAAGAAATGAAATGGAAAAGAATATGCAAAAGTTGTTTAATAGTTTCATTTTTGTTTATGCAATTTATTCATGCAAGTGTAGACAATCCTTCTTAGGTGATGGCATAGGGATGAATAAGGCAAGGATTAAGTAAGTGTTGGGTTCTTTTCAAATGAACCCTACATCTTACCATTTAAAACTTTGCTAAAATTAGAAAGAAAGGAAAGGTTAAACCAAACATGCTTTATAATCAATCACATGCAAACTATAATTAAAGTATAAGAATAGCACACTTTCAGATTTGATGTTTCACTTATAAGTTTTGAAAGTATTTTGGGTTTCGTAGTGATAATAGCCACTAATATCTTACTTTAGCCAACACATGCATATTTCACATAAAGTAAACAATTTCATTTTAAAATTTTGAAACATGAAATTTTGAATGCATGAATTACATGACATACAACTTAACATGTTGGGAAAGATCTAAAGCAATGTAATCATGCAAACAAACTCACTCTAATTAAATCCTAAAGACATTCTAAAAAAATAAGAAAATTTAGAATAAATCAAAGTGAATTTCAAAATAATTTTTGTTTAGTTTGAAGTTTGATTTAATTTTGAAAAGGTGAGATGAGTTTGCTATTCCTAACCCATTCCCACATGTGTTTTATATTTTTTGTTTAATTTTTAGATAATTAAATCTATTTTTAAGTGTTGATTAGGTTAAGGTATGAATTAAGTGGCCTAATTAACAATTACCTACACTACCTTAGAAAAATTAACTAGGTAATTATGAGCTAATGAGATGACATAAAACTCACAAGGTATTTAAATTTGTAATGCACTTAATAATGAGAAGGCCTAATGCAATTTGGCTCACAATTAAAAGTTAATTAAGCTAAGGGGTTTAACTTAAGTACTTTTAAACACCCCTTCACATATATGAAAGGGGTTTTAATTTTCTAATTATACTTAAGCTATTAAACACCTAAGCATCTACCCAAGGTAGGTTAATTAAGTTCTAGAAATTTTTAGAATTTTTGAAAATTGTTCAAAGGTCTAATTAATGGATGAACCCTTAATTAAGAGGGGATTAAGGAAAGAAAAGGGGTTTAGGGAATAGCTTAGGGGAAATGCCCCAAAATTATTCCATAACCCCCCTACTCACTAGATCTGACCTTAATTAAACTTAATCATAGAGTAAATCTATTAATCATACCTTAATTACTCTTAATTACATGAAAGAGGTAATTAGGGAATGGGCTAGCAATTTCCCTAATTAAGGCCTCAAGAAATCTCAAGAAAATTAGGGGAGGTAGAGGTCATCCCCTAAACTAAACCCTACAAATTTTAGATCAATTGGTGACTTAATTAGGAAATAATTAACAAATTAATATTCCCAAAGAAACCCAAATTCAGAAAAGAGGAATTCAAAATCTGTTGAAAATATTTTTAAAATATTCTAGATGAAATGATCTATCCATTGCATTTTTCTTTTTATTTTTCTAATTTTTATTGATGGAGCTATGATTTTTTTGAAGATTTCTAAATTAATTAGGAATTAATAATAATCCCTAACTAATCCCTACCTAATACCAGCTCACGGCACGATGCGTGATGGCAACGGTCAGCACGCTTTACACACATCGTGCTGTGAGCCATCCACTTAAATGTCAAATCCAGTGGGTAGCTAGCGGCACACGTGCTTTTATCCTTAGCCAATCAAAGATTAGACGACTGAGGATACACTCACGATTTATTAAATGAATAATAGATATATAAATGTGCTTAATAATCTCAGTCGTCCATCTAAAATGCACAGATGGATGGCTGAGATGGGCCAAATTCGTCCCTCGGGATCACTGTGAACCATCCATGATCCAAGGGGAGATCCGAGCCTGATCTAGCATAAATTCATTCAAGACTCAACCCACCCCATCTAAAGGAATAGAGCGGCGATCTAATGGTAGATTTTACATACAATGGAAATTCCTTTCACAAAAGACCAACACCTATCAATCTAAGTGGTCAAAAAATCACTAACCTTACTAGAGGTGATCACCGGTGCTCAGGATCGATGAGGTAGCTTCGTCTGGTGGAAACAAAGCCTTATTGAATTTCCTAGGTCTTGAGGTTGAGTGGATCAATGGGTGGACCAACTCTTCTTCAATCCCTTTGTGGATTTGGTTGAATTGAGTTCTTCCTTACTGTGGGAATTCAATTGGATGCTTGGGCATGCTCGACTTAGCTCCTAGATCAAGTGTGTAAGAGGAATTTGGATGTGATCAAGTGTAGAAGAAGTTGGCTCTTCAATGGACCTCCTCTATTTTGCACTATGCAAAATCAAAGAATGGGAAATTCAAATCCTCTCTAGGGACCTTGGGAAAGCTCTGAGGTGGTTGCTAAGAGTTCGTAGGTTCCAATCAATCAAGAGTGAATCATAATTTCAATGAATTAGGGGGAGTATATCTCCCCCTATGCAATCCACCGGCCGACAATGATCTCCATTTTGATCTAATTGTCCCTATGGAGTGGGCTATTTAGGTTGTTAGATCAATGCACATGGTCGGAAGAGTGGAATGCTAACTCCCATGTGCATCAAATTGAGCTTAGGGGGGAGTTTGAAAATTGAATTTTGCTATAGCTGGTTGGGTTTGGTCCATGGGACAAATGGGCTGGGTGCACCATTCATCATTAGGTCCACTTGAGCTTTTAGGAAAGCCTCAAATGATTGTGATGAATGTATGACCAAAATACCCATGGGCTAGGCCAAAATTTGTTCTATGGCCTAAAGATAAAATGGTTATTTTGCTATTTTTTTAATTTAGGTATGTTTAGAAAATAGGTTTGGCCAAGTTTCAATGAATTTGGAATCCATTTGATTGGGTTTGGCTCATGATGACCCATTTAGGAAAAAATGGGTCAACATGTTGAATTGACCGGTCAATTAGGTCAAACAATCAACTTCACACATGACCATTTGAAATATTTTGGTGCCTTAGGTTTGGTTCAATTTGGATTAGATTTGGTTTTTGCTCATATGACTCATTTAGGTCAAATTGGTCAAGTTGAATCATTTGACCCATTTGAACTATTTGGGTTAGGTCAAGGGTAGGTTTAGGTTTGGTTAGTCATATGGAGTGGTTTAGTATCTTTTTTTCCAATCAGTTTGGGTTAGGTTCAATTTTAGCTCAATATAACCAATTTAGGTCATGTTGGGTCTAAGGTCAATTGGGCTAGGTTTGGCCTAGTTGGTTAGTTGAGGCTTTGGTCAAGTTCAAACATAAGTCATGAGTGAACTTAGATCAAAAGTTTCAATCAATTTGGCCTATAGTAGATTTTGGCTATGTAAGGTTTAATTTTAGGTTAAGTGTTGACTTGGTCAACCCTTAGGTTTGACTTGGTTTGACCCAATTTGATTGATTGATCATCCCATGATGATTGTTGACCATGACAAGATGCAAATATGAGCTTGATTCAATCTAATTTGGGTCGGATCAAAACTTGGCTCATAAGGGTACTTTAGGTCACTTTGGGTCAAGTGAGCCTAAGTGGGTCAAATGGCTTGGTCAAAGCTTGATTTCAAGTTGATTGATTTTGTATATGAACTTATGATTGAAATATAAATCCATTTACAAGTGGTTTGAAGTCAAATGGATTTTGATCCATTTAAAAATTTCATATTCAAAGGAAGAATATGAAGGGGTCTTGGGTTTGATTTTTGATTTGGGTTTTGATTGTTTAATTGAAGTTTGGATTTATATATGAGCTCATGATTGTAGGATTGATTGAACCATGAGAGAAAATAAAGGATTTGGCTTGATTTGAAACTGATTTGGGTAAGTTCAAGATTTTGGTTTGAAAGGCTTAGATTTGATTTTGAGTGGATTTGAATTTGAGTTTTGGAGTTGGTTTTGATTGTTTGCATTTATATTTCATTTATATATGTCAATATAAATGAGAATATAAATTGAGCATGAGAAATTTTTAGGAATTTGAAAGAGTTCAATCATGATTTGAGTTAAATCCATTAAAGAGATTTTAAAGGATTTAAGAGAATTTTTAATTAGAAATTTAAATATTGAATTGGATTTAATTGATTTATATTTATATTTCATTTATATATGAGAATATAAATGATAATATAAATGAGTTTTTAGAAAATCCCATGAGTTTGAAATGGTTTGATGAATGTTTAGGTGAAATCCATTAATGAAAAATTAAGGGATTTAAGGGAATTTCACGCATTTTTAAATTTGGAATTTAATTTTTTTGCCTTTGATTGGATTGATTTATATTTATATTTCATTTATATATGGGTATCTAAATGAGGATATAAATACGTTTTGAGAAAGTCCCATGGGTTTGAAGTGATTTGATCAAGGTTTAGAGTTGATTTTGGCTAAGTCGTTTAATGGAAAATTAAAGGGATTTAAGGAAATTTTCATTAATTGATTTGGGATCTTGAGTTGATTTGATGGATTTGAATTTATATTTCATTTATAAATGTGAATATAAATGAGAATATAAATGGATAATAGGAAAATCTCAAAGATTTGAGTAGGTTTAGATGATGATTTTAGCTAAGTCCTTAAGAAAGGGTTAAGGACTTATGAAATTTGAACTTAGGAATTTTTTATGGATCTTGATCATGGATTGATGGATCTCAATCATGGAATTGAATCATGGAATTGATTTGAGTTTAGAGAAAATTGAATATAATAGATTTGGAGTTTGACTTGAAAGAAGGAAAGTGAGGAATGGTTTAAGCTAAGGGTAGGAAATTTTCCTAACACCCCTAAGGCATGACCTATTCCTATAGCTAACTCTTCTAAGTCTTCTTGGGCTAGGTGAGAGTGTCCACCTAATCACTAGATGTGTTTTAAGACTAATGAACTCTTAAAGTCTAAGATAAGTCCTAAGAGAACTCATTCTAAAAATGAGGTCAACAAAGGGCGCCCAATAGGTGTGGTGTGACCGACAAGGAAGACCACAAGTACTAGTGTTGACTGAAATGATCAACAACACCAAAAGACCCCAAGCACTAATAGAAACTATCTATCTCTGACCCAAGGAAAAGAGAGAATTTAGAGCTTAAGGCAATGTGGCTCTACTTATGTCCAAGACATAAGAGAGAAGGAAGAAATCCACTAAGTGATAGAGTGTGAACCTTTCACTAGGGAAGCAGGTTCAAGTCATCTACAAGGAGATGAAGGGTTTGATTTGATTTGAATCCCACTATGGAGAGATCTCTACTTGTGAAGAGGATTGAATTTATTTTAATTTTTTGTTAGGTTTATATTTTTAGAATGAACCCTATTGGTTTGCAATGAGTTTTACTGAATAGGAGCCATGGAGGCTAATACCTAACTCGTGATTTACCACCCAAAGGGATAGTACTAAATATAGTATGACTAGTACCAAAGGGTGCCTTTCGGTATGCACTTGCATTTTAGAAAAAAGTGTAATAGAGTTACATCCTCTAAGTAAGGACCCATTCTTTGGGGTGTCTATTGGCAGCAATTGAACCCAACCTAGGCGACTATTGAGTGAATGCCACTAGGGGACTTAGATCAACTCAAAGATAGTCAAAATTGATTTCATTTTTCTATTTTAGTTTATTTTAATTAAGATGGATCTCATAGGTTTGCTATAAAATACACTAAGTAGGGTCCATGGAAGCCAAAACCTAACTTAGATTTATCAATTCAAAGGGAGTAATCTACCAACCACAAAGTAGGACTATCCAACCAAGGAGAGATGCCTTTTGATTTACAATAGTCAAATCTTAAGAAGAAAGCATGGGGACTCACATCTTCTAGAAATAAGGAACTATTGGGGTGATCAGTTGCTTTGGCAATAAATCAAACCCGACCTAGGGCTAACTATTGAGTGAATACCATTGGGAGACTTAGATCAGCTTAAAAATAGTCAAGATTAATTTCATTTTTAGTTTACTTTTATTTTGATGGATTTCGTCAGTTTGCGATGGATCATACTGAGAAGGAGCTTGTAGAAGCCTAGACCTATCTCAGATTTATTGAACCAAAGGGAGTAGCTTCCAAGCCGATGGCAGAACTATCCAACCAAAGGAGTGCCTTTCGGTTTGCAATGATCAATTTAAGGGAAGAAAGCTCGGGGACTCACATCTTCCACTAGAAAAGACCACTGGGGTGATTAGTTGCCTTGGGCAACAAATCGAACCTAACTTAAGGCTACCCATCAGTTTGTGACAATCATACTAGAAAGAATGCATCATAGTCTTATATATTTCAAAGCAGAATGATTGTCGGTGTAACCTATTTGTGGAATAGATTGAGCCTGACCTAAGGGCGACTACGGAGTGAGTACCTACCGGGATTTATCTCAACTCGTAGTCGTAATTCCTATAGGGAGTTTTCGACCTAAGATAGGATGCACTTGGGAAAGGGGCCCTTTGGGGCTTAAATTCCTATTATAAAGAGATCATTGAGAAGGAGCTTATATCGGCTAGACCTATCTGATTCTTGAACCAAGGGAGAATCTGCGCATCCACTGAACAAATTTTCCAACCACAGGGATGGCTACTAGGAAAGAGGGACATCCAATTCAAAAGTAACCTAGGTAGTGTCTAAATGGGGTCAAAGGACTTGATCCAAATAGAGTCCCCATAGGGGATGAGGCCAGTAAGGGCTTAATCCAACACCTAGAGAAAATGACATGGCTAATCATATATTCAATAGGTATTCAGTGTCCAACTCAAGGAGAAAGCATGGGGACTCATATCTGCCAAGAGTGGTGTACTCACCGGGTGAGTTGCTATCAGCATAGTGAACATCAACCAACCTAAGGTGCTCATCGGTTTGCAATAATCAGCCTAGGAAGAAAGCTGGGGACTCATCCTCTTATAGCGGAATTGACTCTGGGATAGTATGTCTTATTTCGATAGGTGTTATCGACTAGGGGAATTGAGTGAATGCCACTAGGGGACTTATATCAGCTCAAAAGTAGTCAAGAGGAAAGGAGGCTCATGCGAGACTTATCCTAAACCTCAAATATACTCAACCTAGTTAGAACATGATGGCTAGTTCAAGAAGAAATAATAGGGACTCACATCTTCTTAAATAAAGTCAACCATGAAGTAGCTTACTGGCTGGGCAGTGAAGCATACCATACTAACAAAGCACTCTTTGGTTTGCAATGATCAAGTTAGGAAGAAAGCATGGGGACTCACATCTTCCAAATAAGTAACCACTGGGGTGACATACTAGTGAGGTAGCATGTAGACCCGACCTTGAGTAGCTAATGAGTGAGTGCCACAGGGGCTTGCTCCCACATCAAAATAGCTCGAGACAAAAGATTTGTGTTTGTGTTTTGTTCATGTGTTAAAAAAGAATACGTCGGGCAATTATGAAATGATTCCATTGATGGTAATAAGAATTCCCACTAAGAAATGATGCCACTTGGGTTGTCTCACACCTATCTTAGTTATGTTAATCGAAATAGGATGCCTCTCAGGTTCTCTTACACCTATTCTAAAAGCAACCGGAGATTGTGTTTGTGTTGTGAAAGAGGGATAGGATGCCACTAGGGGACTCTTACACCTACCCTAAACATGTCACGATGGATTCACAAGACAAGCAAACAACACTTCGAAAGAAGAGATGTGATGAATGGAATCGGATTTTATTCTTTTTATTAATGAATTATTTTCCAACAAGTTTTATTTCATGGGTAAAATTTTTTTAGATAGAGCCCATCAATTGGAAGCATCAGGTGTTCCCCTTTATAATTAATAAGCTGATAAGATCCTCCTTGGTAGGCCTTCTCTATGACATAGGGACCTTCCCAAGTGGGTTCAAACTTGCCTACCATCATTTGACATGCAAATATTGGTCTCCTTAGGACTAACACAAGTTCTCCTACTCAAAAAGACCTAGGGTGGACCAGCTTGTTGTGAGCTTGAATCATTTTGGCCTTGTACCACTCGAGGTTTGGCATGCATAGGCGACTCCTCCAAACCTTGAGCTCTTCTAACAACTTTGCATTCTTTCTGTAGTGATCTTGTTACCCAATGCTATCCTTAGTGAGGGAGTTGAACTTCTAGGAAGAGCGACTTCAAAACCCATACTTAAGAAAATGGGGTGGCCCAGGTTGTGTGTGTGGTGGTAGGCCCAAAGCTTCACTACTTATTCTCTTAGTTTATTATCATAAAGAGTCTTCTTTTGATATCTGGATGAGAGTTTGTTGAATGCTTCTAGCTATTATTAGCTCTAGGGTAGTAGATGGTGGAGTATCTCCAATCTATACCGTGTCTTAAAAATTGATCTTCATGCTTTTGAATTGCGTACCATTATTATGGATATAATTCATCGAGGCACCCAAACCTATATACGATATGGTTCTGAAAATTGAAGCACATGCATGGTGAGTGACCTCTCGAGTGGGATGGCTTCCACCACTTGGAAAAGTCGATTGCTAAGATGAATCGTCCTTGGAAGAAGAAGGATCGATCGGACCTAATGTTAGTACCCCAACACTCAAATGGATGAAGCCAATGTAGGGGTGTAGAATGTTGGGTGGTTGGTGGAGGACCACACCATGCACCGACACGATGGCATTTCTAACTACATCCATGCAATGTGATCATAGAAGGCGTAGTATCAAGTCTTTTAATCTTGACTTCATCTTGGACGATGCACTCCACATAAATGTACCTCGTTACAATGCCATGGGCTTCATGTTTATCTAAACAACACCACATTGGTCAAAGGATGCGGTGCCATCAATAAGAGTATAGGAGAGAGCTCTCTATTTCACCTGATGGGCTTGAGATTTCTCTTGAGGTAGTTTATCGGTGTTCAAGTAATCCATGAATGGTTTCCTTGAATCTAGCTCCTTGTCCATTTTGGCAATGACAACCTCCCCTTCAAGAGAAAGTCTCTCGATGAGTTCTAAATCAATAAAGGATAAGACTTGTCTATTTTGGACCCTTATTGAAATGGACTCATCTTCCGGACATGCCAATTCTTTGGCAAGTTTAGCCAAGGCATCTGCTACTACGTTCTCTGCTCAGGGAATCTTTTTGATGGTAACTTCAAGAATCTGGGCCAACAGCTTCATGGTATACTCGTAGTAATGATGAAGCCTGGGTTTGAGGACCTAGTAGGACCCGGCAATCTGGTTGATGACCAACTAAGAATTCCCAAAAATGTTGAGGCTCTTGACACTGATAGTGATGGCTAAGCCCAAACCATTAATCAAAGCCTCATACTTGGCTTCATTGTTGGTGTAAGGATTGGAAAGATAGTATGAGAATCTCATCACATTGTGATTTGGAGTTAGAAGAACTATTCCATCCTCTACCTTTCCTGAGAGAATAGATCATAGTGCTTCACCTCTAAGAAAAGAAGCAGCACCATCAAAATACATATCCCATCGACGATTGTTGGCCTCCCCTAAATTCATGATTTATTCATTAGGGAGATCGTCACTAAGTGGAGAATCAGCAGGAAGTGGGTGTGATCTTGAAAATTTGTACTATCCTTTTACGGCACGGAGGGTACAAATGTAATATCAAACTGCGAGAGAATTATGGACCAACAAGCTAAACATCTGGAGAGCGTTGGCCGTGTCATGAGATACTACAGTGGGTTGATTTGGGAGATCAAGTTCACCTTATGAGAAAGCATGTAGCACCGTAGCCTCTGAGATGCAAAGATTAAAGCTAGGCAATGTTTCTCAATAGGTGGATAGTTTGCTTCAGCAGGAATCAGATGATGAGGTAGTAGAGCACTTTTCCCCCTCATCGTTGGCTTGTTGAGCAGAGAGAATTAGTCAATGCAGCAATGTAAAGGATCAATGGCATGAGTGGGATAGGGGCTGCTAGAACTGGCAGCTTCACCAAGTACTCTTTAATGGCTTCAAAAGAGTGCTGACACTTATCATCCCACTTGAAATTGACATCCTTTTGATAAGTATGGAGAATGGTTTGCATCTCCCTGATAAGTTTGAGATAAAGCATCTTAGATACGTCAACCATCCTTGAAAGGATCTGAGTTGAGTTAAACTCTTAGGAGGTGGCATTTCTAAGATAGTTTTGATCTTTTTAGGATCTATTTCTATTCGCCGGTGTCAAACCCAAGAAATTTTCTTGAAATAACTTTGAATGCACACTTAAGGGGATTCATTTTAAGGTTATATTGTCTTAACCATTCGAAAACTACTCTCATGTCAAAGAGATGGTCTTTCTTTTCTAAGCTTTTGACCACTAGATCATCAATGTAGCACTCAACCTGATGATGGATGAGTTTGTTGAAGATTTGAGATATGACCCGTTGGTATGTAGCACTAGCATTTTTAAGGTAGAAAGGCATGACCCTATAATAGAAGATTCTGATCTAGGTTTGAAAAGTAGTATTTCTTTCATCTTCAGGAGACATATTGATTTAGTAATAAGATGACCCATCAATGAAAGAAAAGATTGTATGAGATGAGGCAATCTCTACCATTAATTTTGGTATAGGAAGAGGAAATTCATCCTTAGGACATGCCTTATTTAAGTCCCTAAAATTGACGTAAATATGAATTTGGTCATTCTTCTTCTTAAGGGATGACACTAGCTAAGGTAGGATATTTTTCTTCCACGATGAAACCAGCATCGATTTTCTTGACTTGATGACCGTTATTCAATTTCTAGTCGCATGCATCTAGGAGCTTGCTTAATTGGGGTAACGTTAGGGTCTATTGCTAGCTTGTGGACTACAACATCAGGAGATAATCCAAGCATTTCTTTATAACTCCATGCGAAGAAATTTTTAAACTTAGTCAATAGCCTAACTAAGTCATTGGTTTCTTCTTCATTCAACAACGAACTGATGTATGTCGGGCGAGGATTTTCTTCCGTCCCGATATTAATTTCTTTGAGCTTGTCGATTGTTGAATGGATTTTTTCTTCAAATTTTGGCAGTGCCTCTTTGACTTGGAGATCATATGGATCATCTAAAGTTTCTAAACACACATTCTCATAAGAGTTGGGCATATGTAAGAAGAACCTATCAGACTCTAAATGGTTGGTAACAACTAGGCAATAATCTTCATCATCGTTGGACCCATATATTTGAATCCTAGTCCTACTTTTTTGATTGTGTTCCATCACAAATATTCTAACTTGTTCTTGGACCAAGTGTGAGGAACTAAACTTTTTTGTATAATATTTTGAACACAAGGAGAGTAAAAGTCAAAAGGTAATTCCATTAATTCTTTAAAAGTATCTTCCTCAAGTCCTACATCAAGCTCTGGACTTAAGGATGATGAACCCAAAAAGAACCTTTTTCTGCTTCATGTCATTGGAGTGCTTAGATACTTCCTTAACTACTAAACCTTTAACTTGCTGAGATGTAAGTGAGGTAAGAGCTAAAGTTCCCAACTGATGCCGAATAGTTTCACATAAACCAGATTCAAATACTTTGCTTTACTTGGAGGCCTAGTCTTCATCTCTGTCTAGATTAAAAGTCACCTTTAATGGAACCCGTTGAGAGGGGTTGGCTGGTATACTAATCACATTAAAATCATCCTCCAAGCTGGATTCCATGTCTATGTGAATAGCAGAGGTACTCTTATGAACTGGAACACGACCTCTGTTGGTTGAAGGTCAACTAGGGGCTCTCCCATGTCTAGAACTGTCTTTCTACGCCTCTACAGTGGAGGTTGAGCCATTACATGTCCATATGATGGAATGTGGGTGGAAATGTGATAAGTGGATCCACTTCTTCTTCAATTCCCCTTTCTTGCTCACTTGGACTTTTCTTTTTCTTTTCATTTCCTTTTATCTTTTCTTTTGTTTCATTTTCTTTTTCTTTTGGTTTTGCATTCAAAATTTGTCCAAGTTCATGAGAAAGGGTGTTTTAAAGAAGAGAATAGGTCACATCCTCGTAAATCTCAACCTCTCTAATTGAGAATGGCATTTCATCCCCGTTGATATGGTACTCAATTTCATCTTTTCTTTACTTGATGCACCGATGAAGGGAGGATGGAACGATCTTATTCTAATGTATCCAAGGCCTACCAAGCAAAGCAGTGAATGAAGTATTTGAATCAATGATGTAGAACTTGGCTTCAGTCTTCCAGTCACCAATCTCCAAAGGCAACACTATGGAACCTAAAGCTCGCTTGCCTTGATCATTGAATCCTCTCAACATCATCCTATCTCCTTGGAGAGTAGAGATGTCGATCTTAAAATAGGCAAAGGTCTTTAAACTCATAATGTTTATTGATGCACCTAAAATCATGAGAACCCTGGTGAGTTTGAACCTGTCTATGTCGATTGTAATGTATAGGGGTCGATTGTGCTCCAAGTCCCCCAATAGAAGGTCTTCATCTATGAAGGTGATCCCTTGGGCTTCTTTTGCATAGTATGCTTCCTCACCTATAGTGGTTAGTTGAGCTAAGCATATTTCAGGATCAAGGAGGGCCTTGATTAGAGATTCCCTCATCTCTTTGGATAAGATAAGGGCATCATATATGCTTAGCTTTGATGGCAACTTTCTTAGATGAGAAAGGACATTATAGTCCACCTTTGGCTGCCCTTCCATAAGCATATCCAAGGGTGGAGCATCTTATGGAAGGGCTTCTCAATCTTCAATACCAATAACTTATTTCCCTCTATCTAGAGGTGCTACCCTAGGAGGTAGAATTTTTCCACTATGGAAGTTGACTTCGATAATCTCTGGAGGCAAGGTAGTGGTAAGCTTTACCTGCACTTTAGGCTCACCTACAACTTCTCCTATGGGACTCTCAGAATCAGATGATTCTAAGTCTATCTCAAGAGGTGAACCCATAGTATTCAGAGTTGGAAAGTCCAACTCTGAATCAGAAAGATGAAGATCTGAATTGTTATAGTTATTTATACTTGGAGAGTTATCGTTAGGAATAGAAGAAGACAACTCATGAGAAAAGACACATGATGTAATTCAAATCAGCTTTATTCTTCAATTTCTTGGAAGTATTTGGTGGTACAAAGTAGAAGTCAAAAGGGATTTGATGCCCTATATGATAAAGTTCTACTAATAGAAGAACTAGTTGAAATCATAAAAGTCGCTAGTTTAGTGGCTATGCTAAGGGGCTATCCTGGGCCGACACATGCTACTGCTGCTATTGCTGCTGAGCTCCGACTTTCCTAGAGTTGGCACTAGCAATTGGCAAATCTTCCTTGGTGTTGGAGGTTTGAGTTGACTCAGGTACCTGAAAGGAAAGCTTCTTGATCTTCTAAATTATTTTCTTAGAGGTTTTAGACAAAGAAATTTCCCAACCTTCTTTGATTTTGGTAGGATCGCTTGTATCCCCAAGGATTACCTTAATGGAACTGGAAGGTTATTCCACAAGGTATTCCTTTGGGATAACGTCTTGAAATTATGTTCAAGCCAATCCTTGAATGTGACAATCCTCCAAAATGTGGTGGCAGCATATGGTGGTAAGGTCAAAGTTTGGATCATGACTTTTGCCTACTTCCTCCGGTCTCCCAATCGGGTTGAAAATAAGTTTCTTTAAGAGATTCTTAAAGATTTTTGATTACCTCCCTCTTAAAAGAATAAGGTTTGTTTAACTTATCTAATAGAGTAGTGGACCATAACCACGGTGGATATGCATCGTCTTTGGTGGTATGAGGTGGTCTGTGTGGCTGAGGTGGGCAGTATGGCTACCTCGGTGGTGATAAAGGAGGTGGAGGAGATCTCTGGTGGCAGATCTCTAGGGCTGTCAACCTTCTTGCTCGGTTTCTTCTCATAGACCTTTTAGGATTTCTGCTTTGGAAACTGATCTGGAAAAGGAAACTATTTGGCCTCTCCTTGCGGACTAGCAGCCTTGTTAATTAACCTCTCAAATGTCTTTATGGTGAAGCCCTTAAGCATGAAGGAGGCCGGGTCATGAATATTCTTCAAGAGAATCTCAATGGCATTTATTTGTGGTTTATACTTCATACATCAGAATATAATCAACAAGTGACTCAGGTGTTGTTGGGCTACAACACGAGATCTGATAACCCTTTGCTAAGCTCCAAATCTCTTGATGAAGTTCGACTCAAAATATCTTAATTGTTGGGGGTTTAGTATACCAATCAAAAGTGATACTAACTCTTGACAAAGAGTCTAAGGATTAAAGTATCACCTACCACTGCATTAAAGTGAGCTATATCTTTGCCTCAGTTCCCAAAGCTCTTGAAGGAAGAAGGCATGAAACCCTTGGGATATTGGATAGCATTGAATTCCTCTGGGTAGGGTCTACCCTTTGGAACTAATGATCCTCCCTGGGCTTGAGCCAAAGCTTTCTTCACCTTTTTCTCAACCATGGATTTCAAATCTTTTTCATGTATGGAGGTACTTTCCACTACCATCCTATACAAGCAAGTGCTACCTTGCTCAATGGGAGGTAGAGTCTTAACTGGGTCTAAGAAATGCAATAGTTTAGGTTTACTAACATCTCCTGTACTAGGATGAACTAGAAGGGCTTGCTTCTGAAGCACTGACACTACTGCTAACAAGTCCTACAACTATTGTGCCATCCTATCAATCTGTTCATCTTTCTACCTTAGATATTATTTGAGGTGATGGGTTGATTCTGTAGTGTCTCCTTGATCACCCTCATCACCTTCCATGGCCTGTTGCTCCCTAAGAAGAGAACCCCTAATATCGACCATGCATATGCTAGCTGAATCCCCTATCAAGTCATCTTCGTTGGGATCAAAGCTGACTCTTTCTTCATTAGACCATGCATACCCTAAGATCTCCTTTTTCTCCATAAAATAGTGTGTGACTATCTAATCTAAGGATCGATCTAACTCAACAAGAACAAATAGCTTGGGCTGACCGGTGTGATCTCTATCATGCACTAAGAGGCACCGGACCTCGCTTGTAGCTGGGGAGTCAATCCTGTGCGGACTATACTCACTAGAGGAATGATAATCCTGACTTATACTAGTTGTAATAGGGTAAAAATCCTGGGATGATCCTCTACCACTGCTGCCACTGAACTATCATATGGAATATACATGATAGTCATCACCATCTCCACATCCGACTGAATGGGTGGAGTTGGTGAAGGAACGACCACAATGCTTCGGGGTCGCCACTCCATTCCGCACCACTGCGGGAAGGTTGAGCAAAATAGCTCAACCCTATAATAATGGGTGGTGTAGGAGGAGTAGGATCCCTTGGCCATAGTCGAACACAAACTAGGTATGTTTCTCCCTGGATGTGGCCATCATGACCCTGGATGGAATGGGTGATCTTTGGAACGTGGTGGAAGGTGTGGAGACATCCTTGACTTTATATGATGGAGCCTCTATTAGTGGGTAGTGTGCGACTTGGAAGTCGAATAGCGGCGGTGACCTGAACCTCCGTCGCTCTCTGCTAGTGATATATGATGTATGGGCCTCACAGGCCCTCTCCTGTCGGATCTTCCTCCCTACCTTGTGGGGGATAACAGATCATAAATTGAACTGAGTATTAGACTTCGAGCTTCCGCATGCTCCACCTACCTGGCATAAAATAGAGTGAAAGTCGGCGTACGACCTCCTACTCTGAGAAAATGTTGGCTATAGATGCACCACTAGAGGAGGTGATGAACGGATCCTCATGGCATCCTCTTTATCTAATCCTGAGAGAAGATGAAATTGGTTTTCCATAACCAGTGGTGATGTGATCATGTAAGACTCATCCATGGCTGACCTGACAGCTGCCTCAAGCTATCTGGCTATCTAGTATAGAACTGTTTGACCATACAGTTCTTATTTCTGCATTGTGTGTGAGTAGGACAAGAGGAGTGTGAGCTAGACCCGTACTCAAATGTGGGAGAAAGCCCGAAAATAGAGCTTAGAGATGATAGGGTGCTAGCACGGGGCATGTGCAACTTGAGGATGAATTACTGGGCAGGCTGTCGATCTTGCCGTATTGAAACCAAGTCGTGGTACTACCACGCTTTCCTCTTCGTGAGGATACATCGAATGAGGGTAAGTCTTTCGATGCCGACCACCTTCTTCCTGCTAACTGTTGTGAGGGGAATGCCCTCACAAGTGATCCTGGCCCCCTCAAATCCATGGCCAAAATGGATGAAATGGGTATCATCCAAATGAGAAAAGTTAGCCTGATCCAAGGCTAGATCCATGCTGTGAGGGAAGGTAAAGAAAATTTTCTGGGAACCTGCCATTGTACTGATTGAAACTAAAGTTGAAATTGTATTTGCACTAAAAGAGATCTGCAATGAGAAACAAACTTGCATCAGTTTTCTAGCTCCATAGACTTTGAATTTTAAATTTTGAAAATTTGAACCCACATCCAACAACTTGGAAGTGTTAAGTGGGGTTCAAATGAATTTGGTAAGATTGATTGAAAGAAGAATTTGAGTATGAATCCAAACATCAACAAATTTAGGTATGTTGAAATATGGATTCAAAATTTTAAAAGGATGCTTCCATAGGTTCATTGTATTTTGATTTTGAATTTTTGTTTTGGAGGATCCTGTTCTTTAACAAATTTGGGTATGTTAAAGTAAGGGTCAAATGATTTTTTTTTATCTGATTATTTTGGAATTCTTACTTAGCAAATTTAGGTATGCTAAGCAAAGTAAAAGTGATTATTTTTTTTTTAAATTTTGTTTTATTTTGATTTTGAAAATTTTGGAATTCTTACTTAACAAATTTAGGTATGCTAAGTGAAGAATGCAAGTGTATTTTGTTTGATTTTGCAAGATAGGATTCTTAGAAAATTTAGGTGTGCTAAGAAAATCCTAAGTGTTTCATTTGTTTGGAAAATTTTGATTTTTGAAAAGAGTAGGATCCTTTTAGCAAATTTGGTATGCTAAGGGGATCCTAAGGTGCTTCATTTTGTTTTTGAAATGATTGAAAGTGGAGATTCAACTTTAGCAAATTTGGTATGCTAAAGATGAAGTCCCACTTAGTTTTATGAAATGGAAAATTCACTTAGCAAATTTGAGTATGCTAAATGAAATTCCAAATGGTGTGTTTAAAATTTTGATTTAATTTTCGATTTTGAAAAAATGGAAACTTCTCCTTAGCAAATTTGGTATGCTAATGGAAGAAGTTCCAAAGGTGTTTGAGAAATTTTTATTTTGAGTTTAGAAACTTTACTTAGCAAATTTGAGTTATGCTAGGCGAAGTTCCAAAAAATATGTTTTGAAAAGTTTTTAATTTTTAATTTGGAAACTTCATTTAAAAAATTTACATATGTTAAATGAAGTTCCAAAATATGTTTAGAGTTTTGAAATTTTTGGATTTAGAGGGTTAACTTAATGAATTTGGGTATGTTAAGTGAAGTTCCAAATCTGATTGTTGATTTTGATTTTGGATTTCGAAACCTCACTTAGCAAATTTCATTATGCTAAGTGAAATTCCAAATTTGTGTTTGAAAATTTTGTTTGATTTGGACTTCAAATTTGGGTATGTTAAGTGAAGTTCCAAAATGTGTTTGAATTTTGAAAATTTTGATTTTGATTTTGGAAACTTACTTAACAAATTTTGTATGTTAAATGAAGTTCCAAAATGTGCTTAGAATTTTGAAAACTTTTGGATTTTGATTTTAGAAACCTTACTTAACAAATTTGTGTATGTTAAATGAAGTTCCAAAATGTGTTTAGAATTTTGAAAATTTTTTGATTTTGATTTTGGAAACCTCACTTAACAAATTTGTGTATGTTAAATAAAGTTCCAAAAATATGTTTACAATTTTGAAAATTTTTGCATTTTGATTTTGGAAACCTTACTTAACAAATTTGTGTATGTTAAATGAAGTTCCAAAATGTGCTCAAAATTTTTGAAATTTTGAAATTTTATTTTGGAAACCTTAACAAATTTGTCTATGATAGATGAAGTTCCAAAATGTGTTTAGAATATTTGAAATTTTGAATTTTGATTTTGGAAACCTTACTTAATAAATTTGTGTATGTTAAGTGAGATCCAAAATGTATGTTTGAAATTTTTTTGAAATGTGATTGTTGATTTTGATGTTTTGAAAAGAAGACCTCCATTCAACAAATTTAAGTATGTAGAATGGAGATCCATTTATTGTTGAAATATGATATTTTTATTTTGTGTGATTGTTGCAATTTTTTTTTTTTTGAAAGAGAAAAAAAAAAAAAGGATATGCTTAAGTGGGATTTCCTAAATGATATTTTATTTTTAGTTGGGGATGAAATCTTCATTTAATAAATCTAAGTATATTAAATGAAGATGTTCACATGTGCCTTTTTTGAAAATTTTAATTTTGTTTACAAATGAACTTTCCATTCAATATGTGTGAATATATTGAATAGAAAAGTTCATATGTAATTTTGAAAACTTTATGATTGTGCTTGTGATTTTTTGAAAACATGATTGTTTATTTTATTTTGATAATGAAATCTTCATCAAACTGATTTGAAAGAAGATGTTCATTTGTGCTTTTGAAAAATGTTATTAGTTTTATTTTTGAAAATCCCTACATGTAATAATTATATGAATTGTTAAATGAAGGTGAAAAGTTTTGTGGAAAAAATTTTATTAAGGGCATTTTTCAAAAAGGTGTTTTTAAAAAAGCAAAGTTCATTATGGAAGATTTATTATTTTTAAGATGAACCTTTCCTTATCATGAAAATGATAAGGACGAAGCTTTTAAGATGTTTCCTTTTTATTTTAGATCTTTTCATTTGACCCATTGGAGAACCCAAAGGGAGTTTTAAGACCAAAAAGGAATGTAGTCCTAAAACCTAAATATGTTGGCTAGCTTAACTCAAGAATGAAATGAGCTAAGTGCCAACGGAAAGAAGGATAGTCTTGGGTTCATACCAAAGTACAAATCCACTATTAATACTCAAAGATAATGATCATTTACTAAAGATGGAGAGAGGAACCATCCCTAGTGGAGTTGCCAGAAAAATCTGTGGAGAAAAATTCTCACAGACAATATAGACGTCTTCAAATCTGTTAGAAAAAAGGAGAGGGAAAATTATATATGTGGAAATTCATCTTGGCAAGACACCATGCAGATTCATAGATGTACTTATTTAGGTGATCGGATACTTCATCAAGGTATAGTGTACTATCTCAAAGATAGATGTCACTACCCTTTAATGGAACCAATCACCTCAATAAGGACCCCTAAGGATGATGATGTGCGTATGTAGATTCTTCCCCTACTTTACATAGAAAAGTAAAGTACAATTTATTTTAAATTGAGTTCATTAAGTTCCCTACAGGGGCAAGCCCTTATTGTTAATTACATCTTAAAGGATAAGATCCTTTAAGAAAACTCTCAATTATGGTAAATGATCATTTAGAAAACTCTCAATTAAGGTAAATGATCATTGTCTTTGAAGATTTCAATAGGAAGGACTCTCAATCGGATCAAATGAGATTGACCAAAAGAGGGAGTTATTATCAAAGCCAAAATGGGAATAAGTACAAGATACCTACGATACTAGGAAACCTAACGTGCATCTCAAAATATCCTAAAAATTGGGCTTTACATTTTAAAAATTGATTTAGTATATTTGAGTTGTATTTTCATTACAATTTTAGGACTTAAGATTCCTTCACACAAGATTAAGAAAATGTCTAAGAGATGAGGAATTATGCTTATGGCCCACAAAAGGAAAAGCAACCTCAGAACCTAAATCTAGGGAGCTTCGGCGAGGGTCAGAAGCATAACCTAAATCTAAGAAAAAAATGGGTAATTGGTTTACCTCCACAAGAGAAGACAAACCACTAGACTGCTTGAACTTACAACCACCTGGGGGTGGCCGCCAACTAACTCATCCTATGATTTTAAATACATGTAGGCAAGTCTTTATGCTTATGCAAGATAGCTAGGCTATTTTTATTTAGAAAGAGACTAAGTCCTTAAACTCACTCCCTAAAGATACTAGATCATGTAAAGGGAATGTTTCAAATGACCTAAATCTAATGCAATTAAAATTTCATTTTATTTTAATTATTTGGACAATCATTTTGACTCATTCTAATAGGATTTTTATGACTAATGCATGAGAAATCAAATTATTGGCCAAAATCAACGAGATGGTAGGAGGTGAGTTTCCACCACGGCCCTCAAAGGTCAAGCCAGGTTCTCTAGTAAAGGTGGAATCCCTCCAATCAAGAGTGAAATAAGATGCATTTGTGCATGATATTATAAAGAAATGCTCATCCAGCTAAGGGGTTGCTAATTCTTTTATCTTGATTTTAATCCTAAGCTTTAGGTGAGGTTATGAGTTGTTTAATTTTTATTTGAGTTGTTAAGTTGGGTAAAAGATTTATTTTTCCCTAAAGAGCCTAATCCACATCCAGACCATATATAAAGCAAGGAAGAAATTAGAAAAATCATGCAACTTAATATTAAAGCTAAAAAAATCATCAAATAATTTAAAAACTAATCACAAAAAGAATAAATGGCCGTTTGTGGTTGGGCACCACTGCACAAACTTGAAAATATCAAATGTGGGTAGCCGAGCTCTACCCTTATACAACTTGGATTACAAATGAGGTAAATTACAATTTAAGCAAAGGAATTCATTGTTATGGGGCTCCTTAAGCTTTATTCTTCTTTCTTCTTTTCTTCTTTTTTTCTTCTTTGGATCTTCCTTTGGATGGTCGGAAGGTGGATGCTCCAAGGCATCACATGGTGGATAAGATGAGATCTTATGATGAATATTCATCCTAATCCCCCATAATAAATCATTCCAAAATCCTAAATGTATAAATTTTTATATGAAAAGGAAAAGTAGAAATCTAACTAACACATGCAAAATAAAGGTTAGTCAAATCACACCACACAAATCCCAAGCATGTATATTGGACTTATCACCCACACATGGGTGACTAAGTCCACATATGGATTTTGCAAGGGTATAAGCACACAAGCAAGAAGCATTTATATTTTTATTTATGATAGCACCTTTAACAATCCCCATAGAAAGGAATAGTTAGACTAAGCATGTCCTACCATTCATTCGATGAGCATACACCCTAACATCCAGTCTAAAACATTTATCATAAAATAAAAGATAACATCAAACCATGCACCGACCTAGCCTAAAGCTAGAAGTGGTGACTTAGGCTACTTTGTGTGCTTAGATGGTTTGTGTGGTATGGTTAGCTTAGGACTATAGGTTTGAATTTTCTAAGTGTAAAAAATATGTTTAAATTAGAGGAGGGTTTCATTTAAGTTGTTTAAGTATTTTGATTTATTTTTATTTGATATTTTAATTTGGTTTAAGTGAAACCTACAACTAATTACTAAGTTATAAAGAGAGGGAAAGAGAAGAAAAACTTCTCTTTCCTTCCCTAATCCTTAAGTAATTTCTAAGGTAAGTTCACATTTTAATTTAATTTAGGTGAATGTCTTGATTACATATTGTAATTAATCCTTAGTTTAAACAAACTCTAAACAAACCTATTCAAAAAGAAAGGCATTTTAAGATTAAATAAAATGAATCAAAATTCACATAACACACATTACTTCATTTGTTTCCCAACATATATAACATGCATATGGATGGACTGTAAGCACATCTATTCATGCAAATGAGAGTAGTTAACACACTTTATGATGCATGCTAAGTAATCCATTTAAGAAAATTTAGAAGTTGAATATGAATGATCATTTTTAAGTAGAAAACATTTTCCTTATCCAAAATTTCAAATACATGCATGAAAGTAAGAAAGGCATAAGTGAGTACAACATCATTGTTAACCAGAGGTGTAAGGTACAAGACCTACTTAGGGCTACTTAAAGCCTCACAACCTCGGGGTTGTCTAGAGTAATATACCTCTTTCCTTAAGTACTCACATACGTATAAGAGAAATGAAATGGAAAAAGAATACACAAAAGTTATTTAGTAGTTTCATTTTTGTTTATGCAACTTATTCATGCAAGTGTAGACAATCCTTCTTAGATGATGGCATAGGGATGAATAAGGCATAGGATTAAGTAAGTGTTGGGTTCTTTTCAAATGAACCCTACATTTTACCAATCCTTATTCAAAACTATACTAACATAAGAAAGATAGGAAAGGCTACACCAAACATGCTTTATAATCCATCACATGCAAGCTATAATTAAAGTATAAGAATAGTACACTTTCAGATTTGATGTTTCACTTATAAGTTTTGAAAATACTTTGGTTTAGTAGTGATAATAGCCACTCATATCTTACTTTAGCCAACATATACACATTTGAAATAAAGTAAACAATTTCATTTTAAAATTTTGAAACATGAAATTTTGAATGCATGAATCACATGACATACAACTTAACATGTTGGGAAAGATCTAAAGCAATGCAATCATGCAAACAAACACACTCAACTTAAATCCTAAAGACATTCTTAAAGAATAAGAAAATTTAGAATAAATCAAAGTGAATTTCAAAATACCTTTTTTTTAGTTTGAAGCTTGATTTAATTTTGAAAAGGTGAGATGAGTTTGCAATTCCTAACCCATTCCCACATGTGTTTTATATTTTTTTGTTTAATTTTTAGATAATTAAATCCATTTTAAGTGTTGATTAGGTTAAGGAATTAAGTGGCTTAATTACCCTTACCACCTTAGAAAAATTAACTAGGTAATTATGAGCCAATGAGATGACATAAAACCCAAAGGTATTTAAATTTGAAATGCAATATTGAAAAGGCTCACAATTAAAAGTTAATTAAGCTAAGGGGTTTAGCTTAAAACACCCTTCACATTTATGAAAGGGTTTTAATTTCCTTAGACTTAGGATAAACACCTAAGCATCTACCAAGGTAGATTAATTAAGTTTTGGAAATTTAGAATTTTGAAAATTGTTTAAAGGGATAATTAATGGAATTAATTAAGAGGGATTAAAGGAAAGAAAAGGGGTTTAGGGGAGCTTTGGAGAAATGCCCAAACATTTTCCATAAAACTCAATGGATCTGACTTAATCATAGGGTAAAACCATTAATCATACCTTAATTATCCTTAATTACATGAAAGGGGTAATTAGGGAATGGGCTAGTGATTTCCCCAATCAAGGCCTCAATAAATCTTAAGAAAATAAAGGGAGGCAAAGGTCATCCCCTAAAATAAACCCCAAAAATTTGAGATCAATTAGTGACTTTATTAGGGAATAATTAACTAATTAAATTCCCAAAGAAACCTAAATTCAGAGAAAAGAGGAATTCAAAATCCATTGAAGACATTTTAAAAATATTCTAGATGAAATTATCTATCCATTGCATTTTTACTTTTATTTTTTTTATTTTTATTGAAGGAGTTATGATTCTTTTTGAAGATTTTTGAATTAATTAAGAATTAATAATAATCCCTAACTAATCCTCTAATACCACTCACGTGCTGCGTGGTGGTGGTTACGCGTACATGCATCGTGAGCCATCCAATAAAATATCAAATCTGAGTACGGCGTGCTTTATCCTTGGCAGTCAATCAAAGATCGGATGACTGAGGATACACCCGCAATTTATAAAATGAATAACGGATATATAAACGTGTCTAATAATCTCAGTTGTCCATCTAAAATGCATGGATGGGCCGAGATGATGAGTTCTTCCACGAGGATCACTATGAACCATGATCGAGATATGAGCGACATAGATTCATTAAAGACTCAACCCACACCATCTAAAGGAATAGAGTGGCCAATCCAATGGTGGATTTTACATGCAATGGAAATTGCTTTCAAAGGGCCAATACCTATCAATCTAAGTGGTCAAAAAATCACTAACCTCATCGAAGGTCATCACCGGCACTTGGGATAGATGGTAGCTTGGTTCTTTGAGGTTGAGTGGATCAATGGGTGGACCAACTCCTCTTTAATCCATTTGCAGCTTTGGTTGAATTGAGTTCTTCCTTACTATGGGAACTCAATTGGATGCTTGGGCAGGCTCGACTTAGCTCCTAGATCAAGTGTCCAAGAGGAATTTGGATGAGATCAAGTGTAGAAGAAGTTGGCTCCTCAATGGACCTCCCCTATTTTGCACTATGCAAAACTGAAGAATGGAAAATCCAAATCCTACCTAGGGACCTTGGGAAAGCTCTGAGGTGGTTGCTAAGAGTTACTAGGTTCCAATCGATCAAGAGTGAATCAAAATTTTAGTAAATTAGGTGGAGTATATCTCCCCTATGGAAATCAGACGGTCGGCAATGAGCTTGCCATTTTGATCCAATTATCCCTATGGAGTGGGTTGTTTAGGTTGTTAGATCAATGCACATGGTTAGTTTAGCTAGTGGAGTGGAATGCTAACTCCAATGTGCATCAAATTGAATTTTGAATAGGTGGGGGTTTGGTCCATGTTGACCAAACCCATTGGTTGGTCATCTAGGTCCCTTGAGCTTTTAGGAAAGTCTCAAGTGATTGTGATGAGTGTATGATCAAAATACCCATGGGCTAGGCCAAAATTTTCCCTATTCCCTAGGGGTAAAATGGTCATTTTGTTATTTTTTTAATTTGGGTATGTTTGGTATGTTGATAAAATAGGTTTGGCCAAGTTTCAATGGATTTGGAATCCATTTAATAGGGTTTGGCTCATGTTGACCCATTTAGGTCAAAATGGGTCAACTTGGGTCAAATTGACCAATTGGTCAAATTGGGTCAAACCAAGGGTTGGGTCAAGTTCACATGACCATTTGAAATGTTGTAGTGCTTTTGGTTTGGTTAAATTTGGATTATATTTGGTTTTGGCTCATATGACTCATTTAGGTCAGATGCGTTAAGTTGACCCATTTGACCCATTTGACTTATTTGGGTTAGGTCAAGGGTAGGTTTAGGTTTGGTTAGTCATATGGAGTGGATTAGTATCATTGTTTCCAATCAATTGGATTAGGTTCAATTTTGGCTCAACATGACCCCATTAGGTCATGTTGGGTCTAAGGTCAATTGAGCTAGGTTAGGTTTAGTTGGCCAATTGAGGCTTTGGTAAAGTTCAAACATAGGTCATGAGTGAACTTAGATCAAAGGTTTCAATCAATTTGGCCTATGGTGGATTTTGGCTATGTAAGGTTTCATTTTAGGTTAAGTGTTGACTTGGTCAACCCTTAAGTTTGACTTGGTTTGACCCAATTTGATTTATTGATCATCCTATGATGAATGTTGATCATGATGAGTGGCAAATATGAGTTTGGTTCAATCCAATTTGATTAGGATCAAAAGTTGGCTCATAAGTACTTTTGGTCACTTTGGGTCAAGTGAGCCTAAGAGGGTCAAATGGCTTGGTCAAAGCTTGATTTGAAGTTGATTGATCTTGTATATGGACTTATGATTAAAATATAAATCCATTTACAAGTGGTTTGAAGTAAAATGGATTTTGATCCACTTGAAAAATTTCATATTCAAAGGAAGAATATGAAGGGGTCTTAGGTTTGAATTTTGATTTGGGTTTTCAGTGTTTGATTGAAGTTTGGATTTATATATGACCTCATGACTGTAGGATTGATTAAACCATGAGAGAAATTCAAGGATTTGGCTTGATTTGAATGTGATTTGGCTAAGTTCAAGATTTTGGCTTGAAAGGCTTAGATTTGATTTTGAGTGGATTTGAATTTGTGTTTTGGTGTTGGTTTTGATTGTTTGAATTTATATTTCATTTATATATGCTAATATAAATGAGAATATAAATTGATCATGAGAACATTTCAAGAATTTGAAAGAGTTTAATCATGATTTGAGTTAAATCCATTAAAGGGATTTTAAAAGATTTAAGAGAATATTTAAATAAAAATTTAATTTTTTTAATTGGATTTGATTGATTTATATTTATATTTCATTTATATATGAGATTATAAAAGAGAATATATATGATTTTTGAGAAAATCCCATGAGTTTGAAATAGTTTGATTAAAGTTTAGGTTAAATCCATTAATGAAAAATTAAGGGATTTAAAGGAATTTCAAGCATTTTAATTTGAAATTTAGTTTTTTTTGCCTTTGATTGGATTGATTTATATTAATATTTCATTTATATATAGGAATATAAATGAGGATATAAATAAGTTTTGAGAAAATCCCATGGGTTTGAAGTGATTTGATCAATATTTAGAGTTAATTTTGGCCAAGTCCTTTTATGGAAAATTAAAGGGATTTAAGGAAATTTTCATGAATTGATTTGGGATTTTGAGTTGATTTGATGGGTTTGAATTTATATTTCATTTATAAATGTGAATATAAATGAGGATATAAGTGTAACATGGAAAATCTCAAAGATTTGAGTAGGTTTAGATCATGATTTTGGCTAAGTCCTTAAGAAATGGTTAAGGATTTAAGAAATTTAAAGTTATGAATTTTTGATGGATCTTGATCATGGATTTCAATCATGGTTTTCAATCATAAATATCAATCATGGAATTGAATCATGGAATTGATTTGAGTTTAGAGAGAATCAAATAGAATTGATTCAGAGTTTGACTTGAAAGAAGGAAAGTGAGGAATGGTTTAAGCTAAGGATAGGAAATTTTCCAAACACCCCTAAGGCATGACCTATTCCTATGGCTAACTCTTCTAAGTCTTCTAGGGCTAGGTGAAGTGTCCACCTAATCACTAGATGTGTCTTAAGACTAAGAAACTCTTAAAGTATAAGAGAAGTCCTATGTCTAAGATGGAGGTGTTGAGAGCTCATTCTAAAAATGAGGTCAACAATATCATATTATTTCGCTCTTGAATAGGGAAGGTCTCCACTCCTGCATGATAGGGGATATGCTTAATCTTTGAGGGTGATCCCTTGTAGTGGAGAACACATCTTCTTGCTAATTTGACTAATAACTCTACTTCATCATGCATGTAGGCATAATTTTCCCAAACCTTGGTCTAAAAATGAATGTGTCAAAATAATTTAAAAAGTTGTAAATTTTGCATTAGTTTAAGTCATGCTTTCATACAAATCATGATCTAGTCTCTTTGGGAGTGAGTTTAGGATCTAGCTTCCTTCCTAATTAACTAATAGCCTAGATATCTTGCATCAACATAAGAGAGGCTACATGGTTTTAAAGCATAGGAGGTGTTAGTTGACGGTCACTCTAGGCGGTTGTAAGCCTAGAAGAGTTGTTGTGTGTTCATTCTCTCTTATGTAGGTGAACTGTCATATCCCATCTTTTTCAATTAGACTTAGGTCATGCTTCTAGCTTGTGCTAATGTATTTTAAATTTAGATTCTGAAGCTACTTATTTCCTTTGGGCCATGAGCAAAAGTCCTCACCTCTTAGTCATTTCCATAATTTTATGTTGTTAGACTATAAACCCTAGTATTTTAATGAAATTCCAATTTGAACAAAAGTAGATTTTCTCTTTCAAAAATGTGAAGCCTCATTATAGGGTAGATTAAAGCACTAACTAAGCTTTCTAGTATCATGGGTGTTTCCTACTTATTCTCTTTTGGAATTGTAAATAAGTCTTCCTATTTAAACTCTACCATTTGATTTTCATAAATTCCTAATTCTTTAATAGTGCAGCTTTGAAATATTTGGAGATATTTATTGACTATTTTAATTGAGAGTATTCTTAAAATATTTCCATTTCCTAAGATGTAATTAACTATGGAAGCTTGCTTCCGTAGGGAACTAAAGAACCAGGCATAAAATAAACCCTACTTTACTTTTCCATGTAAAGTGGGGAAGATCTCTGGTATATACATAGAAACATCTACCTTATGAGTCTTTATTAGGTGATTAGGTCCATTGTAGGGTGATATTTTCATCTCCCGAGATGATACATCATACCTTAATACAACATGTAATGACTTCAATAAGTACCCCCTAAGATCTGCGTGGTGTCCCAACGGCTCCAAATTAAAACACCACAAATTTTTTTGGCAACTTCACTGGGGATTGCTCCTCTCTCCATCTTTAGTAGTAAATCATTATCCTGAAACATCGATAGTGGACTTATATTATTTTTATGTGAGTCTAAGACCATAATTCTTTTCGTTGGGCACCCTGCCTATTTCACCCTTATGCAAGTGTGGCAAACATCCTTTAGGTTTTAAGACCTTACTCTAGTAGGTCTTAAAACCTCTATTGGACCTTTAATAGGTGAGAAAGATTAATAAAAAAATAACCTAAAATAAATTAAATAAAGTCAAGAACCTCTTACAATTAGCATGGTAATGTAAAGTTCATCCAGCATCCTCAAAATTCATTTGAACTCACATTTTATGAAGTTCAAGATAAATAGAATATTTCTCCTTAAAATTTTAAATCTCTAGAATATATATATATATATATATATATATATATATCTGAACCACATTTAACAAAATCAAATTTATTAAATAAGAATTTCAATTCAAAGTCAAGTCAAAACAATAATAACCAAAGTGAAGTCTAATTTTATACCCTTCTTTTCCAACTGCCCTAGTTCTTTTTCTTTGAAGCAGTTAATTACTATGTCTTCTAAAAAGCTCATCTTTTCCTTCACTTTGGGTGTGGATTTGGCCATAGATTAGACCATACTCACCTCATTCCCCAGTTATGAGGTTTGGCCCTTGGGTTTGAACACTTTAAAGATTAACCAAATAAAGATGATACTTGAAGATAAAAGGAATACTACTTTTATAACCCCGATCAGAATTTATTGTTATACGACATGCCTTTTAGCCTAAAAATGCTGGCACTACATAACAGTGGGCCATGACTTGAGTTTTTGATGAACTCATTCACCACCCAAGTCAAATGCTACGTCGACGATCTCATTGTCAAAAGTAAAGAAAAGGAAGACCATCTCTTTGACTTGAGAGTAGTTTTTGAGCATTTAAGACAATATAACTTTAAAATAAATCCTCTGAAGTGTGCATTCAGAATAACTTTAGGGAAGTTCTTGGGGTTCATTGTCTGACACCCCGGGATTGAGATCGACCCAGAAAAGATTAAAGCGATATTTGGAATGCCACCCCCTAAAAGTCTAACATAACTCAGATCATTCCAAGAGAGGTTGGTGTATCTAAGATGCTTTATATCCAACCTATCAGGAAGATGTCAACCATTCTCAATACTAGTCAAGAAGGACATTGAGTTTAGCTGGGATGATAAATGCCAACATGCATTTGAAAGTATCAAGCAATATCTTATCATGCCCAGTCCTAGCAGCTGTTATCCCTAGCAAACCCCTCATACTTCACACTGATGTGTTAGATGACTCCAGAGGTGCTTTGTTGGACAAATCCAATGACAAAGGAAAAGAGAACACACTTTTCACTTCACCCATCTTCTAAAAACTATTGAGGCAAACTAACCACCAATTGAGAAACATTGCCTAGCTTTGACCTTTGTAGTTCTGAAGCCATGACACTATATGCTCTCTCACAAAGTGAATTTAATTTCTAGAGTCAATCCACTACAATACCTTCATGACACAGTTGATGCTATCCAAATGGTTGGCACGATGGTCCAAGATTTTATCACAGCTTTACATCATGTTCATACCCCTCTATGTGGTTAAAGAACAAGCACTCACAGACTTCCTAGCGGTGCACCCACTTTCTATAGATTCCCCAATCAATGACAATCTCCCTGATGAGAAAATCATGAACTTAGGGGATGCAAATATCTATTATTGGGAGATGTAGTTTGATGGCATGGCTTCCTCTCAAAGAGGAGAAGAACCAATAATGAAGCCTAATAGTCCTCCTCACACTTGACAATGACATGATGAGATTTTCATATCATCTGTTTGAGCCTTGCACCAATAATGAAGCCTAATATGAAGCTCTAATGATTAGTTTGGAGTTAGCCATTTCATTAGGCATCAAAAATATTTGCATCTTTGGGGAGTCACAGTTAGTTGTTAATCAAATCGATGGGTATTATAATGTTTTGAAGCCCAAACTCCATCACTCCATAAGTACACCATGGAGTTATTAGCCCAGATCCCATAGATCATAATTTATAAAATCCCCTAAGGAGAAAATTTCATAGCCGATGCCTTATCCAAACTTTCCAAAGAATTGACATATCAAGAAGATGAGTCTATAGTAATATAGGTTCACAATAGACAAATCGTGCCTCTCATTGATACTGAACTCATTAATAAACACACTCTTGAAGTGGAGGTTATCTTTTTCAAAAAGGATAAAGAGTTGGGTTGAAGGCATCCTTCATTGATTTCCTGGACAAAGGAAAGCTACCTCAAGAGAAATCTCAAGCACATCAAGCAAGGTAGAGGGCACTTTCTTACACTCTTGTGGATGGTGTCTTATAATGATGATTTTTTTATCATATGTGGTTACATTTTTTAGACGAACATGAAGCTCGTAAGAATGTGATAGAGATGCACTCAGGATTATGTGGAGCTCATCAATCTGATCCCAAGATGAAAGCCAAGATCAAAAGACTTGGGTATTATTAGCCGACGATGATCACGAATTGCATGGATGTAGCAAATTATTGCTACTAATGATAAGTACATGGAGTGGTTCTACATTGACCACCTAATATTCTACATCCAACTTTGGCCTCATTGCCATTTGAGTGTTGGGGTACCGACATAATGGGTCTGATTGATCGTCCCTCTTCTAAGGGCCACCATTTCATTCTAGTAGCTATGGATTACTTCTCTATGTGGGCGGAGGCGATTCCGCTCAAGAAAGTCAAAGCTCAGCATGTGCTCCAATTCTTCAAGAACTATATCATGTATTGATTGGAGTTCCCCACCAAATCATATCTGATAATGGTATTGCTTTTAAGATCACCAAGATTAATAACTTTGTTTGAAGACACAACATAAATTGGAGGTACTCTACCATCTACTATCAATAGGCTAATGGCTTAGCAGAAGCCTTCAATAAAACTCTCATCCAAATACTTGAGAAAACACTCGATAAAAATAAATGATAATGACATAAGTAGTTAGCAAAAGCATTAAAGGCTTATCATACTACCTACAGGACTCCAACATAATTTACCTCATTCTCCTTAGTGTATGGGTCCGAAATCATTCTACCATTAGAGATTCAACTCCCATCACTACAGATAGCTATGGGTAGTAAAATCATGATCGAGTAGAATACTAAGCCGTGGTTGGAAGAACTTGAAGGTTTGGAAGAAAGAAAAAAACTTGCAAGCATGTCAGAACCTCGAGATGTATAAAGAAAAATTGGTTCAAGCTCATAATAAGTTGGTATGCCCTAGAGCTTTTTGAGATGGAGAGCTTGTCTTAGTTCTAAGGAGACCAATTGTAGCCCATCGCGAGATGGGAAGCAAGTTTGAACCTACTTTGGGAAGGCTCTTTTGCCATAGAAAAGGCCTACCATGGTGGATCTTATTAACTCACCATTCATAAAGGTGAACGCCCAATGATCCCGATTAATGGGCTCCATCTAAAGAAATATTATGCATGAATAATATCCTAAATAAATTTCAATTAATAAAAATTCTTTTTTGAGCGAATTATTATCCAAGTTAAAATTTTTTTAATTACCAATCTCTCAACATGTCTTGGATAGGTGTAAGAGAATCCAAGCGGCATCACAAAGCTCCGTAGCTAGTACAGACTATCCCTTGGGCTAGTAAATCTAAGGTAGACCAAAGCCCCCATGGCTCCCTTTTAGTATGGCCCATCACAAAATAATAGGGTCCACACTAAATAAGCAAAAATAAACAAAATAACATCATTGTGGATCAGGGTAAGACCCCTAGAGGCACCTTTTCCTAAGAAAGCATCCTATCTTTTGGGCAGTGTCAGTAAAACTCCCTATATGAATAATCTTGACTATTCAAGCCAAGATAAGACCCTTAGATGCCCTCACTTGATAGTTTCACTAGGTCGGGTTTGACTTACTGTACATTCAGGGAGTCACCCTAATGGTTGATTCTGCTTTTGAAGATGTAAGTCCTTGAGCTTTCTTCCTAGTTCGGCCATTAAAAATCAATGGGGAACCCATAATTTGGATAGTCTCTATTATATGATAGGTAGACTCCTACTTTGAGACAGTAAGTCTAAGGTAAGTCCAGGCTTTTACAGTCTTTCCTTAGTGTGACTCATTGCCAGCTAGTAGGGTCCATATTAACACGAAAATCAAATATAAGTCAAAATTGGCTCGAGTCACCAAAGTTAAACCAACAAAAATTTATCAACTAAACTAATTAACTAAACTAAATCAGCCAAACCAAATCAACTCTAACTAAAATCTCATTTCACTTTTAACAAGGTCCACACTCATGCTCTCAATACGTAACCGAACGAAGTACCCCGCCTCCACTCATCTAACACAAAGACAAACTCTGAATCATCATGCTTAGGGAGTCCGCACTCGTGCTCCCAGCACAACTCAATCCCTGATGGGATCATTCTTCAAGACCTTGATGTAAAACCAAATCGTATAGAAATCAAACCAAATGCAGACAATTCCTCTATGCACTTGGCAAGAAATGAAATGAATTGAACTGCATTGGGATCTTAGTTCCATTTACCTCTCCATTTAGGCATGGATAGCCTTCATTTGTGTTCACGATCTTTCTAGATGCTTTTTGATCATCTCAATCAATGCCAATATGTGTGGTGTGCATTTCCAGTTACACCACACTTATTGGGGGTCCTTTTATTGGCCTAACTTTTAGAGTGAGAATTAACCTTTCTAATCTTAGACTTAGGAACTTCTAAACAATTAGATTTCCTTAGTGCAAAGAAACTTCTAGTTATTAAGGAAAGATTAAACTTAAGCATTGAGACTTAGAGAACATAACCCTAAGCAAAAAGTTTTCCTTAGAACAAATAGGTTTCACCTACCCTGAGGCTTAAACAAAGATTTATGCCCATCAACTCATCCAAACATAAGCTCTGTGATTAGAGCTAAGCCAACTCACACCAATTCAATTAATCTTAATTAAATTAGTTTTCAAGCTCTAAGCTAAATTAACCTAGACCTTAACCCAAGTTAACCCACCACAATCTTATAACCCCAATCTAACCCATTCAAGCAAACTAAATCAAACTTAATTTTCTCAACCTCTCTAATTATTCATTAGATCATTTCAAGCCATGCCAATACTTGTGATCAAGTCAATTGAACCAAAGAAAAGTGACAAACCCAAGTTATCCCATTTGATCAAAAGGGATCAAATGATCTAAACCCTAATTGATCCTAGAATAATTGCAATCAAAGCCACTAATCAACTGTAAATTTATCATTGAAACCAACTCAACCCAATTCAACCCAATAAACCCAATTCGTTCACTTGACCCAATGAGCCTAAATGTTCAATTTGATTCAAACTTCAATCCAACCCAAATTGGATTAAGTCAAATCTTCTAATCCCTTTCATAATGATTGTTGATCATCTTTGATTACCCAATTGCAATCAATTTTGTCGAATTAAGCTTATTTGACCACTTAACCCAACCCAATTAACCTAAAGGGCCAAATTGGGCCAAATCTCATTTCAATCTAAAATGATTGCAACTAATGCCTTTGATCAATCATAAATTGATTATTGAACACCCTACAATCATCAATTGATGCCCAATTTGACAAAGCTAGCCCAATTGACCTACTTAGCCCAAATTGACCGAAAAGATAAAATTAAATCAAAGCTCATTCAAATATAAATCAATTCAAACTAACATCTACAATAATTCCCAAATAATCAATTGAACATAAACCTAACCCATGCCTAAGCTAATATGGTCAATTTGGTCAAATTGGTCAACATGACCCATTTAACCTAAATTGAACCATATGAACCATATCAAAATCTAACTTAAATTAAATCAAACCAATCACACTCACACATTCCAAATGGCCAATTAAACTTACCTAAACTCTCACTTTGACCTAATTTGGTCAAAATGGTCAACTTAACCCAATTAAACCCATTTGACCCATATGAGTTAAATTGGGGCAAACCCAACCAAACTTAGCATAACTTATCCTTGGGTCACCAAGAGCTTGCCCAAGTGGGCCCAACCAATGATGAACCCAGTTTAAGTCAAACCCATTGAACTAAGCCACCCAAATGGGATAAAATCCCCATTTGGATGGGTTCTCCAGCTCCTCACCCCTTGGCAGCTACCTTTGGCTCATCTTCGATAAGAGGACCACTGACCCATCCTAACCCAAAGTTGTTAGGCTCAGCCTTTGCCCAAGAGAGGGTGAGTTCACCCATGGCAACCCATTAGTCCACCAAAGGTAGGTTGTACACCCCATGTTATACCATTAGACTTCGTCAGCCTTTCACCTTCAGCCACTTTAGGAGTCCCCTATCACCTCCAGCCACCTACCACGACTGGACGGTTGCCAAAGGCTAAACTATTTTTTCCCTTGGTTCAACTATGGAGGAGAGCATACTCCTCCTTATGGATTCAAACTCAACACGCACCTTCTCTAGAGCATTCCGCACAATCATATACCCTCTCCTGAGCTCTTCATGCACTTCACCACTTATGAGACTAGTCCCTGATTGATCTCGAGAGCTCCAACCATTCAAGTTTCTAAAATCTCCACAAAACCTAAATTAAATCTTCCCACACCTTTACCTCTCTCTGGCAAGCTAAAACAAGTCATTTCCTGAGCAATTCACCACTAGAAGATGTCCTTAGACCTACTCTGGCGAGCTTTATAGTGGCATTTTGTCCATAAAGCATTCAGCAAGGAGGCAACTCATGATCTTCTCAATAGGGCTTCATTGCTTTAAGACAAAGCTACCTCTATTGACAGACTACTGGTCTATAGCTCCGTTGAGGTAAAAATCTAGCAATCGTAGTTTCCCCTAGGTGTTGGTCTTTTTTGGAGTAAATTATGTTTTCATGCGATTTTCACTATAGGATCCCTTTAGATTCATTTCCTAATCATTTTGAAGTCAGTTTCATCATCAAACCAGCTTCGGTGAGCTCAGATCGAGCAGTGAAAGGCCAACAATGTCTGCTTCTAGTGCTTGCAGGATGACAAATCATTGGCTGATCGTTCCACATGATTAGAATTTATGGTCGTGATTAATCACGCTAGAAATCTCGATTTGATCCTTTTGAAATCATGAGATTAATCTTGGCCATTCGATATGAGATCAGATGACCGAGGTAAAATCATGTCTGCTGCAGCTATGTCAGCTACCAACATCGGATGATTTAAGTAACCAATATAGTGGTGCCACATGGAAAGTGCTGTCGCTTCAACATCCGCATGGCTTCAACAGTTTAAAGGATTAATTAGGCTTTAAAAATGCAATTAAGCAGTCAGAACTTTAAAAAATCATAATTTATTGTAGAAAAATTTAGAAATACAAATAAACCCATTTTAGAAAGGTTAGATGGACGACAATTTAAGAAAAATAAACTGTTTGATTTATGCCGAGCGAACAATGCTTAATTAAGGTTTGAAGCTTAGGTTAATTAGCTTAATTAAGGCTTAATTACTTTGATAATTAATTTCAAATTTGATGGATGATTCCATGGGTTATCCCCTGCTTCCCATAATTTTCTTGGAATTATTTGCCATGAAATTTAAAAGATTTGGAATTTCAAACCTAATTACCTTCACTAACTAATTTAATAATTATTCAAATTGATAAATAGTGAAAATTAAATAATTAATGATAATTAATCATTATGAATAGTGGGAATAGTGAGGAGGAGTAATTAAGACTCTTTATTTAATTATTTTTCCAAATGCATCTCACCAAGAAGGTTAATTAACATATGTGATAATTAGAGATTAACTACAAAACTTAATGACAAAAATGGAAGTCAAACAAAATTAATGATTGGTTCATGTACATAAGTTAATGTTGGTTATAACTATTCAATAAAGTTTACATTTAAGTTAACATTTTAAAAATAGCAAGGGTTTTATTTTATCTTTATATTCCATGTACTATTTACATACACTTGAATAGGTAAGTATATAGTCTAGACATCTTGAGAACACGAGGCTTTAAATAGCCCCAAGGAGGTCTTAAATAACCTCACTTGTCTAGTTTAATAACAACACATACTTGCTTAATTTCATTGATATGTATTCATGTGCTAGAATTGGAGATAAAACCTTACTCTCAGTGTCACTAAATTTTGTATGAATAAAAGGATTTTTTATTACATAATCTTTACATGATTTTCATCCCTAAGATTGTGTATATGTTTACATGTATCTAATTTGGAAAGTATATAGTCTGGACATCCTGGGAAGATGAGGCTTTAAGTAGCCCCAAAGAGGTTTTAGATAACCTCACTTCCCTGGTTTAACAATGACACGTACTTGCCTAAATTCCTAAAACATGTCTACATATGCTTAACTAAGGGATGGAATATTTCTTTTCTACCAAAATACATGCATTAATGATTATTCAAATGTCCAAAATATAAATATATATTGTATGTATAAATATGTGTATTAAATTAAATATCATGAATAATAAAAATTAAGAAATGTGTATGATATTAATGATGGAAAGAAGTGGTGGAATGTTACCCATGTAATGGTGATTTAGTTTTATTAATCCTGAGATTTCTTTCATGTTTGAATAATATTTTTTAATAATAACCAAAACTTAGGTATAACAAAAATATTTAATAAATAATTCACTGAAAAAACCAAAGTCATAATAATATACTCTTAGAGAACAACTTAGGATAGGGACGAAGGGTCAACCCCTTTCTTCTCTTCATAATAATTAAATATTAAGTAGGCATCAAATGAAACAAAACAAAAATGCAAAATAAAATTAATCAATTCGTTCAAAGATTTGAAGTGGAACCTCCCTTAATATTTAATATTTAACTTAAATAATTTTGAACTTTAAATAATCATATTTCTAAAACCTAACTAAGACATACCACACTAAATCTTAGCACACACATTAGAATACTAAGTCACCAATTCTAGCATTTAGGTTAGGTCGGTGTTTATTGTGGTGTTATGTTTTATTTTTTGATGTAATGTTTTAGATTGGATGTTAGGTCGTTAATAGCCTAATGATATTTTCTATAGGAGATTATGCTAAAGGGGTCGTAATAATAATTAAATATAAATGTTCTTGCTTAGGAGTCCTTATTAAGTGATTAGGTCCATTATAGGGTGATGTTTTCATCTCCTGAGATGATACTGTGGTGTTTATTTTTAGATGAATCATGTGGACACCACGAGATTGTAGGGGGGTACTTATTGAATTGATCGGGTATGACATTAAGGTATGATGTATTATCTCAAAAGATAAAAACATCACTCTATAATGGACCTAATCACCTAATAAGGATTCATATGGCATGATGGGTCTTCATATGTACTAGAGATTATTCCTCTACTTAATATAAAAAAAGTAGAGTATGGTTTATTTTATGTCAGGTTCTTAAGTTCCCTATGGAGGCAAGCATCCATAGTTAATTATATCCTAGAATGAGATTTCCTAAGAACACTCTTGATTAAAGTAATCAATTATTATCTCAAAGGATTTCAAAGTTAAGACTATGAAAGGATTGGTTATTTTGGAAAATCAAGTGGGATTGTTCAATTGAAAAGTGTTATTTTGGAATCCAAAGGAAGATAAGTAAGAACTGTTCATAATATTAGAAAGCCTAGTGAACACTCCAACCTATCATATGGTGAGGCTTTGTATTTTTGAAAGTGAAAGGATTAATTTATTTTAATTGAAATTTAATTACATTGCTAGGGATTATAATCCATCAACACAAGATTGTGAAAATGCATCAGAGGTGAAAACTTATGCTCGTAGCCCGAAAGAAATAAGCCATCTCAGATCCTAAATCTAGAGAGATTTAACACAAGTTAAAGCACGACCTAAATCTAAGCAGAAAGGGGAAATAATGGTCTTTTCGACAAGAGAAGATAGACCAATCCATCTCTTCTAGACTTACAACTACCACGGGTGGCCGCCAGCTAACACCTCTAATAATTCAAAACCATGTAGGCCAGTATTATGTAATAACAAGATGGTTTAAGATGTTATTTAATTTGGAAAGAGACTAGAATCCTAGACTCACTCCCTAAGAGACTACATCATGTTTGGTATGATCATATGACTTAGTATACAACAACAACAATAAGCCTTTATCCCACTAAGTGGGGTCGGCTACATGAATCCTTCGTCTCCATTGTGTCATATTATGAGTCAAATTCTCATTTAATTCAAGTATACTAAGGTCATTTTTTATACATCTTAACAAGTCTTTTTAGGTCTACCTCTATCTTTCTTAACATAAGGAAAATCTAATGCATCTACTCTCCCAACCGGGTCATATGTGGCCAAACCATCTTAGGCAACTCTCTTTAATCTTATCTCCATTAGCTACTCCAACTTTTTCCCGAACATACTCATTTTACATTTTATCTCTAAGAGTAAAGCCACTCATCCACCTAAGCATCCTCATCTCTATAACACTTAACTTAGTCTTATGCTTCTCTTTTATTGGCCAACATTTTATGCCATAAGTCATTGCAGGTCTTACCACCATCTTATATAATTTTCCCTTAAGTTTAAGTGGAACTTTTCTATCACACAATAGGCCAGATGCATTCCTCCACTTCAACCATCAAACTTGAATTCTACTAATAACATCTCCATCTATTTTACCATCATATCGAACAATAGAGCCTGAATATCTGAATCGATCACTCTTATTAATGACTTGTTCACCTAATGTCACAACACTACCACTAGAACTTCTACAAATAAAATTACATTCCATGTATTCAGTTTTAGATCTACTTAAATGAAAACATTTATACTCTAAAGTTGACCTCCATAATTCAAGTTTCTCTTGGACTCCCTCCCTAGTTTTATCAACAAGAAGAATGTCATCAGCAAAAAGCATACACCAAGGTACATCTTCCTGTAAAAGCCTAGTAAGAACATCCATAACTAAAGTAAAAAAGATAAGGCCTTAAAGCTGATCCTTGATGTAATCCAACTGAAATAGGAAAATATTTTGTTAATCCTCCTTGTGTTTGGACACAAAGTGACTCTAGTATACATATCCTTAATGTGAATAACACCAATATTAACTCCTTTCTATTCTAGAACTCTCCAAAGAACATCCCTTAAAACTTTATCATAAGCTTTCACTAAATCAATAAATATCATATGTAGATCCTCCTTACTTTCTCTATGCTTCTCCATCAAACCTCTTAACAAATGTATAGCATCCATAGTAGATCTACCTAGCATGAAACCAAAAAGGATTGTGAGAAACTTTGTATCACATCGTAACCTATGCTCAATTACACTCTCCCATAATTTTAATGTATGACACATTAACTTAATTCCTCTATAATTTGCACACTATTATGCATCGCCTTTATTCTTAAATATAGGAACCAACAAACTCTTTCTCCACACATTTGACATCTTTTAGTCTTTAAAATAACATTAAGCCAAGAAATTCCTTGATCTCCTAAATATTTCCACACTTCTGTTGGAAGATTATCAGGTCCTACTATTTTTCTACATTTCATTTTCTTTAAATCTTCTCTAACTTCAGATATACTAATACGATGATAAAAATGAAATTCTCTATTTTTGTTTAGGGCATTAAGGTTGCTAAAATCAATCGTGCTTTCAGATCTTTCATTGAAAAGTTCATCAAAATACCTCATCCACCTATTTTCAATATAGAAAAGCACTTATTTTCATCCTAATACACCTCACTTGAACTAGGTCTTTACTTCTCCTATCTCTTTAGTTGGCTAACTTATACATACATCTTTCACCTTCTTTGGTATCTAATTTATTATATAAATCACTAAAAGCTAATTTTTTTTGCATCATATATTGATTTCTTAGAATCTCTACTGGCCACTTTATAGCTTTCCCAATTCTCTGACTTTTTACATCTAAACCAAATTTTATAACAATGCTTCTTATTTCTTATCTTTTCTTGCACACTCTGACTCCACCACCAACTATTCCTATTAAAAGAAGCTTTTCCTTTTGATTCTCCAAGCATATGACTTAGTATAAAATGCAAAAATCTTTTCAAAATTATTTTGACACATTCATTTGGACAAAGGCTTTGGGATTTCTTATGCCTAAATGCATGATGAAATTTGGTTGTTGTCCAAATTGAGATAGAAAGATGGCGAAGCTCTATCATAATGAGTTGCTCTCATAGGTCAAGCAGTTCCTAAAGTGCAAGAATGGAGGCCCTCATTTTTCAAGAGTGATAGATGATGACATTGTGGTGTTTATTTTTGGATTCATTCATGTGTTTATATATGATTGGACACCACGATCTAAGGATGTACTTATTGAGGTGATCGTATGATATTATGGAATAGTGTACTATATCGAGAGATAGAAGTCACTACCCTATGATGAATCTAATCACCTAATAAGGACTCCTAAGGCATGATGGGTCTTTGAATATACTAGAGAATTTTCCCCTACTTTACATGGGAAAGTAAAGCAGGGTTTATTTAAATCGGGTTCATTAGTTTCTTATGGAGGCAAGCCTCCAAGTTAATTACATCTTAAGAAAAGTGACTCCCTTACAAATACTCATGATTAAAGTAGGTGATTGTTGTCTCCAAACAATTCAAAGATAAGACTATCAAAGGATTTATTGTACTTTAGAAAATAAAGTAGGATGGATCAAAAGGAGAGAGCTATTATCGAAGCCAAAGGAGAAGAGTAGGGAGTGCTCATGATACTAGTAAATATAGTGAGCACTCTAATCTATCCTATGGTTGGATTATATATATATATATATATATATATTTGAAATTAAGGAGATTTATTTATTTGAGTTTAAATTTTATTAGGAATCTAGGGCTTACAATTCCATAATACAAGATTGTGGAAGTGCTTAAGAGGTTAGGATTTATGCTTATAGCCCACAAATGGAAACAGTAATCTCGGATCCTAAATCTATGGAGCTTTGGCAAGGGCTAAAGCACCTAAATCTAAGGAAAAAATGGTAAATGGTTTACCTCACAAAGGAGAGTAAACCACTCTGACTATCGGACTATTACTACTTGGAGTGGTAGCCAGCTAACTCCTCTTATGATTCAAAACCATGTAGGCAAGTCTTATGCTTTTTCCAAGATGGCTAGGTTATTATTATTTAGAAAAGAAACTAAGTTCTAAAACCAACTCCCTAAGATACTAGAGTATGAGGGGTATAAATAATGTCTTAAATCTAATGCAAATTTTTATCAAGTTTTATTAGTTTGGGACATTTTATTTTGAGAGAGGTTATGGGATTTTGAGTGCCTAAATGCTTGAAAAATTAATTATGGGTAAAATCAAGAGAGAAAGAAGTGTTCTTCCATCATAGGCTATAAAAGGTTAAGCCCACTCTATCAGGCATAGATGGATGCCCTCTCTAATCATGAGTGAAACAAAATAATATGTGTTGTTAAACATACAACATCTAGCTAAGGGGTTGCTAAATATTTTATTATCTTGATTTAAAACCTAAGATTTAGGTGAGGTTATGAGTTATTTTAAAAGTTTAGTTGTGAGTTGGTTTGAGGGATAGAAAATTTATTTTTATCCTAAGAGATTAATTGCATCTAGACCATACAACAATCACCAACCGTAAAGAAGCTATAAAAAGACATATTTTTTCTAACACATAAGCTAAACAAATCATCAAACAATTTTATAAAGCAATCACAAAAGAATAAGAGGCTGATGCAGTTGGGTACCACCGTACAACCCGAAAAGAAATGTGGGTAGCCAAGCCCTACCCCTATACAACCCGGATTATAATAGAACAACTACAAATAATGAATTCTATGGGGTTCTTCATTCTTCAATCTTCAATCTTCATTTCTTCATTTTTATTTCTTCATTTTGATTTTCTTCTTTTCTTTCTTTCTATTGGCTTGATTTGAATGTGGTTGCTCCAAAGGCATCACATGGTACATAAGACTTGGTCTAATAACCAATGTTGATCCTAATCCCCCATAACATTCATCCTAATCTTAATACAAAATTACATTAAAAGAAGGAAAGTAAATCTAGCTAACCTGCAAAACAAATGTTAGCTAAACACGCCATACAACTCAAGAAGTTATATGAATAATTTGGACTTAGCACCCCACATATGGGTAACCAAGCCCACTTATCCTAACTTGAGTTAAGCTTAGGGGCTAAGAAAGTTCCATAGCAAAAGCTTTCATATTTTTATTATAACAGCCCCTTAAGCACAACCCCCTACAGAAAGCATAATTAGGCTAATATCGTCCTAACATCCAGACAACTGAAATACACCCTAAAATTTAGTTTAAAATAATACATCACAAAATAAGCATACATCAAACCATACACCCTTCTAACATAAAGCTAGAAAAATTAGAGTGAATTTTAAAGGGTTGATTTCTCTTTAAATGATTTAATTGATTTGAAGATTTTACTTAATGTTTTTTTTATTTCGTATGGCCTACACTTAATAACTAAGTGTTATAAAGAGAAGAAAGAGAGGGAATATCTCTTTCATCCCTACCTTAAGTCACTTCTAAAGAAACTTAATTAACCAAAATCCTTTAATAAATGACTTATTATATGTTTTAATTAATCATAAGTTTGGGTTCACTCTAAATGACCCTATTCAATAAGAAAGACATCTTAAGATTAATCAGAATGAATTACTATCATATAACACATGTTCATTCATTTCTTTCCATCATGTATATCATGCATATGAATTATCCTAAGCATACCTATACATGCAATGTAAATCTTAGCACACTTTAATGATGAATGTAAAGAAGTATGTTTGACATTAAAATATTTCATTTAATTGAAATATGAACACATGCTTTTTTAATAGAAAAGATAGATTTTTCATCCATTAGCTAAACACACATTCACATGTATAAAAGTTTTAAGTGAATATGACTCCATTGTTTTCTACACCAGGGGCATAAGGTATAAGACCTACTTAGGGTTACTTAAAGCCTCATAGCCCTGGGATGTCTAGACTAATATACCACTTTCTTAGATACATGTAGATGTATGAACACTATAAGGATAGGAAAATCCATGCAAAAAGTTATATTTTATTTACTTAATTTGTGATTCTTATTCATTGGCCACAGCAGACATATATATGTATAAGAGTTTTAAGTGAGTACGACGCCATTATTTTCTATACCAGGGGCATAAGGTATAAGACCTACTTAGGGCTACTTAAAGCCTCGCAGCCCCGAGATTTCCAGACTAATATACCAATTTTCTCAAATACATATGAATGTATAAAAAGAACTACAAAAATAAGAAATCATGCAAGAAAATGTTGATTTGGTTATGTGATTTATATATGTAATGTGAAATCCTTCTTAAGTCTTGACATGGAGATATATAGAGATAGATTTAGGCAAATATTGTGTTCCTTTCAAATAAACAATACATTTGCAATTCTATATGAACTCATGTAAGATAAGGAAAGAGTACTTCATGTTACATATCTTATATTATTAACACACGCAAGCTAATAGGTAATGACATCACTTCATTTGTAATAATTGATTTATAGGCTTTTGAAAATAGCATTTGATTTAGTGGTGATAATAGCCACACCTATTTAATTTAAATCAACATGTAATATGACATAAAAGAAACCATTTCATTTAATTAATTCTAAAAGAAATCAATGCATGATTGCATATGGCAAGCAACATTTTACATGAGTGGAAAAGAATAAAACAACATAAGCATGCAATTTCATTCAAATACAAGTAAGTCCTAAGGACAATCATAGTAAATAAAGCCACGTAGAATAAATCAAAGGTTTTTTTAATGTCATTTCATTTTAAGGTTGATTTGAGTTAAGGGAAGTGAAATAAGTTCTCTGGTCCTAATCCCCATTCCCCATGTATAAGTTAATTTAGTTTCATGAGGAAGTAATTAAGTCAATTTTATGATTTAATTAGGTTTGGGTATAAATTAAATGGATTAATTAACCCTTACCTACATAACCTTAAGTTAATTAACTAGTTAATAATGAGCAAACATGATATGCAACCACATGAAAAGTAAATTTGCAGTGCTCCTAAGAAATGAAATGGGTCTAATGCAATTAGCTCATGATTAATAGTTAATTAAGCAAAAGGGATCTTACTTAACTACTTTTATGGTTTTCTCACAACTATGAACCAACCATAATTTCATTATCCCCCCTTTAGGTTATTGAACACCCAAAGAGCTACCCAAGATTAAATTAGAGAAATCAAGTTCAATTGGATTAATTAAGTTCATTAAATAGTTAATTAAATTTAAATTAACCTTAAATGACTCAAGTGAGATGGGCTTAGAGAAAGAGACAAAGAAGAGAATCTAAGTCTCAATCTTTAATCCTTTCAATTAATTGATTAAGGTTTAGGTATGATTTGCATTTTGATTAATTTTGCTTATTAATTAAGAGGTGTTAATTAACTAATTAGTTAAGGGATTAGAGAAGGTTTATGGAAATATTTGGAAGAGGGAGTCCTAATCCATTTCTCTAGAGCTTCATCATCATTATTAGAGGTTAACAAGCTTGATTGATTGACTAATTTACTATTCATTTACTTAATTATCACTAATTACATTAAGAAGGTGATTAAGGCTTAATCCATTGATTTTCCTAATTAAGAAATCAATAAAATCTCAGAAAAATAATGGAGGCAGAAGTCATCCCCATAAATAAACACAAAAAGTTTGAGAATAATTGGATGGTTATTAGGGAGTAATTAAGCTAATTATATTTTCAATTAAATCTTAATTAAGCTAAATTCACTACTTAAAATCAATTAATAATAATTTTCCTAGATTTGACTCTAAAATATCTTTAAAATGAACCAAGTTTATATTTTTTGGATTTTTCTACAGTTAGTTATGAATTTAGGATGTTTCAGTTGATTAAGATAATTTTCATGAAGTTTGTTAATTTATTTTATTAAAATAAATCATTTGAACCTCAAAAATCAATATATTTCAATCTAGAAGTGGTTTTGATTTAAAATTTTAATGGTAAGTAGATTTTAGATTAATGAAATTTAAATCTTTGAAAATTTCAACTTAATCTAATGTGTATTTTTGGTTTAATTAATGAAATTTAATTTTTACTAAAACTCAAATTAAGCTCAAATTATTTAGTAAATTTTCAGGAATTTAGGTTTGTTGGACTATTCTTGGAATGACGAATCCAACGAGTTCTTGTTTGAAGTCTTTTGTTAAGTATTTTATTTTCTATGATTTTTTTTGAATTTTTAGGTGATTTAAATAATTTTAAAATAAAAAATATGGATTTTCCCACTTAACCCAATAAGCACCGCACGTGGTGCTGATGTAGCAATGCAGTGCCATGTAGCATTGCGTGATTAGACTGTATGGTCTAGACCGATCTGGGGAGAGCGACGCGCAGATCGATCTGGACCGTCTGATCACATATCAGACGATCTAGATCTGATCCGCAGGATCTGAAGGTGGATCGCGTGATCTGGGGTCGGACAAAATCGGGTCCGATGCAATCTGAGCCGTTCGATCCCTTGAACGTGGGATAGGATAGCTACTACTGTCCGATCAGCAAAACTGATGGAAAAACCACAAAAAATGCGAAATGAAACCCGATTGGGCTCTTTTTTGCATCGATCTTTGCCGAAAAAAAACTATTTCGTATTGGGATCAAATAAAATGAAAAATGCAAGGTTTACCTAAGGGAAATTCTTAAAATCACACGAAAATCATCATAAAAAGTAAGAAATCCTAAGGCCGGTGATGGGTTTTTCAAGATTACCTCGTCAGGGATGATTTTTGATGGTGGTGATGATACGAGCATGCTTTTGAGTGGGGGAAGAAGCCTTGAATGAGCCTAGATCTTCGATTTCACTCTAGGATGATGCATTCTCCAATCGCTGCCACTTTCTCGCCAAAATCCACTTATTTTGGTGTTTTTTACCCCAAACTCAAGTGGGAATGATTGTTGGTTGGTTTTTTAGCTCTAAGGAATGAAAATGAAAAGAATAGAATGAGTTTTGCTGTTTCTAATTCTCTTGGTTTGAATGTGGCTGAAATCCACCTTTTCTTTGAATTTTTGGCTCCAAAGTCTTATGATTTGGCTTGGAGTGGTTGGGAATGGAAGGGAATCATCCTAGGTGGCTTATTTTGGTTGGCTAAGGCATGGAAAGTGGCTGCCATGAATGACAGATGGGTGTCCTAACAAAGGGGAGGTGAGAGTCCTTCATGCTAAGTGTTCCAATGGGAGAGATGAGGTGATTTCACCTCCCCATGAGTCATGGCTACCCCAACCACTCATTGGATCAAAAAATCAGTGTCTTTGGTGCCTATGTGGACTAATAGATGAGTGCCAAGTGGTCAATGAAGAGAGATGACCACTTGGCAAGTGTCTTTTCTCATGGGATGCCCTTGACCCAAGGGCAAACTGGTCATTTGGTATTAAATTTGATTTGAATAGATTTGAAATGAGTCAAAAGTGAGTTAGACCAAACTTCATGTCATTTGGAGTTCATTGGTTTAATTTGAGTCAATTTAATCCATTTGGGTAAAATTGGGTCAAAATGGATTAGGTTGACCAATTAGTCACATTGGGTCAAATCAATTGTTGGGTCATGTTTAAATGATCATTTGGAGTATATTCATTTAATTTGGATTTAATTTGGATTTTGGCCGATTTGATCCTCAATTTGGTCTAAGTTGACCAATTTGACCCAATTGACCAAATTGGCTTGAATCATGGCTTGGTTTGGGTTTGGTTGATCATTTGGAATACATTATAGGCTTTGGTTAAATTCAATTTGGATTTGATTGGGTTTTAGGTTGATTTGACCCTTAAGGTCAAATTGGGCTAAGTTAGGTTAGGTTGACCAATTTGTCAAATTGGGCTTAATTGAGGCTTTGGTCAAGTTCAATAATCAATTTATAGTGAACTTGAGCTATTGGTTGCAATCAATCTGATTTAGGTTGCAATTTGGCTATTTTTTGGTTCATATGGGTTAAAGGGTTGACTTGATCAATGGGCTAGGTTGACTTGATTTGACCCAATTCATGACAATTGATTAACCTAGGATGATCAACAATCATGACATGAAGTTTAGATTAGCTTAATTCACTTTGATTTGAATTGAATTGGATTTTAGTTCATGTAGGTCAAATTGGCCACTTTGAGTCAAGTGAGCCAATTGGGTTTAATTGGCTTGAATTTGAGTTGGGTTTGATTTAATTGATGTTGATCTCATTTATAGAATGAGCTCTCAACCCCTCCATCTTAGACACTAAGAGTTTCTTTAGTATTAAAATACTTCTAGTGATTAGGTGAACACTTAACCTAATCCTAGAGACTTAGAAGAGTTAGCCATAGGAATAGTTCATGCCTTAGTAGTTTTAAGAAAATTTGCCTACCTTACAGCTTGAACCAAATCCTCGCTTCCTCCTTTCAAGTCAAACGTCAAATTCAAATCAACCTTAAACTCAAATCAATTCCAATGAATCATGAATCAATTCCAAATGATTGAAACCCATGATTGAATTCTAAATTCTAAAATCTTTCCTAAGTCACTTTGATCCCATCTTATGAACTTAGCTCAAATCAAATTCAAATCAATTCAAATTCAAGAGATTTTCATGACCCATTTATATTTTCATTTATATTCACAAATATAAGTGAAATATAAATTCATATATCCAAAAATCAATTCAAAACTCAAATCCAAATTCAACCAAAATTCAACCTAAGCCTTTCAAGTCAAATTCTTGAACATAGCCAAATCAAACTCAAATCAAGCCAAACCCTTGATTTTTTTTTTCTTTATGATTCAATCAATCCTTCAATCATGAAACCAAATATAAACATAAACTTCAATAATCAAACCAAAACTAAATTCAAAAATCAAATCCAAATTCAACCAAAATATAACCTAAGCCTTTCAAGTCAAATTCTTTAACTTAGCCAAATCAAACTCAAATCAAGACAAACCCTTGATTTTTCTTCATGATTCAATCAATCCTTCAATTATGAAACAAAATATAAAGATAAACTTCAATCATCAAACCAAAATAAAATTCAAAACTCAAACCCAAATCAAACTCATGTTCACCCTTTGAATTTGAAATTGTCAAATGAATCAAAATAAATTTGACTCAAAAATACTAGCAAATGGATTTATATTTCAATCATAAGTCCATATGTGAGTTCAATCAAACTTGATTCAAGCCTTGATCAAGTTAATTGACCCACTTAGGCTCACTTGACCCAAAGTGACCTAAAGTACTCCTTTTGAGCCAAATTATAATCCTACCCAAATTGGATTGAACTAAGCCCATCTAAGCTCACATTATGAGCAACAATCATCATGAGATGATCAATCACTCAAATTAGGTCAAGCCAAGTCAAACCTAAGGGTTGACCAAGTCAACACTCAACCAAAATGAAACTTAAACTAGCCAAAATCCACCATAGGCCAAATTGATTGAAACCATTGATCAAAACCAATTCATGATCAATGTTTGAACTTGACCAAGTCATCATTTGAGCCTAACCTAGCCCAACTAGCCACTTGACCCAAGTTGACCCAACTTGACCTAAAAAGTCAAAATGTGTCAAAACTTGATCTAAGCCAAATTGATTAAAACTAATGGGTCAAGTTCATTCCAAATCACTTGTTGAACTTGACCAAAGCCTCAATTGGCCAACTAGGCCCAACCTAGCCTAATTGACCATGAACCCAACTTGACCTAAAAGGTCAAATTGAGCCAAAATCAAATTAAACCAAAATTGATTGGAAACAAAGATACAAAAATATTTCAAATGAACAACCAAACCTAAACCAACCCATGACCTAACCCAAATATGTCAAATGGGTCAAATTGGTCAACTTGACCCATTTGACCTAAATGAAATCAAATGAATCAAATCCAAATGTAAACCAAATTGGACTAAACCAATGATTCCAAAACATTTCAAATGGTCGTATGAACTTGACCCAACCCTTGATTTGACTCGATTTGACCAATGGTCAACTTGACCCAAGTTGACCCATTTTGACCTAAATGGATCAACATGAGCCAAATGACATCAAATCAACTCCAAATTATTTACAATTTGGACCAACCTAATTTCAAACTATTCTAAATCTGCCCAAAGTGAAATCGAAGCTAAATGACCATTTTACGCTTAGGTCAAGGAGTAACCTGGCCAATTCCACTTGGAATTTGGTCATATCCTTTTCATGGCCACTTGACACCCTCTTAGTGGACCAAGTGGACACTAGTGGGTGTGGTGCACATTACCTAATGGGTTTGGGTTAGCCAAACCCAACCCAAGGCCAAAATCGAACACCCACTTGAAAATTCAGCACATGGGATCCCTCCTCCACTCTCTTGAGCACATTGGAGCTTCACCACTCCACTCCTCTGGACAAATCGAATCACATGCCACCTCAAACAACCTAAGATACTCAATCAACCTGAATAATTAATTAGATCAAAATGGCATAGGGAAGCTCGACCGTCCGATCTTCCTAAGGGGAGATACACTCCCCCTAATTTGATTTTATTTTCACTCACTTGCATTAAATTGAAGCTAGGGAAGCCAAAGGAAGCATTCCTAAGTTTCTCCAAGGTCTTCTAAGCCAACTCAATTTCTCCATTTTTGGTTTTTCCTAAGCCAAAAATAAGGGAGGTAGTAAGAATTTTTAACTCATCCAATACTCCAATTTAGCTCAATTCTTCCTTCAAGCACCTTGAGGGAACCCAATCAAACTCACCCAAGTCTTCATCCAAGTTCTCAAGGCATGGGAGAGGGGAGCTTAATCAAGGCTGCAAGCATTTGAAGAAGACTTTGACCAATTGAAGGATCCACTCAACCTTAAGCATTCAAACTTTCAACAGGGCTTTGTCTCCACTAGACGAAACTACCTTGACGGTTGAGAGAGCCGTTGATAGCCTCCGGTGAGGTACTATTCAAAATTGAGCATAGTTTGAATTTTCTTTGGTCCTTTTCGAAGGGAAGTTTCATCCTAAGTAAAATTGGTTGTTAGATCTTCATTACCATATATGTTGATGGTGTGGGTAAAATTTGAGCTCAATTCGAGCTTAGATCAAGCCCTAAGGAGTGGACGATTGCCCTCTCCCACATGTGAGCTCAGTGATAGATCATGGACCATCCATCTCACATGTTTTGTATGGATGGTCATGATTAATTCATGCTAATATGTCATTAATTCCTTCAAATTGTGGACTTGATCTCAACCGTCCGATCTTTGATCGGATGATACAGAGAGAAAGTGTGTAGCACCGCCGGTTGACGGTGCAATTGATGCGACAACTGAAGTGATGAATCCCATTGTGCCATATGGAAAGCACTCACGCATCAGTGGTCCATGTGGCGCCGACGGGATTAGTCATATAATTAGGGATTTAATTACCTAATAAACATAGAATCTTCAAAATAACATACCTAAATGTAAAAAAGTTTAAAAAATACAAAATAAAATGCATTGTGAAGATAATTCAAAGGGGAACAATATAAACTTAAGTTTGATGGATTTTAAATAATGAATTTTATGCAATTTGGGTTTTATTGGAAATGTAATTATGTTAGTTACTCTCTAATTATTCAACTAAGTAATTCCAAATTTTTTAGGGTTGATTAATGGGATGACCTCTACCTCCCATGATTTTCTTGGAATTTATTAATGGTTTAATTAGGGGAATTGACTGATTCATTCTTAATCACCCCTTAATCAATTAAATGATTAATTAATCTATTAAACAATGATAAATTAATTAATTAAGTTTGTTAATTATCTTAGAATAATGAATGGACTTAGGGAATGAGATTAGGAGTCCTCTCCCAAATATTTTCTCCAAAGTTCATCTCATTTGGATAAAAATCTAATTAAGGTGCAAATTAATTAAATAAGTTTAATCACTTAATTAAATGGCTTAATTAATTAAAAATTTAAAATAAAGTCAATCTGAACTCAATCATTTCCTTCTTGGATAGATTTCTTAGGTGTTCAATAACCTAAGTATCTTAAGGAAATCATATCTAACCCATATGTGCGGGAAGGGTCATGAAAGTACTTAAATTAAACCCTTTAGCTTAATTAATCATTAATTGTGACACAAATGCATTAAGCCCCTTTCTTTCTTAGGTGCATTACTGATTTAAATTCCTTGTGATTTTATGTCATACTTTGGCTCATAATTATTTGGTTAAATATGTTAAAGTGGTGTAGGTAAGGGGTAATTAATGGACTTAATGTGCACCTTAATCTAAGAAAAACATAAACTAATCTAATATTTCTAAAAATTAAATTAAAAAAACATACACATGTGGGAAATGGGTTAGGACCAGTAAACCTTTAACATTTCATAAAATCAAATCAAACACAAAACAAAGCAAAAATCTCTTTAGAATAAATTTGAATTACTTTAAATATTCTTATTTCATAAGATTGTCTTTAGTAATTAATTAGGGTGAATTAATTTACATGCTTTTGTCACTTTATTTCTTTCCTATTATGCTAAATGTGTATGTCATATGAAAATCATGCATTCATGCCTTTTGAAAATTAAATTAAAAATAAAATGCTTCATTTCCATCAAATTACATGTTTTAGTTAAAGTAAGAATATGAATGACTATTATAACTACAAAATCCAAAATTATTTTCAAAACTTATAAATCAAACATCACAACTGAAAAGTATGCTACTTATAATTATTTATAGGCTTGCATGTGAATATAATATAAGTGTATAGTTCATTTGAAAAGAACACAACACTTGCTTTAATACATTTCTATTCATTCCTATATTATCACTTAAGAAGGATATTCACACGTGCATATGTAAATTGCATAAACAAATTAAACAAACAAACATAAACTTTTTGCATGACTCTTTTTCCATTCATTTCTTTTTGTACATGCATTTGTATTTAAGGAAAGTGGTATATTAGTCTAGACACCCTAGGGTTGTGAGGCTTTAAGTAGCCCCAAGTAGCTTTTGTACCTTACACCCCTGGTGCTAACAATGGCATCATACTCACTTATGCCTTTCATACATGTAAATGTGCATATGAAAAATGGATAAAAGAATCCCTCTTTTCTACTTAACAAAATCATGCATCCTAAAAACATCCAAATTTATTAAACAAACTCTCTTATCATTCATCATTAAGGTGTGCTAAACACTTTCATTTGCATGTATAGATATGCTTAGGATTCATCTATATGCATGTTACACATGTTGGAAAAGAAATGAAGTGTTTTGTATTTTGTGATAGTAATTCACTTTACTTAACTTAAAATTCATTTCTTCTTGAATATATTTGTTTAGGGAAAATCTAAACTTAGGATTATTTAAAACGCATAATAAAACATTCACTAAATAAAAATAAATATGAATCTACCTTAGAAATTACTTAGGGTAGGGAGAAAAATGAAGTTCTCTTCTCTTTTCCTCTCTTTACAACACTTTATAATTAATTGAAGGTTCATTCAAACCTAATCAAATCACAAAAAAAAATTCAACTACATCACTTAAATGAAATCACCCTCTAAATTAAACATTTTCAAGAAAACTTCAATCTTAAAGCCTAGTTAAGCATACCACACAAATCTTAAATAGCACACAGATTAGGCTAAGTCACTACTTTTATCTTTAGGTTAGTGATGCATTATTTGATGTTTACTTTAATTTTATGATGTAATATTTTAGTCTGGATGTTAGGGTGCATGCATAGACCAATGGTAGGATCTTAGTCTAACCATTATGTCTTCTAGGGATTGTGCTTAAGAGTCAGAATAAAAATATAATTGCTTTTGTTATGCATGTGCTTATACCCCTAAGCATAATCCAAAATATGCCAGGTGGACTTGGTTACCCATGTGTGGGGTTCTAAGTCCAATTTATATATATATATATATACACATATGCTTGAAATTGTATGGTTTGTTTGGCTAACCTCTATTTTGCAGGTTTTTGTTAGATTTTTTTCCCATTTTCATGTAATTTTATAATTAGGATTTGTAATGATTGTTATGGGGGATTAGGATGAACATTGGTTATAAGATAATATCTTATGTACCATGTGAAGCCTTTGGAGCAACCACATTCCAACCAACTAAAAGAAGAAAGAAGAAAGAAGAAAGAAGAAATGAAGAATGAAGACCTCCATTATAATGAATTTCTTCTTGATTTGATTTATTTATTTATAATCTGGGTTGTATAAGGGTAGAGCTCGGCTACCCAATTTGTTTTCGGGTTTGTACGGTAGAGCTCGATAATAAATGACCTCTTATTCTTTTGTGCTAGCTTTATAAATTGATTGATGATTGTTTATCTTGTGCATTAAGATGGCATCTTTTCCTAGTTTCTTCCTTGCTTTGATGTATTGCCTTGATGGAGATTAGGCTCTTAAGAAAAAATAAATTTTATATCCAATTAATCAACTCGAAACTAAAAAAAAACTCATAACCTCACTTAAACCCTAGGTTATAATCAAGATAAAAGATTTAGCAACCCCTTAGCTGGATATTGTATTTTCTTTCTCACATCATGCATAAAAAGTATATTGTTTCACACTTGATTGGAGGGCTTCCACCATTGCCAGAGAACTTGGCTTGATCTTTGAGAGCCATGGTGGAAACACACCTTCTTATCTTGCTAATTTTGGCCCATAATCTAATTTCTCATTCATTAGGCATATGAATCCTAAAGCCTGTGCCAAATTGATTGTCCAAAATGAAAATAAAATGTAATAAAATTTGCATTAGATTTAAGTCATTAAATCATGCCCTATATGATCTAGTCTCTTAGGGAGTCTGTTTAAGGACTTAGTGTCTTTCTAAATAAATAGCATCTTAGCTATCTTGCAAAAGCATATGACTTGCTTACATGTAATTAAAATTTTTGGAGTTAGTTGGCGGCCACCCGTAGGCAGTTGTAAGTCCAATAGTCAGGTGATTTATCCTCTCTTATGGAGGTAAACCAAATACCCATTTTTTATCTTAGATTTAGGTCATGCTTTGGCCATCGCCAAAGCTCCCTAGATTTAGGTTCAAAGGTTGCTACTTCCCTTTGTGGGCTATGAGCATAAATCCTCACCTCTTAGGCATTTCCATGACCTTGTATTATGGAGTTGTAGCCCTAACTTTCTAATAAAAATTTAATTCAAACAAATAAATCAATTCAATTTCAAAAATATAAAGCCCAACCATAAGATAGTTTGGGATGCTTACTAGGCTTCCTAGTATCCTGAGCATCTCCTACTTCTTTTCATTTGGCTTCGATAAGAACTCCCTCCTCTCGATCGATCCCATTTAATTTTCTAAAAATCAAATGGTGGAGTTCGGAGGAGGTTGGAAAGAGTTCAACTTTATCCTATTTTGGGCTAGGCATTTTCGGCAATGGGGAGGCTCGGGAAGCTCAGGGAGGTCACCTTGGCTCTCTCATGCTCTAAGGATGCTCAATTTCTGGAATAAATTAGAATTGAGGGGAGTTTGTCTCCTCCTTCAAATTTGATGGCTAGGATGTTCTTTACAATTTGTAGCATCCGCCAACACAAAGCACGTGGTGGCGGAGGTGGACTCAACTTGATTGGCCAAGGGGAGTGTGGTTACTAAGGGTAGGAGGTGGTTGTCCTTGGTTTCTAAGTGTTCCAATGAGGAGAAGTGGGTTAGATCACCTTCACTTTGTTCATGGCTGACCCAAATAGCTTTGGGTCAAGTGAGCCAGTGGTCCTTATGTCCATTTACAGCTTAGGGTGGTTGCTAAGGGGAGGAGAGTGGGTTTGACCACCCAAATATGGGTTTTGTCCCATTTGGAGGGCTTTACCCATTGGATAATGGGTCAATTCCTATTAAAATTAGGTTGGGTTGGATTTGGGTTGACCCAAGGATGGGTCATGCCAAGTTTGAATGGGTTTGGGCTTAGTTTGAGTGGGTTTGGCTTAATTTTACCCATGTAGGTCAAATTGGATCAAACCATGGGTTGAGACAACTTCAAATGAGTATTTGGAATAATTTAGTTCAATTGGTTTGGTTTGTATTAGATTTGAATTTGAGTCATATTGGTTCATATGGGTCAAATGGGCTAAGATGACCAGTTTGGTCACCAAATTAGATTAGGTTAGGGGTTGGTTTAGGTTCAATTGATCTTTTCAAGATCACTGTATGCCTTGATTTTAATTAAATTGAATTTAGAAATTATTTAGACCAATTTGATCCTTTAGGTCAATTTGGGCTAAATGGGTCAATTGGGTTCAATGGATGCTTTGATCATGTTCAATAATCAAATTGAAATAGATTTGAGTCATTAGTTTCAATCAATTTGTCCCAATTTGACCTTTTTAGGTTAAATTGGGTCAACTTGGGTCAAAGGGGCCAATTGGACATGGTTTGGCTCAATTGATGGTCAAGTCATGTTCAAGGGTTGACTTGAACTTAGTTAGAATCATTAGTTTCAATCAATTTGATGTAGGATGAGATTTGGTTCATGTGGCTCATGTAGGCTAAATGGATTAACTTGGGTCAAATGATCAATATGACTTGGTTTGACCCAATTTATAGTAATTGATCAATCAAGGATGATCAACAATCATTGTAGGAGGTTTTGGATAGGTTAGCTCAATCCAATTTGGGTTTGATTGGAATTTATCCCAAATTGATCATTTAGGTCACTTTGGGTCAAGTGCGCCTAATGGATTAATTAGCTGGATTTTGGGTTGAATTAAGTTTGACTGAGTTTGATAATTGATTTAGGATTGATTGATGGCTTTGATTGCAATTGATTTGGGTTTAATTATATTTTGGCTCATTTGAATATTTTAGGTTCAAATGGGCTAACTTTGGTTAATTGAATTGATTTATTGAATTGATTGTTGGTTTTAGCTTGTTTGTAGCTTTTTGGAAGAGTTTGAGATGATGGTTTAAATGGTTTGAGAAAATAAATTGAGTTTGGTTTGGTTGAAGGGGTTTTGAGGTCAAATCCTTAGGATTGAATCATAGGGTTAAGATAGGTTTGATGTTGGCTTGGAGTTTGGATATGAGATTGGATTCAATTGGTATTAGCTCGGTTTGAGATTTGGTTTTGCATTGATTTGAAGTTGATTTTGGACTTAAGGTTAATCATAAGTCATGGGTTAGGCCGTAGGATGGGTAGGTCACCTTGGTCCTAGGTCATAGCCTAATCTTATGGTGAATCCTTCTAAGTCCCTAGGTTTGGGTTAAGTGTTCACTTAATCACTAGAAGTGTTCTATGACTAAGGAGAATCTAGTGTCAAGGGGACTCTTAGATCTAAGATGTGAAGATTGAATCCTCACTCCAAAAGAGAGATCAACAGATACAACATACCTTAATATAGCACCTAATCACTTGAATAAGTACCCCCTAAGATCTATGTGGTGTCCCTACGGCTCCAAATTAAAACACCACACATACCTTCAATTCTATAAAGAAAATTGAGAAAATAAACATGTTTTGGATGCAAATTCGCAAGCCCTAACTCTATTCCCTTCATTTATAGAGAGAGAGAGAGAGAGAGAGAGAGAGAGAGAGAGAGTGGGGGGGAGGAAATGGGGGGGGGGACAGTGGGTTTCGTTGCCCTATTATTAACAGTTTCTAATGAATTATCTATCCAAAATAGTTATGATAGATTCTTCTACTAGAAAATCAATCGAGTTTAAATGATTCGAGCATGACATCCTTCATAGTTGGTAATTATGTTAGAAATGTTTTATGGTGAAACGTCCTGTTGACCTCACTTTTAGAGTGAGTTCTCAATCTCCTCATCTTAGATTTAGCAGGGTTAATCATAGGATTAGGTTATATCTTAAGGATTAGGATAACCCTCCTACCCTACAACCCAAATCCAATCCAGATTCATCCTATCAAACCTATAATCAAACCTCAAATTCAATTCAAGTATCAAAATCCAAATTTAAATCCAAATCAAATGATTGAAGCCCGTGATCAAATCCAAAATCAAAATCCTTAACAAGCCTTATGATTTATCTTATGGACTTAGCCTTAGCCAAATCCAAACCAATCCAAAATCAATTGACTTTTTTAAAGATCAATTCGACCCTTCAATCAATTTATCAAATTCAAACTCAAACTCAACTTCAAATCATGATCCAAACCTAATTTCTAATCAAATCAAGTCCAAATCCAAACCCTTCCTAAGCCCTTTGAGCTAATTCCTTGGATTTAGCCAAAATCTCATCTAAATCAAATCAAATTCAATTGATTTCTAACAAATCAACCATTTCTTCAATTATCTATCCAAATATAAATGAAATCTACATCATCAAGCCAAACCAAAATTAACCCAAGTCTAACACAACTTAGCCCATTGACTTGAAATTTTCAAATTTGGACCCAAATCAATTGTAATTAGATTTATATATCAATCCCAAATCCATATATAAACTCAACTAAATCATACTCAACCTAAAATCAAGCCAACTAAATCCAATTAGTTCACTTGACCCAAAGTGATCAATTTTACCTACATGAATCAAAATCTAATTCAATCAAAATCAAAGTGAATTAAGCCAATCCGAACTTCATGTCATGATTGTTGATCAACCTAGGATGATTAATTGACATAAATTGGGTCAAACTAAGTCAACCTACCCCTTTGATCAAGTCAACCATTTAACCCATATGAACCCAAACTAGCCAAATTACAAACTAAGCCAAATCTATTAAAACCCATGATTCATATTAACCCAAAATTAGTACTTGAACATGATTTAACCTTCAATTGAGCCAAATTAAATCCAATTGGCCCTCTTGACCCAAGTTGACCCAAATTGACCTAAATTGTTAAAATAAGTAAAATCAAAATCTAATCAAAATTGATTGCAACCAATGGCTCAAGTTCATTCCAAAATGATTGTTAAACTTGTTCAAGGCCACAATTGAATATAATTTGGCCAATTGAACCCAATTGACCCACTTAGCCCAAATTGACATAAATGGTCAAATTAGACTAAACCCAAATTAAATCTAAATTTAATCAAATCAAAGTATACAATCCTCTCCAAGTGGTCATATAAACTTGACCCAACTCTTGGTTTGACCCAATTTGACCAATCGGTCAACCTAACCTATTTTAACCCAATTTGACCCAAGTTAAATTGATCCAAATGAATCCAAATGGCATAAAATTTGGCCCAACTCACTTTTGACTAATTTGAAATCTACCCAAATTAAGTCCAATGTTAAATTACCACTCTACCCTTAGGCTAAGAGTATCACATAAAACAAAACACTCATGTAAATGGTCATTTCTCTTCCTTAGCCACTGGACACTCATCCATTGGTCCACCTAGGCTCCAAGACATTGACCAACCTGACCCAAGAGGTGGTTGGGTTGGCCATGACTAATGGGGTGGTGAATTCACCTCACCTCCCCCATTGGAACACTTGGCATCAAAGACCTCCACTTCCCCTTGCTATGACACCCACTAATCCCTCTTAGCCAACCAAATTAAGACACCTAGGATGATTCCCTATCATTCCCAACCACCCCAAGCCATAAGATATCCACTATGATCCAACAAATCACCATGAAGGTGATTTTCTGCCAAAATCAAACACAAGAGAAGAGAGGTTGGAAAATTTTTCATTCTTCCTCATTTCACTCTCCAAGATCTCCCCAAGAAACCATCATTGATCCCCCTACTTCCTTTGAGCTAAAGCCACCAAAATTCAAGTGAATTCTGGCGAGGAATAGATGACTCTTGGCGGATACATCATTCCAGAGGGAAGCAAGAGCCTAGGTCCATCCCAAAACTTCTTCTTGCATCCAGGAGCATGCTTGAATCAACACCGCCTCCGAAAATCTTCCCCGACAAGGTAATTTTCAAGAACCCTAGCCAGCCTTAGAAGCTTTTGTTTGCTTTAATGTGTGCTTAGTTTTAGGATTTTCCCATAGATTTCCCTTGCATTCTTCATTTTAAGTGATCATCATGAATTTTGGAGTGTTTTCTAGCAAAGATCTCTGAAAAATTGAGCCTAAAATCCCTTTTTCCAATTTAGTTTTACTATTTTTCGAGCTCTGGCTCACTATTTTTGGAGAAGAAGAGCAGCAACCGTCTGATTTGCCATTCAGGGAAACGAACGGCTGTGATTTCATGCTAGATCTTCACAGTTTCAAACCCTCGATCACGCGGATCAATCTAGACTCGATCTATGATTGTACGGTCCGATCTGATCCACAAAAAATGTGGGTTCTTGCTTATTCTAGCCCCGCAGAACCATAGATCTAATCCACGGTCGACACATGATGCCGCGAGCCCAGTCAGCACCGCATGGGATAAGTAGAAAATTCTGGATTTCTGGCTTTTAAACATTAAAAACTTACCTAAAATTTCAACAATCATAAAAAATATAATACTTAACCAAAAATTGCAAATAAAACTCGTTGGATTCGTCTTTCTGAGAGAAATCCAACAAACCTAAAATCCCCAAATTTTACTCAATATTTTGAGCTTAATTTGAGTTTTAGTGAAAATAAAATTTCATTAATTAATCCAAAAAATACATATCAAATTGATTTGAAATTTTCAAGGATTGCAACTGAAGTTAAAATACACCTATCATAAAAATTTCAAGTCAAATATATTTCTAGATTGGGAGGTATTACATTCTGAAGCTCAAATATTCTAATTTAGTAAAAATAAATTAATAGACTTTATAAAAATAATGAAAAATTATTTAAATCAGCTAAAACTTTGAAAAATTATAACAAATCATAGTAACATCATAAAAATGTAAATAAATATTTATTTGAAGGTATTTCAAAGAGGAATTTATCAAAAATATTTTTAATTGATTTTGAACAGCAATTAGAGCTTAGTTAGGGTTTAATTCAAAAATTAATTATCTTAATTAGTCATTGATTAATTATTTAATTAACCCCAAAATTTTGAGATTATTTAGGGGGATGACCTCTACCTTCTCTAATTTTCTTGGGATTTATTAGTTAATTAATTAAGGAAATTAGCTAATTGGGACTTAATTACTCTTCTAACTTGATTACACCTTAATTAATCACATGAATAGTAAATTAATTAATTAATTTTGTTCGTTTGTCGCTATTTAACAGTGAGGAGACATAGGGATTAAATTAGGGCCTCTTTCTTAATCTTTTCCCAAAGTCTACTTCATTTGGAGGATAGTTAACCCATGTGATAATTAAGTTTAAATTTAATTAGGTGATTAATGATTTCATTAATCTAATTAAAATTTGAAACACATTAGAATTTAATTAATAAATTCATGGGTAGATGTTTAGGTTTTTAATAACCTAAAGACATTTAAGGAAATTATGGTTAACCCACATGTGTGGGAAAGCTATAAAAGTACTTAATTAAGTTTCTTAACCTAATTAATTATTATTTATGAGCTTGGACCTTTCATTTCTAAGGACCAATACAAGTTATTTTCCACATATCATGTTGGCTTATAATTGTTTAATTAATTACTTTAATGTAACATAGGCAAGGGTTAATTAATTGATTTAATCCATATCATAACTTAATTAACCCATGAAATCAACTTAATTACTTTTCATGCATAAATTTATAAAATGCTTAAATTTAAATGAATTTCCATTATGTCAAGCTTGCATGTGTTGATTAACCTAAGAATATGTGCGACTATTATCACTTTTAAATCAAAGTTATTTTCAAAAATTTATAAGTTAGCTATAATATTTAGAGTGATAATAATTATAAATATCTATAAGCTTGCATGTGTCTATGGTTTAGAGCATGTGATATGGAGTTCTCTTTCTTTAATCTATATGAATTTACATAAAGTTTGAATGTTAACAAGTGTATAGCCCATTTGAAAAGGATATAACATTTATTTGAATTCATTCCTATGTATTTCTATGTTAGTATTCAGAAAGAACTTTAGCTCACGTGTATAAATAATTCAATTGAAAGAAATACAACTTTTGTATGATTTTTCAATCTTGTAGTCATTTGTACATTCATGTGTATTCAAGAATAGTGGGTATATCTAGTCTAGACATTCTGGGGATGTGATGCAAAGTAGCTCCAAGGAGGTCTTTACCTCAATCCCCTAGTTAACAATGGTGAAGTATCCGCTTAAAACTTTTATACACTTGTATGTGCATTTAGCTAATGAATGAAAATCTCCTTTTTCAAGTTTAACTTAGATGTATAAATAAATCAATTGAAAGAAATATAACTTTTGCATGATTTTCCATTCTTGTAGTCATTTGTATATTCATGTATATTCAAGAATAGTGGGTATATCTAGTTTGGACATTTGGGCACACGAGACCTTAAGTAGCACCAATGAGGTCTTTACCTCACTCCCTAAGTTAACAATGTCGAAGTATCTGCTTAAAACTTTTATACACTTGTATATGCATTTAGCTAATGAATGAAAATCTCTTTTTCAACTTTAGCTCACATGTATAAATAATTCAATTAAAAAAATTTTAATTTTTGCATGATTTTCCATTCTTGTAGTCATTTGTACATTCATGTGTATCCAAGAATAGTGGGTATATCTAGTCTGAACATTCTAGGGATGCGAGACTTTTAGCTTCATGTTAGGATGGTGCATAGTGTGATGTATATTTTATTTTGTGATGTCTTATTTTAGACTGGATGTTTGGGTATATGTTTCGTAGACTAGATGTTAGGCCGTGATTAGCCTAATCATGTTTTCTGTAGGGGGATGTGCTTAAGGGGCCGCTGTAATAATAAATATAAATGCTTTGCTTGCAGGTTGCTTGAGCCCCTTAAGCATAATCCAAGTTAGGACTTATGGCTTAGTTACCCATGTGCAAGATGCTAAGTCCAAATTATAAATATAACTAGTTGGGTTGTTTGTGTGTTTAGCTAACACTTATCTTGTAGGTGTAGTCAGATTTACTTTTCATATTTTTAATATAATTTTGTATTAGGAATTAAGATTAGTGCTATAGGAGTTTAGGATGAGCATTGGAAAGAAGGCTTTGTCTTGGGGTGTCATGCGATGCTTTGAAGCCTACCAAATCAAAAGGAGCAAAGACATGAAGAAATGAAGGAGACATGAAGAAAGAAGACCTTAAGAACATCCCCCCCCCCCACCTTCTCCCCATAACATTTATTATCTGTAAATTATAAGTTATTCTTTTATGTACCGGGTTGTATAAGGGTTGAGCTCAGCTACCCATTTTCTTTATGGGTTGTATGGTGACACCCAACTGCACCAGCCTTTTATTCTTTTACGCTAGTTATAAAAATTTTTGATGTTATGTTTAACTTGTGCATTAGAAATGGCATGCCTTTTTCTTAGTTTCTTACTTGTTTGATGTTTGAATGTGTGGCCTGGAAGCGATTAGGCTCTTAAGATAAAATTAATTTTTCTGCCCCAATTGATCACTCATAATTAAAAATTCTATAACTCATAACCTCAGATAAAGCCTAGGAAATAAATAAGATAATAAGATAATTAGAAGATTTAGCAACCCCTTAACTGAATGTTGACTATCTAAGAACATGCATATTATTTTACTCTTGCTAAGAGATGGTTTCCATCCTTGCATGATAGGGAAAGACTTGATCTTTGAGGGTAACCTCTGTGTTGGAAAATACCTCTTTCTCGTTGATTTAGCCAAAAACTTACATCCATCATGCATATAGGCATTGAAAATCCCAAAGCCTTTGTCAAAATGAAGTGTCAAAATAGAAATAAAATTTGGAAAGATTTTGCATTAGATTAAGTCCTTGCTCATACTACTCATGTTCTAGTCTCTTAGGAAGTGGGTTTAAGTACTTTAGTTTCTTTCAAAATAAATAATACCCCAACTATCTTGCAAATTTATATGACCGAACCACAAGAATTTAAAACATAGGAGGAGTTAGCTGGCTACCCATCCAAGCAGTTGTTAGTCTGACAGTTGGGTGGTTTGTCCTTTCTCATGGAGGTAAACCATACACCCATTTTTGCTTAGATTTAGGACATGCTTTAGCTCTCGCTAAAGCTCCCTAGAGTTAGGATCCAAGATAGCTATTTCTTTCGGGCTACTAGCATAAATCCTCACCTCTTAGGTATTTTCATAATCTTTGTTGGGATTATAAGTCCTAGCTTTCAAATAAAAAGTCAGCCTCAACTAAATTGATCCTCTCAATTTTGAACATATAAAGCATAACCATAGAATAGATTGGAATGCTAACTAGGCTTCCTAATATCATGAACATTTCTTACTCATTCCCTTTGGCTTCGATAATAAGTCTTCTCCCTGAGTTTTTCCTACTTGATTTTCCAATACAAATAATCCTTTGATAGTCTAGCCATAAAATTTTTGATACCTTAATTTATACTTGAATCGAGAGTATTCTTAAGGGATTTCATCTCTTAGGATGCAATTAACTATGGGGACTTGCCTCCATAGGGAATTTAACAAACTCGGCTTAAAATAAATCATGCATTACTTTTCTATGTAAAGTAGGGGAAACATTTCTGGTACGTTCGAAGACCTATCATGCCTTAGGAGTCCTTATTAGGTGATTAGGTTCATTATAGGGTGGTGATTTCTATCTTTTGAGATAGTGCACCATTCCTTAATTTCGTACCCAATCACTTCATTATGTAGCCCCTAAGATCTACGTGGTGTCCCACATTCCAAAAATAAACACTACACATCCGCCAGTAAATGATAATTTCCAATGAAAAAGTTAGCCAAAAATATTACGAGAAATCCATAGTTTTTTGTCGTGTTAGTTATGTGTGTCTTGAATCCACACTTGATTAGTTATGATTACACAATAGGAGACTTTGTCGCACCAACATGAACACACTTAGGAAGATTACACAAGCTAAATTTGTTAGAGGTATACTTAGATTGGATTTCATTGATGATAATTTGTGTGTTGTCAGCACAGAGCAAATAAAATCTTCTTTTAAGTTGACTTTGGGCACCAACCCTTTATGACATTGTTTGAACCTATTACCACCATTAGTTTGGGAGGAAAGTCATATAGATTTATTATTGCTAATGACTTTATTAGATTTGCTTGGGTGAAGTTTTTGATGTATAAAAATCATTTTTTTTGAGTTTAAGATCTTTGCTATTTGGATTCAAAGAAAAACTAATTATTTCATAGTATATATTCATAGTGATTGTGATAAATAATTTAAAATTTATAAATCTAAAATTTTTTATTATGAGATGGGAATAGAGCATAATTTTCAACCCTTAAGACATCGTAGTAGAATAGAGTAGCAGAACAGAAAAATATAATACTTATAGTGCCACTAGATCCATTCTTATTGAGTACAAGCTTCATAATTATTTTTGGACTGAGGCAATTAACATAGCTTGTTAAGTGCTAAATCAAGTAAACATTGGATCCAAGCTTCTCAAAGGTAAGATCTCAAATCTTTCTTATTTGCATATTTTTGGGTCTAAATACTTTTCTTGAATAATAAAAAGAATAATTTGAGGAATGAACCTTGTTGGTAAAAGAATTTGTGCATGTTACATTTTTTTGAATTAATCATTCCTTCTCATTCAAATGAGCTTGTAGCTAAAGAAGATTTAATCTCTAAAATTGAGAACTTGAGTTTGGAATAAAATGAGAATGCTATGGGGAGACTACTTAGAGAGTGGAGATATAGATCAAGTTATCCCCATGATTTGATCATGGGAGAACCATTTATATGTGTTAGGACTAGAAATCGAACCTTTATTAACTTGATTGAATCCACCAGTGAGAAGAAGCAATATTTAATGAATTTTGGGTTAAGGAAATGTAAGAATAAATTAATCAACTTGCTAGAAATGATGCTTGATAATTAGGGCATAAATCCTTATCTCAAAATGTGATTGTAAAAAAATAGGTTTTTAAAACTAAATTAAATGACTTGGGAGCTGTTCTAAGGAACAAAGTAAGGCTTGTGACTAAAGCTTTTAATCAATTAGAAGACAATAATTTTGAGAAAAAACTTTTGCACCTATTGATCGTTTGGAAGTTATTTGATTATTACTTACATCTATTTGTTTTATTGATTTTTCATTATTTTAGATGAATGTTTTAATTGCTTTTTTTGAATGGTGTTATTAAAGAAGATGTGCTTGTTGAATAGACACCCAGAATTGAAAGCTTATAATTTCCTGATTATGTTTATAAAAGATTTAAAATAAGCATCTCATGCTTGGGAAGTAGACTTAGTTCTTTTGTAAGGAAAAATTCTTTTGTGAACGGTTCAATTGACACTAATTTATTTATTAAAATAATAATTTTTTATTTTTCTTCTTATTCATATTTATGTTGATGATATATTGTTTAGATTTACTAACTATTGAAAATTTTTTTAGACTAAATGAGAAAAGACTATAAGATGACTATGTTGGGAGACTTACTTATTTCTTAAGATTCAATGTTAAGCAAGGAAGAAAAAGGTACATTCTTTAGTTAATCTAAGTACACCATTGAGCTGGTAAAAAAGTTAGATTGGAAGAATGTAAAAGCATCAACACTGTTATGATGCCCAGTACTCAGTTAAACAAAGATTCTGCATGCAAGTGAGTTGACACTTAGAAATATCATGAGATGATAAGCTCTTTACTTTTCTTGACTTCTAGTAGTCTTGATATAATGTTTAATTTCTATCTTTGTGCACGATTTTAAGATAATTCAAATGAGTCCCATTTCAAAGCAGTGAGAAGGATTTTTTTATATTTTATTGGTGTAACTATTTAATAATTTGGTTCCGGTATGAATGTACAACTTTTGAACTTATTGGATATTCTAATTTGATTTTATAATATGTAAAATTGATAGAAAAAAAAAATACTTTAGGTACATGTCAATTTGTAGTCCACTCGTTAGCTTCATGTTCCAGTAGGAAATAAAATTTTGTTGCATTATTTATTTCTCAAGTTAATTACATTACAATTGGAAGCTGCTTGCCCTAGTCTTACGATTGTAATACCAACATAATAATCTTGGTCTATAGGTGGATCATTCCATCAACACCTTGTATAGTGAGAAGCATTAGCTAAATTAGGCCACAATAAGGGCAGAAGAAGAGGAGACATGTAGAGAGGGAAACCCATTAGCACATTATCACTTACCCAAGATGTTTAAACTGAGCATTTGCATGGCCTGAACTTAAAATTGATAGGCACATCGAGGAGCAAGGTGCTCGGTGGGAGGAGTACTAGCAACATCATGCAAAGGATAAACCTTGGTTTCAAGCTTAGTTCGACTCACTCCACAACATTTTCTGTCCACCATCGCCAAATAAGGGATCTTCTAAGTTTTAGGCTTTTTTCTTTATTATATTTTACATGCATTTTAGTATGTTCTATTTTTTACTTTTTATGCATTCAATGTAATCTTTACTCTCTTAGCAGATGTTTATGTACTTGACATTGCATTGTATTAGTTGCATTAGTCATTTTCATCATGTTTGTTTAATAAGACTTTTGTTCTAGTTGGTCTTTATCTCTTTTTGCCATATTCTATAAATTACAAATTGATGCGATATTTTTTTAAAATTTTTTTACTATATAATCAAGTATTATTTAGAATTCAAACTATGTGTAATATAAGTATGATTCATTAACTTAGCCAAACACTCTAAAATACGTTTCTGATCATATGCATAATAGTTTAAATATAAATTTTTCTTGTGTAAATCATATCCTTTTTTTACTATATTTTTCTTTATATTTTATAACAAATTAATTTGTATATAAATATTAGTTTAGAGGTAGAATAAATTGACCAACAACAATAATGAGATTTGGATGCACAGATTGGAATAAAGCTGAATAAAAAATTCTCAAGCAAGGAAATATAAAAAAATCCCCAAAGCAAGAAGGTATTAATAAAAAAAATCCCAAAGTGAGAAATTATATATATATATATATATATATATATATATATAATTTTTGTCTCATCAGTCTATCACTAAGTGACCCTTCAGAAACATTCTTTGTTTGTTTGAATCATATAATAGATTCTCTATTCATCCAATTGAAATTTACGCAATAGTCTATTTTTGTTACAAACATGTTTATAAATTTTTGTAAATTGATTGATATTGTTTATATAGGTTATGAAGTATGATTAATAGAAGTGTTGCATATAAGTAGAAAGTTATAGGGTGAGTTGGAAATAGTTAGTGAGACATATCATACGATCATTCGTTCAATATTCTAAATATAGTTGATTTATATGCATTTGTGTTAAGAATATTTTAGTAAAAATATGCTTGAATTTAAATTCACAAAATATCATATAACACTACTATTATTTGTATGACTTGTTCATCTTCTACTTCAACTCATTTGATGTGTTAAAAGTAAAAGAATATTTAGGTTTTAGTTTGTTTGAGTTTTTTTTTATAAATTGGCTTTGACACTTTTTTTGCACTTTTTGCATTGTTTTTAAAATACTTTTAGACATAAATAAAAGGGTAGTTATCTCATTTTTTCACTTATTAAACTCCCAAACTATGCCAACAAGTATTGCCATCATCAAAAGTGGGGAGATTGTTAACCCCATGTGCCATCATATAAGATTCTAAGTTTTGATAATCACAAATATTTTTAGTTTGAAATATTATTTTCACTAATCAGTTATGTGTACAGGTTGTGGTATGCTTTTAATGGAAGTACTACAAATAAGCAACTTAATAAAGAATGGCTAATTTTGAAATCTAGATCAAGCAAGAGGCCATGAAGACTACAAATGAAGAATGGTTGATGCTAGAAGACCCAAGTCAAGTCCAAATATTATGTCACTATTTCTAGAATATATGTTTATTGCATGTAATCATGAAATGTCATTTAAACTGAAAAATAGTTGAAACAAATATATTTTTACATTAACCAAATATTTGTACTAATTGATTGAAAAGTTAAAAGTCTAAGCAAACACTAAGGATATGTAAAGATTTGCTATGACAAAGGATTACATCTATATTAAAGAGTATTAACTTGTGGTTATTGTTAGATAATAAATTCTCATATTATTACATTGAACATGATCTAAATATAAAAAGGTGTATTTTTAAGATCTACTGTAATGCAAGACAAACCAAATTTGATATTATTACAATGTTATTCATACCAAGAATAAATTCATTGAAAATGTATCCAACATTGTAATGGATGGAAAATGTAAAATGAATGATAATTTACAGGACAGATTGGATTTGGAGTATTGTGAAATCAAAGAGTTAGTGCTTCAACTAATAGCTAGTGAAAAAATTTCTTAAGCTTAAAGCCAAGTATTACAACAAATTAGATCAATAATTAGTAGTGTGTGAGTTGGTGCAATCAATGAAGATGTTAAATGAAATGGGTTAAGCTCAATTTTAGAATGAGGTAAAGCATTATATTGGGTTAAATATTTTAAATCTAAGCTTGAATAAAATTAGAGATGATTAACTATCTTTATAAGAAATGGGTTAACCATTCAAATAAAATGTTAAACTAAAATGTTAGAGATAATCATTAACCTATTACTTATTTGTTTTGTTGAAAGAATTATAATCCAAATAAAGTTGAGTCTCTTTATAATTTTGTTTGGATAAGCATTTCATTGAATATTTAACTAAGATTGCAAATTACTAATCCAAATCAAACTTCGAAGTTGAGTTAGCTTAAGACTCACCGAAATAATTAGTTAACTTATGGACGGCCTATGGGAGCAAATTAAAGTAAGCATAATAAAAAAAACTCAACTCAAATCAAATGATATAAACATAATTACTACTTTTAAAATGAATTCCTGAAATCAAAATCAAGCTTTACTAAAATCAATTTAAACCCGTATCACAACATAATTCAAATAAATGTTCATTGGAATGTTGCTGACATTACAACATGATCTTAGCTTAAAAATGCATAAAGAAAGATATTAACCCTAGAATATGAAATGCTTGAAGATGAAGATAGCTCCTCATTCCTTAAACTGATGTTCAAACCAGACTGTTTCACCCACTTAATGATTGATTAAATTGAAATTAATCAAATAGCTCAAAATGTTTCTTCCCTAACAGAACATTTCATCCAGTACTCTATTCTTACTGTTTCAATTCCCTCCATGTGCAAAGATAGTCTTGAAACCACTGAGCCGTTCAGCTTGCAATAGAGTAAGGGTACCTTCATAATTTTTACTATTTCAAAATTGCGCCAGGACAGCCTTCGCCACCATTTCCCATGCTTCCATGCTCAATTTCCCATAGTAATGAAGCTAAGCCATTCATCTATAACAAACTAAGAATTAAATGTTAATTGATTAGCTTAAATCGAATTATAATTACCCTTGTGTTGAGTAAACTGGGAGAGAAGATTTCATTGTGTTCTCCCACTGAGTAGACATTCGTCTACGTAAATCAAGCTGGTTATCTGATCATTCTTATGTGTTCAAGCCTTCAGCTCGATGTTCCCCCAGTTGAAGCGAAGCTAAAGGACCAACAAAACCAAGCTCTGGCATCTCGGATTATGGTTACTATTTTTACTCATTCAGCCTTAAGCTTTGGTGCTTTATGAAGTGAACGTCATCATTAGGTTCCATTGGTAGAAAACCCTACATTTTGATCTTTTCCAGTGTAGCAAATTGTGCTAAATTTCTTCTTTAGCTCATGTTGATGGCGTTTTAATCGATGGCCATCATTTTGTGCTAAACGAGGAAGACAATCATTGGATCGTCTAATTATCGGGTTCTAATCTGAACCCGATGTGCTAAACCAATTTCCACGTTGGTTGCAGTGTGGATTGGGCCCAATGTCAATCTCCAATAGTTGTATGCCATATGGAAAAGGCATAAAAAAGATAAATACGGTTTTAATATAAATAATAAAAAGAAAATTTAATAGAGATATGAAAATTTATAATTAATCCATTATAAAGTAAAACAAAAGTATGAATAAACCCTCTATGAAAGTATAACTCATAGGGGGATTTGACAAAACTAAAATCTCTAAATTTTAAATTACCATTTTAGATTATTTTAGAAATTCGAAAATTAATGCAAAATATACTTCAAATTGAAATGAAATTTTTTTGGAGAGTTTCCCTAAGTATTGTTAGGCTCTAGAAATTTTCTCATAAATTTCCTTTAATATTTCGATCGGAAGCCAAAATTTTAAACTAAAAATGTATAGGAAAAAATGAGAAATTAAATTTAGAATAACAAAAATATAATGATGAATTGAATAATTCATTTGATTTAAAATAGAAAAAATTATGGCAAGTATCAAATTATCTATTTGTTAATCAAATGCCTATTTAAATAATAAATAATCAAATAAATTAAGTAAATAATAATATAATAATATAATTAAACATTAAAATTTTGAAAATTCCTAAGAATTTCAAATTAAATTATAAAAAATGAAATAAATATTAACAGAAAACTAATGAAACATATAGTTAACGAAAATAAAATTTAAATAGATAAATTTTGAACTATTATAGTTAAAACAATTAAAGAACAAAAAGAAGCCTTTATCCCACTACGTGGGGTCGGCTATATGAATTCTTCTTCTCCATTGTGTCCTTTATAGTGTCAAATTCTCATTTAATTTTAATAAAATAAGATCATTTTTTATACTACTTAACCAAAGTCTTTTTAGGTCTACCTCTAGCTTTCTTTACATAGGTCAAATCTGTTACGTCTATTCTTCTAAATGGGTTCTCAGATGGCCAACTTTTTATGTAACCAAATCATCGAAGGCAACTCTCTTGAACCTTATTTATCATTGGAGCTACTCCAAACTTTTCACTTATATATTTTTTTCGCATTTTGTCTCTATGAAGCCACTCATCCACTTGAGCATGTTCATCTCTATAAAAATTAATTTTGTGCTTCTCTTTTATTAGTCAACATTCTACTCCATAAATCATTACATTTTACCACCATCTCGTAAAATTTTTTCTTATGTTTAAGCAGCACTGATAACATCATCATCTATTTTATCATCATTTTGAACAATTGACTTGACATGTCTTTAAACATTCACTCATTTTAATCACTTGATCACCCAATATCACAACCCTACCACTAGATCTTTTCCAACTAAAATTACACTCCATATATTGGGTTCTATATATACTTAAACATTAGCATTTAGATTTTAAGTTTAACCTCCATAACTCAAGTTTTTCTTGAGATCCCCCTCTAATCTTATCAACAAGAAGAATTTCATCAACAAAAAGCATACTCTAAGATACATCCTCATGTAAATTCCTAGTAAGAAAATCAATATCTAAAGCAAAAGAATATGGGCTTAAAGTTGATCTGTGATGTAATTAAGCTAAAATAGGAAAATACTTATCTTCTTCTCTCTATACTTGTCCATCAAACCCCTCAACAAATATATAACATTTATTATAGACCTACCTGATATGAAACCGAACATTATAAACCTCCTCACTCCTACACCCTTATATTATGATAATTTATCAGTTATATAACATGCAATTAACTCTACCTTTCATTCATATATCTAGTATATAAAAGTGGACCATCATATTCATCAATGATTGTATCAAGCACAATGATATAATCGTTCACCATATATTTACTCAAGATCAAATAGTAGACATCTATACCAAGGCTCTATCCAACAACATAACTTATCTACTTTTTAACATGTAACAATTGACCATTTGATCATAAACTTGCATGGGGATGACAACAACAAGGAACGAAAACACAAAAATAGTTAGAGATATTAAAAATGGCCATAATAGTATTAATCAATCCAACCATCCAAAGATAACAAACTCAAGCCACACCACAAAACCCCTGCCATCAATATAAAAGACCAGGTGACAACTAGGCAATGTCTACATCAAAACTATGTAACTTCAAATAGAGAAAATATATACACAATGAATATAATGTTACCTTTAGTTCCTTACTATTTTTACTTTTTCTTTGATTTTATTTTATAATTTGTAGTCAATAGACATTATTAGTTTATAAGGAGGTGATGATGCTTTTATGACATCTAAACAACTACTCATACACTTTTTTGTGGGATTATTATGTATAAAGTTGAAGAACATATTGCTTATGATGATGATGATGATGCTGACAAACTAGAAGACCTTCCCATCCTTGACCAACTTTTTGGCACTTGATTATTTAGAACAATGAAATTGTTGTTCTACATTAAATCAATCGGAATATGATCAACTCTAAATTGTTAAATCCAAAAATTCTAAAATTACACAAACTTGTTTTTATTTTTTATTTTTAGTGAGTTCGTAATTAACAACCCAACCATTTTTGTTAATGGAGAACCATCACTTTAGAGCCCAAAAACTTTCTATAAAGTAATTGTTAATCAATTTTACAGTTTAGTCAACTAAATAATAAGGTGAATGGTGAAATAAATTATTTTAGCTTGAACCTTCTCATCATCAGAAATATAAATAATTTAGTCGAACATGAAAATGAGGAAGTATGCTCATTATGACAAAAATATAGCTTTTCTCAACCAGATGATTTCTAGACATAGCCAAAGTATTCAAAAAGTGCAAACTTAAAGTTAATAAATCTCTAACTAAGACTAAGGTCTGAAAATTCAGGCAGATAGAAGTCGGCATGCTAGTGACTTAGATGCACACTGAATAAGAAAACTTGAAGGTTTCTCATTCAACAAAAATTTAGTATGCAAACCAAATATAAGTAGAGTTACTTGTGCTTACTATTTATACTATTTTGAATAAAATATTAATGATATTGTTTGGCTAGGAAAAAATGATAAATTACATGAAGTAATGCTTTATGTATATATGGTATCCAAAATAGTTAAATAAGATGCCTAATCGTGGCTCTCACTAGTATCATGTTTGCCTAGATGATGTTTGCAATGAGCTGCCTATATTATAAAAAAAATTCTTTAGCTTATTTATGTTGTATTTTTCTATTTTTCAAACAACACCCTCGCACTTTATGTTATGTTTAGTAATTTAAATTACAAAATCAAGACTTAATAGTTTAATTTCAAAAAAAGGGTTGTAGAAAGGGTAATATGCTAGATTCAATCAATTATATTGGATTTAATAAATATTCATATTACATCTAAGTTCACCTTGAACAAAAAAGGTATTTTGACATTAAGAAAAATAATAATATATATAACTTTAAAAAATAATTTTTATGCATGATTAATCAAATGAACCCCTCTTTCACCAATGATAATAAGTAATAAATCGAATAATGTTTCAAAATACTATTTTTCTAGATCTTAATAAATATGTTAAGCTAATTGATGCCAAATAGCCAAACATGGCATACTATAAAATTTTTTACTAAGCATGAAGGGGTTTTGATATATGTGGTTGTGCTTTAGGTTATGAGAGGAAGATGTAAGATGAAAATCTTTGATAGAGAAGAAGTCATTCGAACTAACTAAGCTAAAAATAATATATTAAATGAAAGAAGATTATAAAAGTTCACTATTCCTTTTTTAAAAAGTTGGATTATAACACTTGGATTGTTAGCTTGACATCATGTAAGAATAGTAAAAAAATATTAAAGAATAAAAGTAAAAGATCATGATAATTAGTATCTATTAATTGCTATAAAAATGTTTAAAGATTAATGGTCATTAATGGAACTTGAACATGAGTGATAGTGGTTGGACAACAATTGTATAGCTACTATAATCAGGCAATGATGGATGATAGTGATGTGGGAAAAAAAATGCAATTATAACTTTACATAGTCTTTGAATAAAATATTTTACTGAAGGTGATAAGGAGAGGATCAAGGTGAGGTTTTGACCTTCCATCTAAATACATGCTAAATATTTATACATAGACATGTCATCAAGTTAATAAAAGAAATAAAGATAATGTAGGTTATCCAATTGCTTAGAAGGGCTAGGCTCACTCTAGTTAATTATACTCGAGAGTATCTACTGGATAAGCTCTCAATATGTGGATATATGTCTTTATTTTTAATTAATATTTCTTGGTTTTTCAAAGAGGGTTAATTACTATTTTCATAATAGGATGATCTAGATATTATGTGTTAGTCAGCAAGGTAGAGGTGAATCACTGTAACTTAGTAAAATAATAACCAAATAAATTAAAGGCCTGCATGATAATAATCATTATTCCCCAAAAAACTAACAAGGAGTATAATGCACATAAATTATTTTTTGATTTTTTATCTTCTTACATAAGATTATATAAAATCATAATTTCTCAACCCTTGACCAGTTAGGCAAGGTGGACTTTTTAAAATCCTCAAACCCCTCTATGGAAAGGGATGTAACTTACACCATCGTCAAATAAGATAATTATTTGTTATTTTAAGAATTAATTTTCTTCTTCATAAAAATACTAGTTTGAGTTCGTCTATATTTGTTTCTTGTTAAAAAAAATGAAGAAGATATGTATACCAAAAATTCATTCTCGAACACAATCATTGCCCAATAATAAAACTTGACAATTAATGACTAATTCATAATGAATTAAGGATATAATAAAGTATTTAAAACACATTAAAATAAGTGAATAACTTGGAGGGAGTTTTTTTAAAATAATTATCATTATAAACTTAATTAGGAAATTAAGTATCATTAAAAAAATTAGAAATATGTATAGTCACCCACTAAGTGGGCAACTACGTAGCCACGTCAACCCCGACGTGGCATGAGAGTTGCCACATAAAGCTGAATTAACCTGAAACTAGTCGCCCACTTACTGGGCGACTAGCTTCTTAGCTAAAGCCAATCACCCACTTAGTGGGCGACTAGTCGAGGGTTAAAGAAATCAGGCCGATCAACCGATCGGCTTTATTCTTTCCCTCTAATCCGTCGATCCGCCCCCGTGCCGTGTGTCCGACGCCTCCACGTGAGCCGCCCACCATTTTTCCTCTTCCGAGCATGCTCAACTTCGTCTCCAAGGTTCATAGCAGCCATCAGCATTGTTCTATCTTCCCCTTCTAGCCAAACCCAGCTCATTTTCTTCCCCGACAACCGTGTCCACGGCTTTTGATGACTTCCCTCTCCATCTAATAGCCCTTGGAACCCAACATTAGCTTCCGACAATGATTCCGGTGGCTTCGTTCCATTCGGGGAAGTTTTCTGTGGTGGATTCAACAATTTTTTGCGCACATTCCCGTTGTTCTTCGTAAACACATGGTAAATCCCTATTTTTTTCTCATTTATAAATTAGTATATTATGTGTTCTAGGGCTTAGTGCTGTATGGTTAGAATTTTATGGTTGGATTTGATTTGTAAGTTTGTGTTTGCGTTGTAGTTCAGGTAATTTATTTATAATTTTATGTGATAATATATCGAGTATACTACTATAAGTGACTACGATATATTTTTGAATGATATGAGTTGGGTTTGAGTTATTGCAGTTGGCCTATAAGCTTAGAGCCCCGTTACTTGTAGAGATAGTCACCTTAGATGGTGGCATTCATATATTATGTCGATTGATTTAAATTTTTTTTATTTATGTAGTCTGTTCAACAAATAAATTTGGACGCGTAATATTTTTCTAGATTTAGGAAATACTGATATGATTGGTTATTCTCTAGTTATTTAAGGAATAAGTAGAGAGTTTGTTTTGCTGATGTTTTTCTATGGAGGCGAACTATGTATCGATGAGAAGTTCACTCCAAGTTATGTGGGAGGTCGAAATCGTCCAATTAAGATTCTACGACACAACAGCTTACTGGAATTGAAACAATGAATTATGAGGTCATTGCACATTGATTCAGATCTCCACTCTTTAAGTCTTGCATGTCTTATCTGATGGGTAACAAATTTATAGTGTCTATTATATCTGACGATGAAGTTTACAACATTACACTAGACGAAGCTTCTCGCCAGATATTAGTATTGTATGTAGAAGTGGAGGATGCTAATGTTGCATCCATATCAGCTTATCCAATAATAGGGTCAGTAGATATACCAATGACGCATATACAGGATTTCATTTCACATGCACCTGTGGTGACATAGAGCAGCTTTGATGAATTGATTTCAAGGTAATACCTTATCTACCTTTTCCTGCTTATACTTGTAATATTTAATATCAAAGTTTTGCATCCTACTTATGAGTTTTGTGGCAGTGATGATGTTGTTTATCATTCAGAGTACTGTAGGCAATGATGAGTATCAGACTATGAGTAGTGATTTAAGTAGCGAGTCTGAGCAGGATATCAGTGATGATGATTATTCACTTAGGTTAGAAGCTACTGTGGTTGGGAATATATCCAATCATTTTCTTTTAAAAAATCATTCACTACAGAATATTGATAGTGAAAGTCAGATGTTGTCTACAAATAAGTATGTACAGTGTCAAACTACGAGAGAGTGGGATAATGATATTTTCTTTGACGGTCCATCTAATAAAATGTCCTAATAGACGATGATGAAATCCCAGGTGACCTTATCGAAGGAATGTGTTTTACAAGTAAAAGGATCTTCAGTTTGCCATTATTGGGTGATGTTTAGTGAATAAAATTCAATTCTAAATAGTTACCTCTAACCAAAAGAACTATATGGTTACATGTGTACATCATGATAGTCCTACCAGACCATGTAATTGGCTTTTGCATTGTAACAGTAGCAGACACTTAGGGGGTGCTTGGAGAATATCTAGAATTAGGGAACAGCACAGATATATAAATTTAGTTAGTGCAGGAGATCATCAGCTGTACAATTCCAAATTCATAGCTTATTTCATTATACCTATGATCAGGCATCAAATTAATCTGAAACCTAGAGAGGTTATAGGTAGAATGGAGTCAAAGTTTAATGTAAAAGTTTCCTACATGAAGGCCTAGGATGCTAGGCGTAAGGCAATAAATATAATCTTTGGTAGTTGGGGAGAGTCTTATAGGACTCTCACCTTTACATGGAAGTAGTTTGTACTACTTTACCTAGTACAATCTACAGAATTCAATCTAGCAATACACAGCGCTTTTAATGACTTTTTTGGGCATTTGGTCCTTCCATTATGGGCTGGGGTAGCTGCTTCCAAATGCTTAGCTTGGACATCACATTTTTGCTAGGCATGTACTGTGGTACTTTACTTACTGCTGTTGGAATAGATGGAAATAATGGGTTGTTTTCTTTTGCCTTTGTTGTTGTGGAGTCTGAGTCAACTGATACTTGGTTATGGTTCTTAATCTGCTTACATAATATGCTGCTTGTAGTGTCATCTAGATGTGATTTATGCATCATATATGATAAACATGTTAGTTTATTATGTGGATGTATAGAAGTTTTTTCATGGGCTACTCATAGACACTGCTTGCACCATCTTCATGAAAAATTTAAAAAGGTGATATGTAGATTAGGAATTGGTGATGTTGAATTTCTATGCCATAAGATATATGTCATAGGAAACACTGACGACATTCGTTAGTTTAATTATTTCATGACAGATATTAAAAATATGAAAGAGAAAACTCACAAATTGCTTGTGGAACACGACCTTGTTAAATGGTCACTTATACATGATGGTGGAATGTGTTATGGTACAATGATGATTAATGCATCTGAATGTTTCAATGGTGTTCTGAAACATGCACGTGGTTTGCCTATTCAGGCTCTAATCACAACTATTTATTACAATTTAGTTGCATTGTTCATGAAAAGACTTGCCTCTGCAACTCAGCAACGGGAGGCCAATTTATATATTTTCATCCAAAGGGTATTCACAATGTTACAGTGTACTGAGAGGGAAGCCAGACATTTTCCTGAACCGGTGAACATCAACCACCAGGAGATGTAGGTGTTTGATAGGTCAAGCCGATCATTTAGAGTTGATTTACTTGATAATGGCCAGTGTAACTGCAGTTGTGATAAAACAGTCATATATCATTGGCCATGCCCACATGTTATTGCTATGTCGATTTAGAAGATTAAACCACCTAACGTGTGTGTCACAGTACTACACGCTGCATCTGTATAAGCTCACGTACTCAAATGAGTTTCACACTTTACTTAACCATTTTTGATTGGCCATATTACAGTGTAGAGCATGGATTAATAGCATTACAGCCACCCAATTTTCGTAGAGGTCAAGTAGACCTCGTACCACTAGGTTTAGAAATACAATGGATGAAAATAGAGCTAATACTAGTAGAACCTACAGTCTATGCAAGATAGTTGGCCACTACAGGTCATCGTGCCCACAAACTGTTAATAGTAGAAGGTATGTCATAGATACATTAGCAGACAATGTATATGTTTAGTGCATTTTTTAAGACTTTCCATATATGTTACAGTACTCTTTTTTAGCTTACTTTAAGCTAAAGTTCTCCCTTTTATAATTTAGAACTGTGTGACAGTGACTCTTGCATTGTTTCTTTTCAATAGGTATGATGATCCTAGGATTACGTGTTGATGGGCCACCTGTTATTAGCCCAATTGTGATCGGCGAGGTGAAGAGATGGGCTAGTTGGCCCGACTACTGTGACGAGTTGTTGGGATGTCATCCTATACCAGATGTGGTGTACCATGACCCGATCAGTACACACATCAAATCGATCTTCAGGATGGGTCAGGCACGGGCACAAACATCCATGCCATTGAGGTAGCTTAGGTGGGCTTTATCTGAGCACTGAGGAGTACTTTAGGCACCTGTGTGCCCACATTCTGTTTCTTATTGGGTGTTTTTTACTATCGGATACATCATGTTCTGAGGTCTACCTGCAGTATCTTCCACTTCTAGAGAATCTAGATTCATTCAATTCACTATCTATAGGAGGAGCAGTTTTGGCCCACCTCTATAGAGAACTCTACGAGTCTACAAGGCCCAGCAGAGCCAATATACCTGTCGATCAACATAAATAAACTCAAAGTTTAAGAAACTATATGCGATAAAATAACTTTTTTTGTCTTAATACATTGTTCTCTTTTCTCTCAATATATTTTTTTAATTAAAATCTAACAATTGATAATGAATTAATAAAATCAATAAAAATTAATGTGCTCAAATTTAAACCAATAATAGTGGGGATACAAAAAATATCTAAACCAAGTGCATACCCAAAAGTCCATAAAGTTAAATTCAAGTTAACTAAGCAAGCTAATAGAGAATGATCCTCTAGGTTAGGCTGACAAAATGAAACATTCCTATATTTAGAATGCCTTAGTGCATATCCCATGTATATATACAATTGTTCTTTTTCATAAGTATATATACAAATGTTATTAGCATATCTCTATTTTATAAAAATAATTTATTAAGTCATATTCTATAATTTATGAATTTTCCTTTAATATAAATTTTATATAGTGCATCGCCTCTACCTCCACTTATAAATACAAAGTCGAAGAGAAAATTTAGAGAGACAAAGATTATTTTATTCAGCTTTTTTTTTTACTCTAAAATAGAGAAAGACCAAAAACATATCTTTCTGCAATTAAGTCTTATACTTTCAACAATAAAATAAAATAATTGATCTTCTTTTTCTAGATTCTTGAGTTTTCTTAATCTTATTAGTAAGGTTCTAGCATGTATCGAAGATTAATTGGATCCAGCACACTACTTTAGATTCTTGAGTTATCTTACTTTGATGAATTTGATCCTACAAACTACTAGGACTACAGTTACACTTTGGTTCATCTCACGCATTGTGTTGAGCTTTAACAGTGCCTTACGCATAAGATATCTCTCACCCTATTTCCCAGAAAAGAGAGAGAGAGAGAGAGAGAGAGAGAGAGCAAGGATTGGAGCTAAACAGTAATAGTAATGGATTGCGTTGCTCCCATGATATTTTGCCCATACTGGTAGATTGCATTACTACTCCAAATTCATTCATATAGATTGAGTTTTCCTCATTTAATTTGTTCAAAAGCGATAATAGTACTAAAAAGAAATTCTGTTAACGTCTGTGAACGTATATTTTGGTGTATGTAGCAACAACCTACTCTATCCAAAAGAAGATAAGGAGCGCAGAGTCCTACTCAATACATGCCGCTCTGCAAATACACGGTTCTCTGGGACTTGAATTATATATATGTACATACAACATGCATGTATTCAATTTAATAATTTTAGTTGGTATACTTTTATTGTTAACTTGCAGGAGGACTCTAAAACCCAACTGGCGCATAGACTAGAAGTGCAACCTAAGAAAGAGCAGAAGCTGGTTTTGCGAGATGCTTTTGAAGATCCCACCCTTCCTCTTATAAATGTTATCCGATGTCCTATCTGTGATCATCCAGAAATTGTATCCTTCCTTGTTAGCTCCTCTTTGTTTATATATTTGTGTTAGTCAATTAATTTAAATTATTTTTAGCTCATGCATGTCATTAATCCAATCCTTGTGTTGATCACTCGTTGAACATAGTTCATAATTTTTTATATGTTTTACTTTAGTTACTTTTCTTCTACATAAAACAATAAGATTTAATATTACGTCAATTAGACTGTATATATTTTATGTTTATTTAATCCCTATTTTATTTTCTATTTTTAATTTTCAATTTATGTTTATTTTCTCATGTTGTGACATTGCAGATTAATTCAAAGAAAAGTATGGCGCGAACCTTTGCCACTGCCGTTATAACTGGGAAGACGAGGGTGGAGCAAGTAGAAGTAATTGACGATTGCTTTCAACTTTATAATTGCATTACTTCATAAGAGGGATCGAGAAAAAAATCAAATAAAATTAGGAATAACTTCAATTCTTCTATTTTTTTTTCAGTATTAATGTTGGAAAACAAAATATAAAAATTCTTAATTTTCTGAATAGAATGAGACATTAGCCAAGTGTATGTTCTGACTGCTTCATTTGTTTGGTGCTATTTTTATTTTTTCTGAATATCTAAGAACAATTATAATCTAACTTTAGAAAAAAAAATGCCTCAAAGGATGCGTTCATCTGCATAATCATACTAATTTTTGATGCAATAATTAGCACGTCGGTAAAATGATGACTGCAATAACGTTTTTGTGAATAATTCAAATCCTTCCCAGATCAATAAGTCGTACAAAATAAAGACTAAAATACTTCACACAAAAGTTAGGTAAGTACTGCAAAGCTAGCATCATGGAAAAATATTGTTCCTCTCTTTTTCTTTAGTAGACAAAATAGTCTTTGGAAAGTCACCACCTTCAAACAAAAGGGAATCTAAACTAAGATTAGCCTCCAACTTCATATATATCATGCTCAACAAATTAATTGATTCATCATTGCTCTCATTACCCCTAAAACATGTAGCAAAAATGAAGATATCTAGAAAACCAAAATCAAAAGGGACGCCTTACAAATTTTCGTGGAATTAGCAATCCAAATATCAAACCTCATAAGAACATACCTAAACCTATATAGCATAATTGCAACAATCAAGAAAAATCAAATTAACTAATAAAATAAAAAATAAAAAAATTTTGAAACAACGTATAGATTGAAACTTAAAATTGAAACAATTAGTAGCAAAAGAGCCGACACAACGTATAGCATAACAACAACAATCTTACAACTTAAACTGAAAGTTATGTACAAAAAAATTAAAAAAGAATTCAATAAAATCAACCCCTCTCAACATCAATGAAAATTATCATAGATTTATGATTGAAAAAAGCAAATATAAAATTGAAACTTATACACCAACATTGATAAAAACCAAATAACTAGGAAACTATCAAGAAAATGACACCAATCAGCATAATCAGAAAAATAATCATATTTTCATTTTATTGATTGTCTAGGTTAAAAACTACAATTGAAATATTGTGAATACTTAAGTTATGGCATAGCTCCAAAGCATAATTTAAAACAATAAAGTTTAGTATAAATTTCCCAAGAAACTTATAGAGGACCTAAAAAAGGAGTTATAATATTACCCAAATAATTTCTAATAAGTCCACCACAGCTCCTCATATGATTTATACAGAATCATCTCTGTTGACTTTATAAAGATTATGTTGGGGTTTAACTATATCCCAATTCAAAAGAATATTAATATGCAAAGCTAAATTATAATAGCCTATAAAACTTGTTTGGTTATTTTGTTTAGCATTAAACAAGTCTTTAATTATATCATTCACTACTACAATAATACAATGATGGTTCATAGAAATATTATAGTGTTTAACATCATAACAATCTTGCCAAATAAACTACAATATAAATAACGGCAATATAACACTTATATGATCGTTACCACTAGGCTTAAAAGTAGCAATCCAATATTTTAAAAAGGCCTTAATAGAGTTAAATCTCTTATATTGACACCAAAAAAAGCATTGGCCTAAGTTCAAACACTAGTAACAATATGCCCCAATAAGAAAATATGATTAACGATTTCAAAAGCATAACATCACTGACATTTGGATGTAATATAAATGCCCTTCCTTCTAAAGGTGTTGTCAACAAGAATATAGCCATTTAAGATTCTCCAACATAATATAGAAATAGAAATTGAGATTTAATTATGCTAGATATTTTGAAAAAGGTAAAGCATCCTATTTATTTTTAATGTTATCACAAACTTTTTTCAAAGTAAATTATCAAGATTTAAAAAATATATAAAAAAAAAAATGATTTTTAGCTAATGAATCATAACCAAATTTCTAATCAAATCTCACATTACCAACAGCCAACTGATACAACCATTCTAATTAGAAAATGTTTTGACTTTAGTAGAGACTAAGGAATAAGTATTAAAATAAGAGTCCAAAGAGCTCCATCTAGTCTAATTGTCATGCCTAAAGAAAATAGATGCTTCTCCTATTGAATAAAGTTATCTACTACCCATTTAGCTTTACATAGCCTTCTCCAAACAACAAAATCATGACCTTTAGAAAAATGGCTAGTGAGATGTTTATCCTGGCAATATGTTTCTCATAAAATTAGACCAAAAACTATGACTAGGCATGCAAGCCCATCAAAAGATTAATAAGAAAGCTGAGATAGATCTTTCGAAGACTTACATCCTAGTCCCCTTCTAATAAAGGACCACAAAATTTACTCCAAGTGGCCCAATTAACCTTCTTAAAATCACTAGTGGATCCCCCCCAAAAAAGTTGTTAAATTGCTTTCAACATGATTACACATAGATGCCACGAAGTTAGCATTTTGAAACACATAAATAGGAAGTGAACACAAAACACTCTTAATAAGAGTAAACCAACTAGCAAAGGATAATAACTTAAATTTCTTAGAAGTGATTCTATTTTTGATAGACTATATTAAGTCATTGAACAAGTAAAATCACTTTTTATCTTTATAAAGAGGAATGCAGAAGTATCAAAGAGGAAGTGCTTGGTGTATAAATCGTAGCCAATTTTTCAATCGATTCAATCTATTAACTAGGATAGAAGATACAAGAATGAAATAGCTTTTTCTTTATTAATAATTAAAACACTAATTCATTGAAACATATCAAAGAAACTTTTAATTTTTGTAACAAGAAGAGCAAACCCATTCATAAAAAATACAATGTCATCAGAAAAATTAAGGTTAAACAACAAAGAATCACTTATGTCATTTAAGCATCTAGAAATATATTCTATAGATATATTAAAAAGAGTTGGAGAGGTCGGATCACCATGTTTATGCCCATGAGAAGATTTAAAGTAGTCATGTGTTTGCCCATTATTAAAAATAGAAACATGATGTGATTCAATACAATTCTTCATAATGTTAATAAAACTAGAGTTGAAATCAAACAAAATGAAATTTCCTTTTGAGATGTCAAGCTTCAACACTAAATTAGAGTCTCTAGACATTAATAGACTAGTGCTAAAGCAAAGTAAAATATTATCAGAAATAGTTCTATCCTTAACAAATCTAATTTGATTAGCAGAGATATTCTTGTGGTGTAACATGCCTAATCAATTAGCAAGGATTTTAGAGGTACACTCATTGAGAAAAGTACAAGGACCTATCTGCTTGAAGTCTAACCAAGTACTCAGGTGTTGAGTTATAGAGATTAAAAAAAAAAAGGAGTCTAGTAAAAAAATTAGGAAAAGAATGTCTATGAAAATATTACCAAACTACATCCCTGACATCAAATTTCAAGTGGACTAACATCTTTTAAAAAATAATATAGTGAAACCATCACGACGAGTAAATAGAATCAAAGTTCATAAAGAGACAATTGCATAGATCTCATCCATAAGGACAATTTTTAAGGAGGATTTTTTTTTTTTAGTAAAAGGAGCATGTTAAAAAAAAATTTTACTAACTTTTTTTATTTAATATTGGATCTATATAATAGTTATCTATAATTTAAAATTTAAATAATTCATACTTAACTTTAAATATTTTAATATTTGTGATTTTTTATGAATTAACTTCTTTTTATTTAATATTGGATCCCATATTTATACTTAATCAAAGATATAATAGATTAGAAGTACAAAATTTATATATGTTAAAAATTAATTTACTTCAATATTTTGATAAATGTTTAAATTAAATTAAAGTATGATAAATTTTAAATATTTATAAACTGAAAAAAATTATAATATTTCATTCGTATATTTACAAAACTAACACAATAATAGTTACCACTGTTAAAATGATTAAATTCAAATATCCCATTCATAAATTTGCAGAAGTAAAGTGATATAAATAGTATTAATAAAAATTTAAATTTAAATTAAATATTATATGTCACCTCGAATAGTTTCAATGAACCCAAATACTCTCCCTGCAAACCTGCACAAAGAAGATAATAGAAACACATATCTAATTTTCATCTTATGTAACTAATTTTTCTAAAAATAAATATGCTAATATACCTGATACTAGACTACAATATAAAATATATTATCTTTTTATATTGAAAAAATAAATACAAATATGTGGTGTAGTCAAATGAATTGTTATTTGTTCTCTGGTGTTTCTTCAATCCAATGCAATCGTTAGGATATCTTTACCAATGTATGCTTATTTCTCACATAGAAATGGATGTATAAGCAAAATCATATGAAGATTCCATATTAATTGAGTGAAAGCATGATTAAAACCATTTAATGATGTATGCAACCTTTAAAATAATAATTTTACTCATAAGTATCATTGCATAATCATTAATAAAATCAATTTTACAAGCACAATAGATTCTTTTAACTCATATAAGATAATGTGCTAGGACTATTGACTCTTATGGCAAATAACTTGCAAGTCCATGTGTTCATTCTTATAAAGATAAATATATATTTGTACTTGCCTTGTCTAAATATCTCATGCTATCATAATTATTTTATACATCACTATTGTCTAAATGATCTAAACTGATTTTTTCAAACTTGTTATTGTGTAAATTTATTTTGAATGAGCTTGCATATTACATTACATATACACATCTTACATATTTATATAACAATCTTATGTGGTGTATTTTGAATATATAGTTTTTATCATTAAATTCATTTCTTTTTCTTTTGTATAAGTGTATTGAATTAAAATTGGTGAAATTATAAAGAATTTTAAAGTCAACATTGCTGACCCAATTTAGCTTCCCTATTGGTGTGCCTTTACCCTATTTCATTTAGCATTTAGTACCAAATTGCTAGATACTGAATGGTAGACTAAATCATAGAGCACAATTAATAAATTTTAGATTTAGAGTTACTCATTTCTTAAGTTCCTTCTAGAGGTCACTTTTATTTACATGCATCTCCCTCTATGCATTTGGCCAACGTTTTTCCAGTGACATTATTAGACCCTCTTCTTTTTTTTTCTTTTAGAGCCTGAACATCTCCTGGAAATAATCCTCTTAGCTAATTTTTTTATTAACTTCTAAAATTATCTCAAGAATTATATCATAATTTATTATTTCTTTTGACATACAATACTTTAATAAGTTCATTAATATAATGATCATTATGCTTTATAAGTTAAAATTTTATTTATTTTACGTTATATTCTTTATTCTTTATTTTATTTAGGATTCCATTAATTCAAACTACATTTTTTAACAAATACCCAATAGAAAGTGCTTCTTGTTGAATCCTAATCTTTGATAATCACTTACCACCATCTTTAGATTTAGGTTGTGATAAGCCCATTAAATTAATCGGTTTATCCACAAACCACACACTATTCCATGAAAGTTTAGGAATTAAATTTTTGATTGAGGATTTACTTTTGGGGACTATGGATTACAACCATTGACTATACAAATGTGAATGTAGGAATATTTTGGGTACTTGTTAACCTAAGTGCATCGGTCAACATGATGAATCTAAAATCTCTTGCATACTTAAGGATCAACATCACTAAGCTTAACATTGATAAGATGATGTCAAAAAACATTTAATGAATAAGGTGAGAGGGCTTTAGGCTCCATCACACTATTACAATAAATAGATGATTTGAAGATTAAGGCAATGTATCACATTATTGATTTCGATGTATCCTTCAATGCTTTGCTAGGGGGACCTTGGATACATGAAGACAACATGGTACATTCCTCACTTAATTAATGCATGATATTCATGCATAGAAGTATAGGGTTGTTGACCTCAATTTTAGAGTGAGGTTGACCATCTCTCCTTAAACCTAGGACTCATCTATGCACTAAGACATCTTTAGATACAAGGCACTTCTAGTGGCTAGATGGACACTAAACCAAAGCTTATAAAGACTTATAGGACCTAAATCCTATGGACAAACCTCGACTTAGGAGGAGTAAAATTTTGCATATCGTAAACCCAGTTTAACCATAAGATCAAACCAATTCTCTAAAACCTAAAGAAAGTGCCACAAACTCAACCTCAATTGATACCAATTTGTCCTAGGCTCAAGTTGACCCAACTTAGCCCATTTGGGCTTAAGAGGGCTAAACCCAAAAAAATAATTCAATCCAATTGCAATTGAAATCACCCAAATCCATTTGAACCTCACGTGTACTTGATTGAACCTTGGTTGCAAGATAATTGAATCTAATTCAACCCAATTGGTCCTTAGCCCAAATTGACCCTTTTGAACCCTATAAAACTAAAATTCACTTTAACACAGTTAAAACCAAATTATTTTAATCCATTACCTCATTATTATCTTAAACACTTGATTGAATTTTCCAATCCACTCTAACCCATCTAGTTTCATCAATTGACCTAATTAACCCAACTTGACCCAAAAGATTCAAATGAGTTAAATGAGTCAAAACCCAATCTAACCCAAATTTATTACAATCAAAGCCATCAATCAACTTCAAATCCATCATTGAATATGTTCCAACCTTCATATAGCTTCTATTCAGCTTGTTGACTTCACTTTTGGAGTGAGTTATCAATCTCCTTATCATAGATCTAGGACTCTTCTAGACACTAATAGCACCTTAATCTTAAGACACTTCTAGTTATTAGGTGACCACTTAACCTAAGCCTAGAGGCTTAAATGGGTTAGTCATATGAGTAGGCTTTGCCTTAGGGACTTAGGGAGACTTACCTACCCTATAGCCTAAACCCAATCCATGTTCACATTCTCAAATAAAACTCCAAATTCAAATTTAAATTCAAATTCAAAATTCAAAAATTTACAATCAATCTCAACCTCAAATCCAAGCTCAAAATCTTTCTTAAGCCTTATGATTGAATCCCATGGATTTAGCCCTAACCAAATCCAATTCAATCAAAACTCAATTAATTTCTCAAAGATCAATTCAATCCCCCAACCAATGTATCAAATTCAAATCCAAACCCAACTCCAAATGATTGAAACCTAAGATCAAATCGAAGCTCCAATCCCTTCTTAAGCCATGTGATCTGATTCTATAAACTTGGACAATTCTCCAAATTCAATCCAAATTCAATTGATTTCTTCATGACTTAGGGAGACTTACCTACCCTATAGCCTAAACCTAATCCATGTTCACATTCTCAAATCAAACTCCAAATTCAAATTTGAATTCAAATTTAAAATTCTAAAATTTACAATCAATCTTAACCTCAAATCCAAGCTCAAAATCTTTCTTAAGCCTTATGATTGAATCCCATGGATTTAGCCCTAACCAAATCCAATTCAATCCAAACTCAATTAATTTCTCAAAGATCAATTCAATCCCCCAACCAATGTATCAAATTCAAATCCAAACCCAACTCCAAATGATTGAAACCTAAGATCAAATCGAAGCTCTAATCCCCTCTTAAGCCATGTGAACTTATTCTATAAACTTGGCCAATTCTCCACCTATTCAATCCAAATTCAATTGATTTCTTCATGAGTTAATCATATAATCAATCATTTTCACAAATATAAATGAAATCTACACTCCAATTATCAAAATTCAATCAAACTAATTCAAATTGCCTTCTAAGCCCTTTGGACCTACCTTCATGAGCTTAGCCAAATTTCCCTTCAAATCACTTCAAACTTAATTGATTTTCTTATAAATCAATTATTCTTTTAATTATTTTCCCAAATATAAATAAAATATACATTCAAATAAGCCATAACTAAATCCAAAATCAAATCAAAACCCAATCCAAGACCCTTTGTGCCAATTCCTTGGACTTAACCAAATCTGATCCAAATCTAGCCAAAACTAATGGATTTTCTCTTGAATCAATCTTTCCTCCAACCACCTCTCCAAATATAAATAAAACCTGCAATCATCAAACCAAACCAAGATCAACTCAATTCAAACCCAACTTAGCCCTTTTAACTTGAAATTTTCAAATGAACCAAAACCTATTAAAACTTAAATTGATTGCAGTTGAATTTATATTTCAATCCTAAACTCAAATATAAATTCAACTAAACCAAAATCAAGCCAATTGACCCATTTAGATTCACTTGATCCAAAGTGACCTAAAGAAATCAGTTGATCCAACCCAAATTGGATTGAACCAAGCCCATTAAAATCTTTCACCATGACTGTTGACCACCCTAAGATGATCAATTGTCATAAATTGGGTCAAACCAAGTCAACCTGGCCATTTGACCAAGTTAACCCCCTTAGCCCATATAAACCAAACTAACCAAAACCTTTCCTACACCAAATCAATTGAAACCATGGCTTCACACTAACCCATGATCAATGATTAAACATGACTTGATCATCAATTAAATCAAACCAAACCCAATTGGTCATTTGACTCAAGTTGACCCAAATTGACCTAAAAGATCAAAGTAGGTCAAATCATGATCCAACCTAAATTGATTGCAACCAATGGCTCAAGTTCATTCCAAATTGATTATTGAACTTGACTAAAGCCATAATTGAGCCTAATTTGACCAATTGGACCCAATTGACCAACTTAGCCCAAATTAACCTAAAGGGTCAAATTGGCCTAAAACCAAATGAAATCCAAATCAACTCATACCAAAGCTTACAATCATGTTCAATTAACTAATTGAACATGAATCTACAACTAACCCAAGCCAATTTGACCAATTTGGTCAAATTGATCACCTTGACCCATTTGACCTACACGAATCTAAATGAGCCAAAATCATTCCTAAGTCAAATTGATTGAAACTAATTGAACCAAAATGCATCAAATCATCATTTGAACCTAATCGAAGCCTTGGTTTGACCCAAGCTAACCAATTGGTCAGCCTAACCAATTTGATCCATAAGAGCCAAATTGAGCCAAATCCCTTGGAACCAAGCCATGATCACTTAGAATATGATCTAAGCCAGCCCAATTGCAAATGGACTAAAACCCAAGGCAAATCTCCCTTGGATTTTCATCCCCACATGGGATTTAACCAAAATTGGGAAAGTTCGCTCTTACTTTCCATTTGGTAGCCCTCACACACCCCAAATGGGGTTTGACCTACTCACAGCCCTGGTGCATGGATCAAAGAGAGGTGAGTTAACTCACCTCCCTCACTACCTTAAACCATTGGATCCAAGGAATCCATAAGCTAGCTTGAGCCACCTCACATGCCTTCCTTCAACCTAATCGTGCCACGTAGAGGTCACATTGACAACTCCGGTGCCCTAGCGATAGCTGGCTGGCCGAAAAATGGGAGCTAATCCCATCCTTCCTTCTTAGTTGGAGAAGAGTATACCACCCCCCCCCCACCCCAATTCGATATATGAAAGATGCATTTGACCCTTGAGAGCTTACTAGTGAGTTTCTAAATCCCCTAGTGAGCTCCCGAGCCTTCCACAGGGTTCCCCTCGCCAGATTCCTAATTCCCAAGCACAACTGAAATAGGAAAGCTTCCTCCAATACTAACTCCCTCAATTCTCCACCTAAACCAAATTCACTGTACCCACAGCTTCACCACGACCCGTCGAAGCCAACCGAACCTTCCCCTGAGCTCCAAGGCCACCGAAGGTAGCACTTCGACCAAAGTTGAGTCTCCAAGGAATGAAACTTGGTCTTTCAAGTGAACGTCATAAAATCAATTAAATTGCAACTCAATAGGGCTTCGTCTTGACCAGATGAAGCTACCTCAAGTGTGTGAATAGCTGGTCATTAGCTCTGGTGAGGTATGCCATTGAAACTAAGATTTTGCAAAAAAATCATTGGAGATTTTTGAAGAATGTTGAATGTCGCATGATCTTGACTGTTGGATCCCCTCTGATCATTATTATGAAGGTGTGGGATCGATTTGGAGTTGATCTGAGCTTGGGTGAGCTCGATAGTTGATGACTTCCGTCCATCATCGCCCGTGAAATGATAGATCAAGCGTCCTCCATTCAGCATGATCGAAACCGACAACCGTGATTATATCCGTTAAATTGAGTTGATTTCATCCCTTATTAATCACAAGATCGATCTATACCATTCGATCCGAGATTGAATGGTGGAGATCAAAAGCACGTCCACCATCAGCCACATCAACACTGATTCGGATGCATTTTAATAGCCAATTCCATGACACCACATGGAAAGTGTGCCACGTCAGCGAGCCATGTGACTCCGACGGGATTAAGTTTTAATTAGGCCAAATTCTGTATTTTTTAATGGTTGAAACTTCAAACAATTATAATAAATCATAGAAAAATAAAAAATACAAATAAATACTTATTTTAAAGGTATTTCAGAGAGAAATTTACTAAACATATTCTTAATTAATTTTGAATAGTAATTAGGAATTAATAAAGGTTAAATTAAAAAATTAATTAGCTTAGTTACTTTCAAATTAATTAATTAATTAACCCCAAATTTTTTGAGATTATTTAAGGAGATGACGTCTACCTCCCCTAATTTTCTTGGGATTTATTGGTTAATTAATTAGAGAAATTAGTTAATTAAGCCTTAATTAGTTTTTAAATTTAATTAAGGGTTAATTAATCATATGAACAGTGACTAATTAATTAATTGGGCTCATTAATCATTATCTAACAGTGAGGGGAATTATGGAATAGGATTGGGACGTCTTTCCCAATCTCTTTCGTAAGTTCATTCCTTTTTTTTAAGAACCAAAAAATTAATTAAGGATTAATTGGCTAACTAATTACTTAATTAGTCTAAATAAAATCTAAAATGTATCCAATCCTAATTAATTGAGGGGTAGATCTTTAGGTGTTCAATAATCTAAAGACATTTAAGGAAATTATGGTTAACCCACATGTGTGGGAAAACCATAAAAGTACTTAATCAAGTTTCTTAATCTAATTAATTATTAATCATGAGTCAATTGCATTAGGCCCTTTTATTTCTTAGGATCATTGTAAATTTATTTTCCATACATATCATATCGGCTCATAATTATTTAGTTAATTACTTTAAGGTAACATATGTAAGAGTTAATTAATGGATTTAATGTATATTGCAACTTAATTAATCCATAAAATCCATTAATAACATTCCATTAGACCAAATTAATTCATAAACATGGGAATGGGTTAGGATCAGAAAACCTCTTCTCACATCCTTAAATCAAATCAAAATATAAAATAAAAATGATACTAAGAAAGCCTATGTTAACTTTAAACAATTTTATTTGATTTGATTGTCCTTAGAAATTAATCTAATTGAATGAAATCATGTGTTTATATTTATTTATTCCTTTCCAATGATGTTAAATGTTGTATGCCACTTGAAATCATGCATTCATTTTTTTAAAATTAAAAAAAACTAAATGATTTTTCTTTATGTAAGCTTGCATGTGTTGAATTAATTTATAATATGTGTGTCTATTATCACTAGTAAATCCAAATTATTTTTCTAAAGTTTATAAATTAATTACATTAATTAGAGTGATAGTAGTTATGAATATATATAAGTTTGCATGTGTTTATAGCTTAGATATGTGAAATAAAGCTTTCTCTTCCTTAATTCATATGTACTTTTATATGTACTTGAATGTTAATAAGTATATAGTCCGGACATCCTGGGAATATGAGGCTTTAGGTATCCCCAAGAAGGTCATTTGATTACCTCACTTCCCTGGTTAATAGCAACACGTATTTATTTGATTTCATTTACATGTGTTCCTACATTAGAATTTGGATAGAACTTTAATCCACATCCAGAAATGTTTCAATCAATTAAAAATACAATTTTGCATAGTTTTCTTTTCTTTATTTATGTATACATCCATATGTATTTGAGAAAATAAGTGTTTAGTTTGGACATCCTGGGAATATGATGCTTTAAGTAGCCCTAAGGAGGTCATTTGATTATCTCACTTCCCTAGTTAACAATGGCACGTACTTGCTTATGTCTCTTATACATGTGTGTGTGTATTTAATTATGGAATTAGAACCCTTTTCTTTTATCAGGGATACATGTATTCTATAATCATCTATATGTTCAGCATTGTTACATATAAGTTAATGCTCTCTTTCCTATGATTCATGCAGACAAATTTATATATGTTTGAATGCAAATGGGTATATAGTTTGGACATCTCGGGAATACAAGGCTTTAGTTAGCCCAAATATGTCATTTGATTACCTCACTTCCTTGGTTTACAATGACACGTACCTATTTAATTTCATCACTATGTATTTTTGTATAAGAATTTAGATGGAGCTTTAAACTATTATGATTAAATAGTTCAATCATATAAAAAAATATAAACTTTAAATACACATGTATAAATTCATCATATAAGTGTGCTAAAACATATTGTATGTATTTATACACTTAGGATTAAATCATATGCATGTTACATGTGATGGAAAGGAATGATTGATATATGTCAAGTGAAGGTAATTCAATTAGATTAATCTTAAGAAGCCTTTCATATTGAATACAAATATTTAAAGTGAACCTAAACTTAGGATTAATTTAAAAATATTTGATAAGCCATTCACTAAAGAAAACTAAATCAAATTAATATGCTTTAGAAAGTGACTTAAGGTAGGGGTGAAAGAGGGCAATCCTCTTTCTTCTCTTTATAACACTTAGTTTCTAAGTGTAATCAAATGAAATGAAAGAAAACACAAAGTAAAATCTATAAATCAATTAAACCACTTGAAGTGAAACCAACCTTTCATGCTAAATTAAATATTTCCATACTTAAGAAAACTGCAACTCTAATGCCTAGCATGACATACCACACAAGCCTTAACACACACATTAGAATTAAGTCACAACTTCTAGCTCTATGTTAGGACGGTGCATGGTGTGATGTATATTTTATTTTGTGATGTAATGTTTTATACTGGATATTAGGGTGTATATTTCGTAGATTGGATGGTAGGCTGATATTAGCCTAATCATGTTTTCTATAGGGTATTATGCTTAAGGGGTGCTTAAAAATAAATATAAATGCTCTCTTTGTAGGGTTGCTCAAACCTTAAGCATAATCCAAGTCATGATAGGTGGGCTTAGTTATCCATGTGCAGGGTGCTAAGCTTAAACTATACATATAACTGCTTGAGATTGTATGTATGTTTAGCTAACACTTGTTTGTGTAATTAGATTTACTTTTCTTATTTTTAAAGTAATTTTGCATTAGGAATTAGGATTGGTGTTATGGGGGATTAGGATGAGCATTGACTAGAAGGCATTATCTTATGGTGCCATGTGATGCCTTGAAGTCCACCAAATCAAAGGGGAAGGAAGATACATGAAGACATGAAGAATGAAGAAAAGAAGACCCACTATAGCATTCACTTAATATAAATTGTAATTATTCTTTCATATTTTAGGTTGTGTAAAGGTAGAGCTCGGCTACCCATCTTTTCTTTTCAGGTTATACAGCAGTACCCGACAGTACCGAACTCTTATTATTTTGTGCTATTTTATAAAAATTGATTGATGTTATGTTTAAATTGTACATTAGGACAAAATGCTTTAATGTATGGCCTGGATGCGATTAGGCTCTTAGGATAAAATAAATTTTCTACCCAAGTAATCACTCATAACTAAAATTTTCTACAACTCATAACCTCACCATAAAACCTAGTATGTAAATCAAGATAATTAAAAGATTTAGCAACCCCTTAACTGAATGTTGTATGTTACACATCATGCATGCATATTTTTTTGCTCTTAAAAATAGAATTTCCATTCTTACATGATATGGGAATCCTTGACCTATGAGGGCATCTCTTGTATTAGAAAATATCCCTTTCTCACTAACTTAGCTAACAACTCTATTTCATCATGCATGTAGGCATCAAAATCCAGCAATTGTCTAAATGAAGCGTCAAAAATTAAATAAAATTTGAAAAGATTTTACTTTAGATTAAGTCATTACTCATACCACTCATGCTCTAGTCTCCTAAGGAGTGGGTTTAAGGACTTTAGTCCCTTTTCTAAATAAATAATAGCCCAACTATCTTGAAATTTTAAATGATCAGATCACATAGATTTGAATCATAGGAGGAGTTAGTTGGCGACCACTTCAGGCAATTTTAAGCCCAACAATCATGTGGTTTATCCTCTCTTGTGGAGGTACACCTTATGCCCATTTTTTCTTAGATTTAGGTCATGTACTAACTTATGTTAGAACTCCCTAGATTTAAGATTTGAGATTGTTGTTTTTTCTGGCTACAATCATAAATCCTTACCTCTTAGGTATTTCCATAATCTTGTGTTGTTGGATTATAACTCCTAGCAATCTAATAAAATTTTAACTCAAAATATATAAATATCTTCAACTTTAAAATTATAAAGCCCAAACATAGGATAGATTGAAATGCTCACAAGGCCTCCTAGTATCATGAGCATTTCCAACTTATTCCCTTTGGCTTCCAAAAATAAGTCTTGTGTTTGAACTTTCCTAATTGATTTTTTGAATATAACCAATCATTTAGTAGTCTAACATTAAAATCTTTGGAGATGATAATTATCTACTTTAATCGAGAGTATTCCTAAGAAATTCACCTTTCTCAGGATGTAATTAACTATGGAGGCTTTCCTCCCTAGGAAACTTTAGAACTAGATTTAATATAAACCTTGCTTTACTCAGTCATGTAAAGTATGGGAAAAATATCTGGTACATTCGAAGACCCATCAAGCCTTAGGAGTCCTTATTAGGTGATTAGGTCCATTATAGCATGATGATTTCTATCTTTTGAGATAGTGCATCATTCATTAATGTCATACTTGATCACTTCAATAAGTACCCCCTACGATCTGCGTGGTGTCCCTCCCACACATCCGAAAATAAATATCATAGAACCCAATTAAACCAATTGACATTTTCTAAGAGTAATGCTTCCATATTCAATCTATGTGGATAAAAATGAAGATAGAAATATACTCTTTGCATTTGGACACAACGTAGATCTGTAGATGTTCTTATTAGGGTGATCGAGTATGACATCAAGGAGAGGTGTACTATCTCAGAAGATAGAAGTCACCACCCCACAATGGACCTAATCACCTAAATAAGGATTCCTAAAGATCTGCATATGTACCAGAGATTCTTCCCCTACTTTACATGGAAAATGTAAAGAAGGGTTTATTTTAAACTGGGTTCATTAAGTTTCTTATGGGGGCAAGTCCCCATAGTTAATTACATCCTAAGGAATGAGATTCCTTAGGAATACTCTCAATTAAGGTAAGTGATCATTGTCTCCAAAGATTTCAATAGGTAGGACTATCAATCGATTAGTTTATTTTTAGTAAATTAAGTAGGTTGCTCAAAGGGAGAGAGTTATTATCGAAGCCAAAGGAAGATATGTTGGAGATGCTCACGATGCTAAGAAACCTAGCGAGCATCTCAAACTATCCTATTGTTGGGCTTTATGTTTTTGAAATTGCATTATTTATTTGAATTGAAATTTTATTTAGAAATTTAGGCCTTATAATTCCATAATACAAGGTTATGAAATGCCTAAGAGGTGAGGATTTATACTTATGGAATTAGAGCCTAAATCTAGGGAGCTTTAGTGAGGGCCAAAAGCACGACCTAAATCTAAGGTGAATATGGGTATTTAGTTTACCTCCACAAGAGAGAATAAACCACCCAACTGTTGGACATACAACCGCCTGGGGGTGGTCGCCAACTAACTTCTCCTACAGTTTTAAATCATGTAGTCAAGTCTTATGTTTATGCAAGATAGCAAGGTTATTATTTATTTTGAAAGAGACTAAGTCCTTAAACACACTCCCTAAAGAGACTAGATCATGTAGGGGCATGAAAAATGACTTATATCTAATGCAAATCATATTACTTTTATTTTTATTTTTGGACAATCATTTGACTCAGGCTTATAGGATTCATATGATTAATGCATGAGAAATAAGATTATGGACCAAAATTAGCGAGAAGGGGAAGGTGTATTTCCACCATGGCTCCCAAAGGTTAGGCTAAGTTCTCTGGCAAAGGTGGAAGCCCTCTAATTAAAAATGAAATAATATGCTTTTATGCATGATGTTAGAAAAGAAATACTGATCCACCTAAGGGGTTGCTAATTCTTTTATCTTAATTTTTAGCCTAAGCTTTAAGTGAGGTTATGAGTTCTTTATTTTTAATTATGAGTTGTTTAATTTGGTAGAAGATTTATTTTTCCCTAAAACCTAATTGTCATCCAGGCCATACATCAAGCAAGGAAGGAACTAGGAAAAGGATGTCTTCTTAATGCACAAGCTAAACAAAACATCAAACATTTTATAAAGCTAATGCAAAAGAATAAAAGGCAATTTGTGGTCGGGCTCCACCACACAAACTCAAAAATAAATTGGGTAGCCGAGCTCTACCCTTATACAACCTTGATTATAAATGAATTATTTACAATTAAGCAAGAAAATTTAGGTTACGGGGATCTTCATTTCTTCATTCATCATTTCTTCTTTCTTCTTCTTTTCATCTTTCTTCTTTGGTTCCTTCTTTCAGATGGTTGGAATGTGGATGCTCCAAAGGCTTCACATGGTACATAAGATGAGATCTTATGACTAATTATCGTCCTAATTCCCTATAACAATCATTCCAAAAATCCTAATTGTAAAATTACATGAAAAGGAAAAGTAAATCTAACTAACTCCTGCAAAACAAAGATTAGTTAAACAAACCATACAAATCCCAAGCATGTATTTTAGATTTTGCACCCCACGCATGGGTAACCAAGTCCACCTAACCTATTGGAGTATTCTTAGGGGTATAAGCACCTACACAATAAAAGCATATATATATTTTTATTGCAGGGCCCCTTAAGCACAATCCCCTGCAGAAAATAATGATTAGACTAAATCATCCTACCATTTATTCTATGCACATACACCCTAACATCCATACTAGAAATAATACATCACAAAATAAAAATAAACATGAAGCCATGCATTGCCCTAACCTAAAGCTAGAAGTGGCGACTTAACATAATGTGTGTGCTATTTAAGGCTTTAAAGTTTAGATTTCCTAAGTATGAAAATGTTCAACTTAGAGGGTGGTTTCATCTAAGTTGTTTAGTTGATTTGGGTTGATTTTATTTGATGATTTTTTTTTGGTTTAAATGAACCTACTTAATTACTAAAGGTTGTAAAGAGAGGGAAAAGAGAAGAGAACTTCTCTTTCCTTCCCTACCCTAACTAATTTCTAAAGTAGATTCATTTTTCATTTTTTTAGTTAATGTTTTATTATATTTTAATTAATCCTAAGTTTCGATCAACTCTAAACAAATCCATTCAAAAGGAAAGGAATTTTAATATTAAGTAAAGTGAATTAATATCACAAAACACACATATCTTCATTTCTTTCCCAACATGCATAACATGCATATGAATGAATCCTAAGCATATCTATACATACAAATAGAAAGGTTTAGTGCACTTTATGATGAATGCTAAGAAATGTTACTTAAGAAAATTAGAATGCTTTATGATGCATGATTTTCATTAAGTAGAAAAGAGGGGTTTCTTTTATCCATTATTCACATGCACATGTGTATGTATGAAAGGTATAAGTTAGTACGACACCATCGTTAGCACCAGGGTGTAAGGTACAAGACCTACTTAAGGGCTACTTAAAGCCTCGCAACCCCAAGGTTGTCCAGACTAATATACCACTTTCCTTAAATACAAACACATGTATGAACGAAATGAATGGAAAAAAGAAAGATGTAAAAATTTGTATTTGTTTGTTTATTTTGTTTATGCAATATATATATATATATATATATATATATGTCCTTTATATATATATACATATATATGAATAGGAATCTATAAACAAGTGTTGTGTTCTTTTCAAATGCACATACACTTTATCAAATCCTATTCAAAATTATGCTAAAAGAAAAGGGAAGGAAAGCCACACTATGCACATCTTCATATTTATATCCACATCCAAGCTTACAAATAATTATAAGTAGCACACTTTCAATTTTAGGTGTTAGATTTATAGATTTTGAAAATAGTTTTGGATTTAGTAGTGATAATAACCATTATTTTTTTACTTTAGCCAAAACATGCTATTTGACATAAAGAAAATATTTTATTTTCAATTTGATTTAAAAAAAGTATGAATGCATGAATTTCATATGAAATATAAATTTAGCATGCTAGGAAAGAAATAAAGTGATGAAAGCAATGTAAATTTATTCACCCTAATTAATTCCTAAATATAATCCTATGAAATAAGAAAGTTCAATGTGAATCAAAGTTTGTTTAATGTGATTTTTGTTTTGAATTTGCTTTATGTTTGATTTAGGAAATGTGAAAGAATGTTTGTTTGTCCTAACCCATTTCCCCCATATGTGAGTTAATTTAATTTTTTCTTAGGATCATTAGGCAATTTTTATATTTTATTTAGGTTAAGGTGTGAATTAAGTGTGTTAATTACCCCTTACCTACACCACCTTGGCATACTTAATCAAATAATTATGAGCCAATGAGATGACATAAAATCACATAAGGAATTTAAATCAGCAATGCACCAAGGAAAGAAAAGGGCCTAATGCAATTGACTCATGATTAATGATTAATTAAACTAAGGGATTTAATTTAAGTGCTTTCATAACCTCTCTCACACATGTGAGTTGGATTTTGATTTCCTTAAAGTACTTAGGTTTTTGAAAACCTAAGAATCTACCCAAGATAAATTAGTTAAGTTCTGGAAGGTTTTAGAATTTTATCAAATTAATTAGGTAGGTAATTAGTGAATAAATCCTTAATTAAGTTTGGATTAAGGAAGAAAGAGGGGTTTTAAGGAATAACTTAAGGAAAATATCCCAAAATTATTCCCTAAACCTCTTATTCACTTAAACAAACCTTAATTAACTCAATCAAGGGGTTAAATCACTAATTACACACTTAATTAAACTTAATTATATTAGGAGGGTAATTAGAAATTAATCTAGCAATTCCTCTAATTAAACAATCAATAAATCCCAAGAAAGTTAGGGGAGGCAAAAGTCATCCCAGTAATCATACACAAGAAGTTTGGAATTAATCAATGGGGTAATTAGAGAGTAATTAACAAAATTAAATCTCCAATAAAACCAAAATCTAGAAAATAACACTATTCAAAATCTATCGAAATCAATTTTATAATATTCTACATTCAATTATCTTTCATATGCAATTTATTTCATATTTTTCTAATTTTTCTACACATATATATATATATGAATATTTAAAGTTTCCTTCATTAATTAAGTAATAAATCCCTTAATTATAAAGCTAATCCCGTCGGCGCCACATGGAGGCTGATGTGGCGGGCACTTTCCACATGGTACAATTGGATTTGCTATTTATGTTGTCACATCATAGCACCGCATCAGCAGCGGCGCTATGCGCTTTCTCCCTGTTTGTCCAATCAAGAATCAGACGGCTAAGGTTAAATCTGCGGTTCTAAAGGATTAAATTGTCGATCTACAAGTTTTAATCATGGTCGTCCATCCAAAATGCGTGGTTGGACGACCCATGATTCTCCTCTAATCTTCCTTATGGGAGATGGCTACCATCCATCTTCCAAGGGGAGATCCAAGCTCGATTGAGCTCAGATTGAAATAGAGTTCAACCCACACCATCACCTTGCAAGGGAGATCACATCCAACGGCTAGATTTTCATGAAGTAGAAATTGCTTTCAGAAAGGACCACACCACATCTAATCTAAGCTCAGTATCGTGCCTTACCTCACTAGAGTCTATCATTGGTGCTCGATTCCTTTGGATAAGCTTCATCTAGTGGAGACGAAGCATTGTTGAAGTTTTGAGGCCTTGAAATTGGATGGATCTTCCTAAAGGCCAACATCACCTTCAGTTGAGCTCGATCTTGATCAAGAGTAGTCCTCCCTTGCCTTAAGAACTTTAATGAAGCTTGGAGTGAGTTCAATTTGATCCTCTGATGGTGCTCAAAGGAGGAATTGGCTTGGTATTGAGTGTGGAGTAAGTTGGATTTCAAGTGGAGCTCCCTTATTTTCAGTCTATGAAAATTGAGAAAATGGAAATTTAATTTTACTCTAGGAAGCTTAGGATCACTTGGAAATGGCTCCTCTGGCTTCCCTAAGTTCAATCGAGTGTGCTAGCTTGAAATTCAAGTGAAATTAGGGGTAGTATATCTCCCCCCTAGAGCAATCGGACGGCCGAGCCTTTTCTTGCCATTTTTTATCAATACACCTCATGCAATGGGTTGTTAGGACATTTAGGGCTTGCACATGGGTCATTTTGGCCAGAGGGATGTAATGGTAAAATGACCATGTGTTTAATTGAGTGGAGGAAGGATTTCCATGTGCTCAACTTGAAGGAGGTGGCCGATTTTGACCTTGGGTTGGGTTGGGCTGACCCAAACCCAATTGAGTTAGGTGCACCACACTCACTAGTGTCCACTTGGTCCACTAAGAGGGTGCCAAGTGGTCATGAAGAGGATTTGATCAAGTTCCATTTGAATTTGGCCAAAATTTACCCTATGGCCTAGGGGTAAAATGGTCATTTAGCTTGGGTTTCAATTTGAATATGTTTGGTATGATTGAAAAATAGGTTATGCCAAGTTTCAATGGATTTGGAGTTGATTTGATATGATTTGGCTCATGTTGACCCATTTAGTCAAAATGGGTCAACTTGGGTCAAGTTGACCAATTGGTCAAATTGGGTCAAACTAAGTGTTGGGTCAAGTTCATGTGGCCATTTGAAATGTTTTGGTGGCTTTAGTTTGATTCAATTTGGTTTATATTTGATTTTGGTTCAATTGAGTTCATTTAGGTCAAATGGGTCAAGTTGACCAATTTAAACCATTTGACCTATTTGGGTTAGGTCATGGGCTGGCTTAGGTTTCATTGTTCATATGAAATGGATTGGAATCTTTGTTCCCAATCAATTTTAATATAATTTGATTTTAGCTCAATATGACCTTTTAGGTCAAGTTGGGTTCATGGTCAATTGGGCTAGGTTGGGACTAGTTGGCTAATTGAGGGTTTGGTCAAGTTCAACGAGTAATTTGGAATGATCTTGACCCATTGGTTTTAATCAATTTGGCTTAGATCAAGTTTTAACACATTTTGACTTTTTAGGTCAAGTTAGGTCAACTTGGGTCAAGTGGCCAATTGGGCTAGGTTAGGCTCAAATGTTGACTTGGTCAAGTTCAAACATTGGTCATGAATTGGTCTTGATCAATGGTTTTAATCACTTTGGCCTATGGTGGGTTTTGGCTATGTTGGGTTTCAATCTAGTCAAATGTTGACTTGGTCAACCCTTTGGTTTGACTTGGTTTGACCCAATTTAAGTGATTGATCCTCTTATGATGATTGTTGATCATGATGAACGCTTAGGTGGGCTTAGTTCAATCTAATTTGGGTAGGATTAGAATTTGGCTCAAAAGGGGTACTTTAAGTCACTTGGGTCAAGTGAGCTTAAGTGGGTCAGATGGCTTGGTTAAAGCTTGATTTGAGTTTGATTGAATTCACATATGAACTTATGATTGAAATATAAATCCATTTATAAGTGATTTGAAGTCAAATGGATTTGATTCATTTGACAAGTTTAAGCTCAAAGGGTGAACATGAGTTTGATTTGAGTTTGATTTTTGAATTGAGTTTTGGTTAAGTGACTGAAGTTTGTGTTATATTTGGATTCATGATTGTATGATTGATTGAATCATGATGAAAAATCAAGGGTTTGGCTTGATTTGAAATTGATTTGGCTAAGTTCAAGAATTTGACATGAAAGGCTTAGGTTAAATTTTGGATGAGTTTGAGTTTGATTTTTTGGATTTGGTTTTGGATATTTGAATTTATAATCTATTTATATTTACAAATATAAATGAGAATATAAATGGGTTATGAGAAAATTTCATGAATATGAAGTGATTTAGATTTGATTGAAGCTAAGTCGATGAGAGGTAATCAAAGTGACTTAGGAAAGATTTCTTGATTTGGATTTGAATTTTAGGTTTAGTTTGATTGATTTGAATTTATATTTCATTTATATAAGTGAATATAAATGAGAATATAAATGAGTTGTGAGAAAATTTCTTGAATTTTAATTGGTTTAGATTTGATTTGAACTTAAGTCTATGATGAGGAATCATAAGGACTTCAGAAATATTTTTTGACTTGGATTTTCAATCATAGGCTTCAATCATAAGTTTCAATTATGGGTTTCAATCATTTGGAATTGATTTGAGTTTGGAGTAAATCAATTAAGTTGGAATTGATTTAAGATTTATTGTTGATTTGATTTAGAGTTTGACTTAAAGGAAGGAAGTGAGGAATGTGGTTCAAGCTATAGGGTAAGCAAATTTTCCTAACACTCCTAAGGCATGACCTATCCCTATGGCTAACTCTTCTAAGTCTCTAGGGCTAGGTTGAGTGTCCATCTAATCACTAGATGTGTCTTAGGACTAAGGAACTCTTCAAGTCTAAGAGAAGTCCTATGTCTAAGATGGAGGGGTTGAGGGATCATTCTAAAAGAAAGGTCAACAAAGGGCACCCAATAGGTGTGGTGTGACTGACAAGGTACATCGCACGTATTGGTGTTGACCAAATGATCAACAATACCAAACGATCACAAGCATTAATAAAGACGATCTACTCCTAACCCTCAAGGAAAGAACCACATAGTGCAATGTGACTCTATGTCAATAGACAGAGAAAGGAGAATCCATAAGGATAGAGAAGTGAACCTTCCACTAGAAGTAGGCCATTACTCCGCCAAAGGGGTTACAGATTTGATTTTATTTGAGCAATACGTAAAAGAAATTTGATTTGTTTATTTAAGTTCTGCTGTGGAAGAGGGTTGAATTTGTTTTGATTTGTTGTTTGTTTAATTGTGTTTGTTTTGACTCCACCGGGGATAGAAAAGTGAACTCTCCACTAGGGAGGCAAGTTCAAGTCATCCACAAGAGAGGGGTTGTGAAATCGGCTTAGGGATTAGAATTCTGAGTCTGCTGGGGAACTAGAAAGACTTGCATCTCACTGAGCAGAAGCAAAATATTTTGATTGATTGATTGATTATTTTGTTTGTTTGTTTCACTCCACTAAAGGAAGAGGGTTGAAATTTTTTGGACTTTTAGATTTTGGATCTTGAGATGGACCACGTTAGTTCTGATGGACCACACCAGGAGTAGAATAGATTTATCAATCTAAAGGGGTAGTCTACCAAACACATTGTAGGACTAACCAACCAAAGGGATGCCTTTCGGTATGTAGCAGCTATACTTGGAAGAAAGCATAGTAGACTTACATGCTCTGAAGTAGGGACCAGTTGCTAGGATAATCTATTGGCAAGGCAACAAATTAAACCCAACCTAAGGCTGACTATTGAGTGAATGCCTTTGGGGGACTTAAATTAGCTCAAGGATAGTCAAGATTAATTTCATTTTTAGATTTTTTTTTATTATGATGGATCCCATTAGTTTGCTATGGATTGCACTGAGTAGGGGCCATTGATGCCTAGACCTAATTCAGATTTACCAGTCCAAAGGGAGTAGTCTGCCAACCACAAGGTAGGACAATCCAACCAAAGGGATGCCTTTCGGTGTGCAATGGTCAAGTTAGGAAGAAAGCGCGGGGACTCACATCTTCCAAAATAAGCAACCAACTGGGGTGATCGGTTGCTTTGGGCAACAAAGCGAACCTGACCTAGGGCTGATTATTGAGTGAATGTCACCAGGGACTTAAATCATCTCAAAGATAGTCAAAGATTAATTTTATTTTTTAATTTGTTTTGATGGATTCCATTGGTTCGTGATGGATCACACTGAGAAGGAGCTTATATCAGCCTAGACCTATCTCAAACTTACTAAACCAAAGAGAGTAGCTTCCCGACTGATGGGAGAACTATCCAAACAAGGGAGTGCCTTTCAGTTTACAATTAATAATTCAGGAGAAGAAAGCTTGGGGACTCACATCTTCCACTACAAAATATCACTAGGGTGATCAATTGCTTTGGGCAACAAATCGAACCTGACCTAGGGCTGCCTATTAGTTTGCGAAAATCATGCTAGAAAGAATGCATCATAGTCTTACATCTTCCAAAGCAGAATGACTATCGGGGTAACCTGCTTGTGGAAAAATAGATTGAACTTGACCTGAGGGCGACTACGGAGAGAGTACCAACCTAAGAATTTATCTTAACTCAGATAGTCAAATATATCCTATAGGGAGTTCGGCTGACACTACCCTAAAGATAGGATGCCTACTTGGGAAAGGGTCCCTTTGGGGACTTGAATTTTTAATGCACAAGTGAATTAATTTGTTTATTTGTTTAGTTTGTTTTAACGTAGACCCTGTTGGTTTGCGAGGGAATAAATTGAGAAGGAGCTTATATCAGCCTAGACCTAACTCAAATTTACTGAACCAAGAAAGAATCTATGTATTTGCTGAACAAATTCTCCAACCATAGGGGTGGTTACTAAGAAAGGGGGACTGTCCAATCCAAGAGCAACCTAAGTAGTGTCTAAATGGGGTCGCAGAGGATGTGACCCAAATAGAGTGCTCGTTGGGGATTGGGCCACTAAAGGATTGATCCAAAACCTGGAGAAGATGACATGGTTAGTCATGTATCAAATAGGTATTCGGTGTCCAACTCAAGGAGAAAGTTTGGGGACGCACATCTGCTAAGAGTGGTGCTCATCAGGTGAGTCATTGTCAATATAGCGAACATCAGCCAACCTAAAGTGCCTGTCAATTTGCAATAATCAGCCTAGGAAGAAAGCTCAAGGACTCACATCCTCCTATAGTGGAACTGATTGCTGGGATAGTTTATCTTCGGCTCGATAGGTGCCATCCGACCTAGGGTGACTTCTAAGTGAATGCCATTAGGGGACATATATCAGCTCAAACATAGTCAAAAGGGAAGAAGCCTTTGGCAGACTTACCCTAAACCTCGAATATACTCAATCTAGTTAGTGTATGATGGCTAGTTCAAGAAGAGAGCATGGGGACTCACATCTTCTTAAGTAAAGTTAACATGAGGTAGCTTACTGGTTGGGTAGTGAAGTCTACCAAACTAACAAGGTGCTTGTTGATTTGCAATGATCAAGTTAGGAAGAAAGCGAGGGGACTCACATCCGCCTAGCAAGTGGCCACTGAGGTGACATACTAGTGAGGTAGCATGTAGACCCGACCTAGAGCAGCTAATGAGTGAGTGTCACAGGGGCTTGCTCCCACATCAAAATAACCTGAGACAAAAGATTTGTGTTTATTTTTGTACATGTGTTAAAGGGAATAGGATGCCTCTTGGGTTATTTAACACCTATTCTAATAGCATCGAGAGATTGTGTTTGATTGTGTTTATATTATGAAAGAGTGATAGGATGTCATCATTGGACTCTTACACATATCCTAAACATGTAATGGCAGCTTCACAAGGCAAGCAAACAACGCTTGGAAATAAGAGAATATTTTGATGAAATGGAATAAGATTTTTGTTGATTGATAAAATTATTTTGAAACATGATTTTAATGGTTAATATTTTTTCAACTAGAGCCCATTAATTAAAAGCATTGGGTGTTCCCCTTTAGAGTCAATAAGTTGATAAGATCCTCCTTAGTAGGCCTTCTCTATAACATAGGAGCCTTCCCAAGTGGGTTCAAACTTGCCTCTCATCTTTCGATGAGCAATAATTGGTCTCCTTAGGACAAAACATGTTCTCCTACTTTGAAAGACCTAGGGCAGACCAGCTTGTTATATTCAAATAGTCTATGAACGGTTGCCTCCATTCTAGCTCCTTATCCTTATAGGCAATGTCAACCTCCCCTTCAAGAGAAAGTCTCTCGATGAGTTCAAGGGATAGGACTTGTCTATTTTGAAACCTTATTGGAATGGATTCATCTTCTGGACATGCCAATTCTTTGGCATGCTTGGCCAAAGCATCTGCTACTATGTTCTTCGCTCGGGGAACCTTGTAGATGGTAACTTCAGGGATTTGGGCCAACAACTTCATAGTATACTCATGGTAATGATGAATCTTGGGTTTGAGAACCATGTAGGACTCGACAATCTGATTGATGACCAGCTGAGAATCCTCAAAGATGTTGATGCTCTTGACACTAACTGTGATGGCTAACTCCATACTAATAATCAAAGCCTTATACTCGACTTTATTGTTGGTGTAGGGATTGGAAAGATAGTATAAAAATCTTAAGACATCACGGCTTGGAGTTAAGAGAACTATTCCTACCCCTACCCTTCCTCGATGTGTAGATTATGGTGCTTCTCCTTTATGAAAAGAAGTTGTACCATCAAAATACATCTATTATCGGTGGTTGTCAACCTCCCCTAAGTTCATGATTTATTCATCAGGGAGATCATCACTAAGTGGAGAATCAGTAGGAAGTGAATGTGCTTCTAAGAAATCTATTTGCGCTTGTCATTTTACCGCATAAAGAGGTACGAATGTGATATCAAACTGTGAGAGGATCATGGACCTTCATGCCAAATGTTGATAACGTTAGTTGTGTCATGAGATACTACAGTGGATTAGTTATGGAAATCAAGTTCACCTTATGAGAAAGCATATAGTGTCGTAGCTTTTGGGTAGTTCACTTCAGCAGGAATCAGACGATGGCTGAGGTAGTAGAGAGTACTCTCCTTCCCTTCGTCATTAGGTTGGGCCAACAAAGTGCTGAGAGAGTCATCCAATGCAGTAATGTAGAGGATGAGTGGCCTACTCAGGATAAGGGCTGCTAGAACTGGCAGCTTCAACAAATACTGTTTGATATCTTCAAAGGAATGCTGGCACTTGTCATCCCACTTGAACTTGGCATTCTCAAGTACTAAAAATGGCTTGCATCTTCTCGATAAGTTGGAAATAAAGCATCTTAGATATGCTAACCGTTCTTGGAAAGATCTAAGTTGAGTTAAACTCTTAGGAGGTGGCATTCTAAGATAGCTTTGATCTTTTATGGATTTATTTCTATTCCCCGATGTCAGACAACAAACCTAAGGAATTTCCTGAATGCACACTTTAGGGGATTCATTTTGAGGTTATATTATCTTATTTGTTCAAAATCTACACTCAAGTCAAAGAGATGGTCTTTCTTTTCTCTTCTTTTAACTACTAGATCATCAACATAACACTCAACCTGATGATGGATGAGTTCATTGAAGATCTAAATCATGGCCCGTTGGTATGTAGCACCAACATTTTTAAGGCTGAAAGGCATGACCTTATAACAAAATATTCTAATCGGGGTTTGAAAAATGACATTTCTTTCAACTTCAGGAGACATCTTGATTTGGTTATATCCGGATGACTCATCCATGAAAGAGAACACTGCATGAGATGAGGCGATGTCCACCATTAATTCTGATATACGAAGAGGAAACTTGTCTTTAGGACATGTCTTATTTAAGTCCCTGAAATTGATGGTAATGTGAATTTGGTCATTCTTCTTTTTAACTGGTACGACACTGGCTAACTAGGTGGGTATTTTTATTTCCTGATGAAATCAACATCAATCAGTTTCTTGAATTCAGAAATGACCTGTTGTTTGATTTCTAATTACATGCATCTAGGAGCTTGCTTGATAGGGTTAGCGCTAAGTTCTATTGCTAGTTTATGGACTGCTATGTCAGGAGATAATATGATCATCTCTTCATAACTCCATGCAAAGCAGTCCTTAAACTCAATCAATAGCCTAACTAAGTCATTGGTTTCTTCTTCATTCAAGAATGAATCATACGCCGTATTTTCTTTCATCCCAAGGTTGATTTCTTTAAGCTTGTCAATTATTGAATGGATCTCCTCTTCAAATTCTAGCGGTGTATCCTTGATTTGATAATCATCTAGATCATTTGAGGTTTCTAAACACACATTCTCATAAGAGTTAGTATTATGTGAAAAGAACCTATCAGACTCCAAATGATTGGTAACAACTAAGCAGTAATCATCATCATCGATAGAACCCACTGTATAGAATCCTAGTCCTAATGTTGATTGTGCTTCCCTTCCTATATTTTTTCATAGCTTCTCAAACTACTCTGACCTGTGCCTGGACCATGTATGAGGAACCAAACCTTTTTGTAAAAGATTATGAACACAAGGCGAGTAAAAGTCAAACGGTAATTCCATTAATTCTTTAAATGAATCCACCTCAAGTTCTACAACTTCAGGACTTGAGGATGATGATCCCAAAAAGAATCTCTATAGCTTCACATCCATGGAAGACTTAGGGGCTTCCTTAACTGCTAAACCTTTAGCTTTTTGAGATGAAAGTGAGGTTAGAGCTAAGGTTCCCAGTTGTTTCCTAATAGTCCCATATGAACCTGATTTGAAATACTTTGCTTTGTTTGGAGGCCTAGTATTTGTCGCTGTCTGGATCAAAAGTCACCTCTAATGGAACATGCTAAGAGGGGTTGGCTGGTATACTTATCACATGAGACTCATCCTCTGAGCTAGATTCCAAATCTATGTGAATAGCAGGGGTACTCCTACGAACTGTAACATAACCCTTGTTAGCTAATGGCCAACCAGGGGGTCTTCCACCTTTGGAACTTCCTCTATTTCTGCCTCTGTCTCTACTTGGTGGAGGTTGAGTCATCCTACCCCATGTCCATATGATGGAATGAAGTGTGGGTGGAATGTTATATGCGAGTCTATTTTTTCTTCAATCCCCTTTCTTGTTCACTTGGATTTTCATTTTTCATTTCTTTTTCTTTTGCTCTTTCTTTTTCTTTATTTTCTTTTTATTTTGAATTTAAATTTTGTCCAAGTTCACGATAAAGGGTGTTTTGAGAAAGATAGTAGGTCGCATCCTCATATATCTCAACCTCTCTAACTGAAAATGGCTTTTCATCTCCTTTGACATAGTATTCAATCTCATCCTTCCTGAACTTAATGCATTGATGGAGGGAGGATGGAATCATCTTGTTCTGATGTATCCAAGGCCTACCAAGCAATGAAAACTAACTCAAAGATAACACTATGGAACCTAAAGCCCTCCCGCCTTGTTCATTGAATCCTCTCAACATAATTTGATCTTCTCGGAGTGTGGAGATGTCGATCCTCAAATAGGCAATGGTCTTTTGACTCATAATGGTCACTGATGCACCTAGATAGATGAGAACTCTAGCAAGTCTGAATCTGCCAATGTCAACTGTAATGTAAAGGGGGTAGTTTTGCTCCAAGTCCCCAAGAAGAAGGTCTTCATCTGTGAAGGTGATTCCCTGGGATTCTTTTGTGTAATGTCTCTCCTCACCAATAGTTGAGCTAAGTATATCTCAAGATCAAGGAGAACCTTGATTAATGATTTCTTCATCTCTTTGGATAAGATAAGGGCATCGTATATGCTTAGCTTAGATGAAAACTTTCTTAGATGAGAGAGGTTATTATAGTCCACCTTAGGCTGATCCTTCACAAGCATATCTGAGGGTGGAGCATCCTATGGAGGGTCTTCTCGATCCTCTATACCAATGACTTATTTCTCTCTATCTTGAGGTGCTGCCCTAAGAGGTAGAATCTTGCCACTACGGAGGTTGACTTTGGTGATCTCTTGTGATAGGGTAATGGAAGATTCTACCTGCACGTCAGGCTCACCTACAGCTTCTCCTATACGACCCTCAAAATTGGATGATTCCAAGTCTATCTCAAACCCATAGTATCTAGAATAGGAAAATCTAACTCTGAATCAAAAAGAGGAAGATTGAAATTATTATGGTTGTTATTCAAACTTGAAGAGTTATTAGGAATAGATTTAGACAACCCATCAGAAGTGACACAGATGTAATTCAAGCTAGCATTATTCTTTAATTTCTTGGATTTGATAGGAGGTATAAAGTAGAAATCAAGTAAAGTATGAGGGGTGAGATTTGATGCCCTCATCTGCCAATACAAGAGTTCTACTCCTAGAAGAGGAAGAGCTAGTTAAAGTAGAAGAGATGCTCACTAGTAGCTGCAATGGTGGACTGGAGGCTAGACTTACTCGGTGGTTGTGCTATTGGGTTATCCCGGGCTAGCACATGCTGCTGCTGCTGCTACAGTGTTCCCGTGATCCTTGAGTTGGCACTGGAAACTTGCAAACCTTCCTTGATGTTGGAGGTTTGAGCCGACTCAAGCACCTACAAGGAAAGTTTCTTGATTTTATGAATAATCTTTTTAGAGGTTTTGGATAAGGAGATATCCTGACCTTCTTTGGTTTTGGAAGGATTGCAAGTATCCCCAAGGATTACCCTAGTGGAACTGGATGGTTATTTCACAAGATATTCCTTTGGGATGACTATAGCACCGGGCTTGAAGCTATGTTCAAGCCAATCCTTAAATATGAAGCAATCTTCCAAAACATGACCTAGCATATAGTGATAGGGGCAAAAGTTAGGATCATGGATTTTTCCCACTTCTTTCAGTCTCCTAGGTTCAGGTAGCTAAAAATTAGGCTTCTTCAAGAGGTTCTTAAAGATCTTCCTAATTACCTCCCTCTTAAATGAATAAGGCTTGCTAAGTTTATCCAAAAGAGTAGGTGGACCATAACTACCTGGCTTCGAGTATGTGTACCACTGCTAGTGATGATGTCGCTGACGAGGAGGTGGTGTAGGCCATGGAGGCTACTATGGTGGCTGCTAGGGCTGCCTTGGTGGTGGTAGAGGATGTGGAAGTGAAGGTTGCTGAGGTTGTAGTCTCTCAGATTGATCTCTAGTTGGTTGCTTCCCCTTCTCTACCATTATCACTATTCCTAATTTCATCTCATATACCTTCTGTGACTTTGACTTGGGCAATGGTCTTGAAAAGACAACTGTTTGGCCTCTCCTTGTAGACTAGTCGCCTTATTGATTAACTTCTTAAAAGTTTTGATGGTGAAGCCCTTATGCATGAAGGTGACCGGGCCATGGATATTTTTTAGAATAATCTTAATGGCATGGTATTCAGATAGCTGCAGCTCGCACTTCATACTTAAGTTATGTCATATGAGAATGTAGTCAATAAGGGACTCACCTCAGTGTTGTTGTGCTATAATGAGATCGCCCACAGTGACCCTTTGCTGAGCTCCAGTAAACCTCTTGATGAAGAGTTGCTCAAACTTAGCAAAAGTCTTCACTGAACTGTTGGGAAGTTCAGCATACCAATCAAATGTTAAACCCGTTAAGCTATTGATGAAGTGATGGAAGAGTAAAGTGTCACTACCACCAGCGTTGCAACAACTAGCTCTAAAATATGCAATATGATGCCTCGGGTTCCCACTGCCATCAAAACTCTTGAAAGAAGGTGGCATGAAACCCTTAGGATATTAGATTGCATCAAATTCCTCCCAGTAGGGTCTACTCTTTGGAACTGATGATCCTCCTCAGGCATGAGCCAACACTTCCTTCACCTGCTGCTCAACCATGGACTTGATATCTTTTTTTTGTATGGAGGTACCGTCTACTACCTTCCTATACATGCTGGGGCTACCTTGCTCTACTGGAGGTAAGGTCTTGGCTGGGTCCAAGACATGCACCAACTCTAGCTGACTAGTCTCAGTAATGGTAGGATGAACTACCGAGGCTTGATTCTATAATGCTAAGACAGCTACTAACAGATCTTCGAGCCTCTTCTCCAATGTCTCTATCTTTTCATCCTTCTTCTTTATCTATGCTAGGAGGTGTTGGGTTGAGTAAGCTGTGTCTTCCTGCTCAGCCTCAGCACCTTCCATAGTCTGCTGCTTTCTAAGGAGAGAACCTCGAGTATCTACCATGCAAACCCCTGCTGAGTCTCCCAATAAATCATCTTCATTGGGGTCAAAGCTGATCTTCTCCTCATCAGACCAGTTATATCTTAAAATTTCTTTCTTCTTCATGAGATAATGTGCTACTATGTCCTCTAGAGAACAATCCATTTGAACTGGCACAAATGACTTTGGCTGACCAGTAGTGGGATCACTAGCATGTATTGTGAGGCACCAAACCTCTCTCGCTACTAGAGAGTCAACCCAATGAAGGCTATACTCACTAGAAGAGATGTACTCCTGACTATCACCTTCTCCCTCTGCAAGGACTATCTCCACCATATGTTATTCCAGTGGTGGTGGTAATGGGACGACTACGATACTATAGGGTCGCCATTCTTTCCTCATCGTGACTAGGGCAAAAGGTCAAGCAGGAGAGCTCAGCCTCGCCACAGTAGATTGTATGGATGGACTGGGATCCCTTGGCCATAGTCAGATCACCAATGGGGTCCTCTTCTGTCCAAATGCGGCCTTCATGGCCTTTGGTGGAACTGGAGATGCTAGAACATGAATAGGCGACAGTGGATGAGGGGTAGAGTGGTGTGGTGGAGACAACATTGACTCTCTCGGAACAAGAGTTGCTCTTTTGTGATGGGTAGTCCCCGTGAGTAGCTATCTATGATCGCGATGCTAATCGTGAAAATAAATGAGCGGCTAAGCCTCTGAACCTCCGCTCTCCGCGGTGATATGATATGAACCTCACTGGACCTCTCCTACCGAATATTTTTTCCCACATTATCGGGGATAACAGACCTCAAATCAAATTGAGCCCCGGACTCAAATCATCCATAGGCTCTACCAACCTGGCATAAAATTGAACGGAGGCCAGCATATGACCTCCTACTTTGGCTGACTGGTAGGTGAAACTAAATCGCTGGTGGAGGTGAAGTAGAGATCCTCCTAGCAACGGGGAAACCAAAGTGGGCAACTCCTCAACACTAGACCATGGAGCTGCCTCCATCTCCCTAGCGATGCAAGTATGGTACCGCTTTATCATGCAGTTCTTGTTCTTTCTTTGGGTCTTGGTAGGGCGAGTAGAGTAAGAGCTAGACCCAACCTCAAAAGTAGGGGAGGCAATCCCTAGGATCAGGGGAGCCTTTCCCTTTGAGGGTGCTTCTAAGTAGGTGTTAGCCCTCACTAGGATAACACGAGAAACAACTGTGCATACCATGTCAGACACTAAAGACGAGCATCGCAGACCGCTAGTGTATGAACCACCACTGCCTTTCTCTTCAATGAGGGAATATCAGAATCTGACAACATGTCAATCTGAATGACCAGCTTCTTCTAGGTGACTATGCTCCTGCTAATAGTGGTGAGGGGAGTGTTATCACAGGTAATCCTCTCCCCCCTTAAAACTTCATCCAAAGTGGATCATATGGGTGTAGTTAGAGCAGGGAAGGCTGGCCTGATCCACGGCCAAGTCCAACCCATGGGGAAACATGAAAAAATACTTGCTTCCATTTCTATCAGAAAATTGAACTGAGACTGAAACTGAAAGTGTCACTGAACGAGAATCTACAATGTTGAAAATAAACTGGAATCAAATTTCTGTTGATTTTGAATTTGAATTTAGAATTTGAACTCATGCTTAACATCTTGAAAGTAATAAGTCATGCTCTATTGATAGAAAACTTTTTATATAGTCACCTTCAATCTATGGGTGGAAAGCAAAATTATAAAAAATTCATCTTTTAGGATGCCACGCAGATCTGTAGATGTACTTATTAAGGTGATTGGGTATGACATTAAGAAGAGGTGTACTAAAAGATAGAAATCACTATCCTACAATAGACCTAATCACCAAAATAAGGACTCCTAAGGACATTGGGTCTTCGAGGTGTACCAGAGATTCTCCCCCTACTTTAAATAAAAAAGTAAAGCATGGTTTATTTTAAACTGGGTTCATTAAGTTCCCTATAAGGGCAAGCCCCCATAGTTAATTACATCCTAAGTAATAGGGATTCCTTAAGAAAACTCTTGATTAAAGTAAATGATCATTGTCTCTAAAGATTTTAATAGAAAAGGACTATCAATCGATTGGTTTATTTTAATGATCAAATGGGATTGATCAAAGAGAGATTTATTATTGAAGCCAATTAGAGATAAGTAGGAGATGCTCATAATGCAAGGAAACCTAGTGAGCACTTCAAACTATCCTATGATTTGAATTTACATTTTTGAAATTGATTTAATTTATTTGAGTTGAATTTTTCATTAAAATGCTAGGGCTTATAATTCCATAATACAAGGTTATGGAAATGCCAAGAGGTAAGGATTTATGCTTATGGAAAATAGAGGAAAAAGCAACCTTAGAACCTAAGTCTAGGGAGCTTTGGCAAAGGTCGAAAGGACAACCTAAATCTAAAATAAAAATAAGTATTTAGTTTGCCTCCATAAGAGAGGACAAACCACGTGACTACTTGGACTTAAAATTGCCTGGGAGTGGCTGCCAACTAACTCCTCCTAAGATTTTAAATTCACGTAAGCAAGTCATATGCTTTATGCAAGATAGCTAGGCTATTATTTATTTTAGAAAGAGGCTAAGTCCTTAAACTCACTCCCTAAAGAGATTAGATCATGTAAAAGGCATGCTTCAAATCTAATGTAATTCATATTTCATTTTATTTTTATTTTTAGACAACCATTTTGACTCAGGCTAATAGGATTCATATGCCTAATGCATGCGAGATAAAGTTATTGGCCAAAATCAGCAAGAAGGGAGGAGGTGTGTTTCCACCATGGCTCTCATAGGTCAAGCCAAGTTTCTCTTGCAAAGGTGGAAGCCCTCCAATCAAGAGAGAAATAAGATGCATTTGTGCATGATGTTATAGAAGAAATACTCATCCAGCTAAGAGGTTGCTAATTCTTTTATCTTGAATTTTAACCTAAGCTTTAGGTAAGGTTATGAGTTCTTCATATTTAGTTTTGAGTTGTTACATTGGATAAAAGAATTATTTTTCCCTGAGGGACTAATCATCATCCAGGCCATACATAAAGCAAGGAAGAAACTAGGAAAAGGATGCCACTTAATGCGCAAGCTAAACAAATCATCAATCAATTTATAAAGCTAAGCGCAAAAGAATGCGAGGCCAAATGTGGTCGGGCACCACCGTACAAACACGAAAACAAATTGGGTAGCTAAGCTATACTTATACAACTGATTACAAATGAATTAAATAAAATTAAGCAAGAATTCATTGTTATGGGGGTCTTCAATCTTCATTTCTTCATTTATTCTTTTCTTCTTCTTCTTTCTTTTCTTCTTCTTTGGTTCTTTCTTTGATGGTTGGAAGGTGGATGCTCCAAGGCTTCACATGGTGCATAAGATGAGATCTTATGACTAATGCTCATCCTAATCCCCATAATAATCATTCCAAAATCCTAATTGCAAAATTTACACGAAAATGAAAAGTAAATCTAACTAACACCTACAAAATAAAGGTCAGCTAAACAATCACCAAATCCCAAGCATGTATATTTGACTTATCACCCTACACATGGGTGACTAAGTCCACTTCCCAAATTGGATTATGCTTAGGGGTATAAGCACCTGCGAGCAAAAGCATTTTATATTTTTATTTATGATAGCGCCCCTAAAGCACAATCCCCTGCAGAAAATAAATGTTAGACTAAGATCACCCTACCATTCATTCTACAAGCATACACCATAACATCTAGTATAAAATATATATCACAAAATAAAATCAAGCATCAAATCATGCACCGCCCTAACCTAAATCTAGAAGTGGTGACTTAGCCTAATGTGTGTGGTTTGGAAGTTTGTGTGGTATGCTTAGCTATGGATTTAAGTTAGGATTTTCTAAGTATGAAGCATGTTCAACTTAGAGGAGGGTCTCATTTAAGTTGTTTAATTATTTGGGTTAATTGTTATTTCATGTTTTGATTAGGTTCAAGTGAATCCTACAATTAATTACTAAGTTATGAAGAGAGGGAAAGAGAAGAGGACTTCTCTTTCCATCCCTAACCTAGGTAATTTCTAAAGTGGATTCATATTTTTAGTTTTTTAATGAATATTTTATGATGTGTTTTGATTAATCCTAAGTTTAAATAAATTCTAAACAAACCTATCCAAAAGAAAAGAACTTTAAGATTAAGTAAAATGAACTAAATTCACAAAACACACATCACTTCACTTCTTTCCCAACATGTATAACGTGCAATATGAACATCTCCTAAGCATATCTATACACACCAAATGGGAATATTTAACACACTTATGATGCATTCCAGCAAGTTAATTAAGAAAATTTGAATGCTTATGATGCATGATTTTCATTAAGTAGAAAAGGGGCTTTCTTATCCAATTTTCACAGACACACATGAAAGTAAGAAATGCATAAGTGAGTATGGCGCCATTGTTAACCAGAGGTGTAAGGAATAAGACCTACTTGGGGCTACTTAAAGCCTGGCAACCTTAGGATTGTCCAGACTAATATACCACTTTCCTTAAATACAAACATCTGTATAAAAGAAATGAATGGAAATGAAAGAATGCAAAAGTTTGTTTTAATTGATTTGTTTTATCATGGAATGTATATGTGCAAGCATATGTACCCTTCTTAAGTAATAGCATAGGGATGAATAGGATATGGGATTAGGCAAGTGTTAGTTTCTCTTCAATTGAACCATACATCTTACCAAATCCTATTCAAAACTATACTAAAGGAGAAGTGAAGGAGAACCTACACTAAGCACATCTTTATGTTTTATTCACATGCAAGCTTAGAATTAGAATATAAGTACCACACTTTTTGTTTTGATAATTGATTCATATATTTTTGAAAATAATTTGAATTTAATAGTGAAAATAGCCACTCATATTTTTTTACTTTAGCCAACACATGCAAATTTGACATAGTAAACATTTTCATTTTACATTTGTATTTTGAAAAGTATGAATGCATGAAACCACATGACACACATATTTAGCATGTTGGGGAAAGAACTAAAGCAATGAAAGCATGTAAACACATTCACTTTAATTAAATCCTAAAGACAATCTTAAGAAATAAGAAAGCTTAAAGCAAATCAAAGCTTGTTTAAAGTGATTTTTATTTGAGTTTGAGTTTGATTTAATTTTAAAAATGTTAGTTGAGTTTGTTGTTCCTAACCCATTCCCACATGTGTTTGACATTTTTATTTAATTTTTAGATGATTAGATTCATTTTAAATTTTGATTAGGTTAGGGTATGAATTAAATAAGTTAATTAGCCCTTACCTACACCACCTTAGCATAGCTAACCAAGTAATTATGAGCCAATGAGATGACATAAAACCTCACAAGGAATTTAAATTTGCAATGCACCTAGGAAGAAAAGGGCCTAATGCAATTTGGCTCATGATTAATGGTTAATTAAGCTAAGGGGTTTAACTTAAGTAATTTAGAAACACCCCTCACACATATGAGTTGGATATTGATTTCCTTAATTGAACTTATGCTTTTGAACACCTAAGAATCTACCCAAAGTAGTTTAATTAAGTTCTAAAAGTTTTTAGAATTTTTAGAAATTAATTAAGAGGATAATTAATGAATTAACCCTTAATTAAGAGAGGATTAAGGAAATAAATGGGGGTTTAGGGAATGGCTTAGGGGAAATGCCCCAAAATTTTTCCTTAAGCCTCCTATTCATTGGATCTAACCTTAATCAACTCTAATGATGGATTAAAATAATAATCCCACTCTTAATTATCCTTAATGACATAAGGAGGGTAATTAGGAAACACATTTGCAATTCCCCTAATTAAACATTAAATAAATCCCAAGAAAATAAGGGAAGACAGAGGTCATCCCCTAAAACATACCCAAGAAGTTTGGGATTAATCAAAGAATTAATTAAGAAGTAATTATTAAAATAATATTTGCATTAAAACCTAAAATCAGATAAAAGTATAATCAAAATCCATTGAAATCATTTTAAAAATATTCTAGGTTGAATTATCTTTCAAAAAAAAATTCTCTCATGTTTTTTTGAATTTTATTGAGGGAGATATGAAATTTTGAAGGTTAGGAGATTAATTAAAATTAATTAAATCTCTAACTAATCCCTCACTCACTAGTGCAGCATGGCGGTGGTCAGATGTTTTACAAACGTCACGAGTGAGGGGAGTAGTTATGGCATAACGCGATTCATGCCATCGATCAAGGATCGAATGGCCAGGGATCACCCCGCGATTTCTAAAGGGATTAAAGATTTCTAAAACATGTTAATCTTGGCCGTCCATCCAAAATGTGCGGATGGATGGCCAGGATCTCCCTAGTTCTTCGTTGAGGCTCAATATAGACTGTCCATGATTTAAAGGAAGATCGAGCTCGATTGAGCTTGGATTGGAATGAGATTGTACTCACACCATCTAAGCATAATTACAAACCTATCTAACGGTGGATTTCACATTCCATGAACATTTCTTTCACAAAGGACCAACACCTCCTAAGCTAAGTGGTTGAAAATTCCATACCTCACTGAAGCTCGATGTAGCTTGCCTAGTGGAGACGAAGCCCTGTTGAAAGATTCAATCCTTGGGATTGAGTAGACCTCCCTATGTACCAACACCACTTGCTCCCCTTTGTGACTTTGATCCAATTCACTCCTCCTTGCTTTGGGAACTTCAATGAGAGCTTGAGTGCACTCGACTTGATCCCCAGGGAGTGTGCAAGAGGAATTGGAGTAATTTTGAGTGAGGAGGAAGTTGGGAATTTAGATGAGCTCCCCTATTTTCTAAGGAAGAAAATCGATAAGGCTAAGATCCAAATCCCTCTTAGAAAGCCTAGGAACGCTCTCTCATGTTTCCTAACTCTCTCTAGTGCTCAATCGAATGTAAGGATCATGAATTCAAATTGAATTAGAGGGAGTATATCTCCCCTTATGGCTATTAGACGATGACACTTGGGTTTCCATTTTGATCCAATTATCCATATGGAAAGGGTGGCTTAGGTTGTTAGATCTTTTTACATGGTCAGTTTGAGGTCTTGAGTGGATTGGTAACATCCCATGAGTTTCAAATTCAGTGGAAGGAGAAATTTGAATTAGCCAATTTGAGCTAGGGGGTCAGGTTTGTCCTTAGGTCCATTTGGGCTGACCCAAACCTATTGGGTTGGGTGCACCACTCTCCATTAGGTTGACTTGAGCTATTAGAAATGTATCAAGTTGATATGAAGAGGGCTTGACCAAATTACCCATGGATTAGACCAAAATTTGTTCTTTGGACTAGGGTTAAAATGGTCATTCGGATGATTTTTCAATTTGGATATGTTGGTTGTGGATAAATTAGGTTTGGCCAAGTTTCATGAGATTTGGAGTTCATTTGATATGGTTTGGCTCATGTTGACCCATTTAGATCAAAATGGGTCAACTTCACCGATCAAATAAAGTTCATATGACCATTTGAAATATTTTGGTGGCTTTGGTTTGATTCAATTTAGTTTAGTTTTGAATTTGGCTCATATGACTTCATTTAGGTCAAATGGGTCAAGTTAACCAATTTGACCCATTTGACCTATTTGAGCTAGGTCAAGCATAGGATTAGGTTTAGTTAATTATATTGAGTGGAGTGGTATCTTTATTTCCAATCAATTTTAGTTTAGTTTGAATTTGGCTCGACATGACCCCTTTAGGTCAAGTTGGATTCAAGGCCGATTGGGCTAGGTTAGGTCTAGTTGGCCAATTGAGGCTTTGGTTAAGTTCAACTAGTGATTTGGAATGAACTTGACCCATTGGCTTGAGTCAATTTGGCTAAGATCAAGTTTTGACCCATTTTGACTTTTTAGATCAAGTAGGGTCAACTTGGGTCAAGTAGCCAATTGGGCTAGGTTAGGCTCAGATGTTGACTTGGTCAACTTCAAACATAGGCCATGAATGAACTTAGATCAGTGGTTTCAATCAATTTGGTCTATGGTAAAATGTGGCTAGTTTAGATTTCATTTTGAGCTAAGTGTTGACTTGGTCAACCCTTAGGTTTGACTTGGTTTGACCCAATTTGGTTGATTGATCATCCCATAATGATTGTTGATCATGATAAGAGAAAAAGATAAGCTTAGTTCAATCCAATTTGGTTAGGATTAAAATTTGGCTCATAAGGGTACTTTAGGTCACTTTGGGTCAAGCGAGCCTAAGTGGGTCAAATGGCTTGGTCAAAGCTTGATTTGAGTTTGATTGAACTTGTATTTGGACTTATGATTGAAATATAAATCCATTTGCAAGTGGTTTGGAGTCAAATGGGTTTTGATTCATTTAACAATTTCATATTCAAAGGAAGAATATGATAGGATTTTGGGTTTGATTTTTGGATTGATTTTTGATTTGGTGATTGAAGTTTGTATTTAGATTTGCATTCATGATTGTAGGGTTGATTGAATCATGAAGAAAAATCAAGAGTTTTGCTTAATTTGAAGTTGTTTGGTTAAGTTCAAGATTTTGACTTGAAAGGCTTAGGTTGGATTTTGAGTTGATTTGAGTTTGATTTTTGGAGTTGGTTTTGATTGTTTGAATTTATATTTAATTTATATATGTGAATATAAATGAGAATATAAATGGATCTTGAGAAAATTTGAAGGATTTGAAGTGATTTGATAATGATTTAGGCTAAGTCTTTGTTTAAAAGGAATTTAAAAGGACTTAGGAAATTCTGGAGTTTGGAGCTTGAATTTTAGAATTTGGTTTGATTGAGTTATATTTATATTTCATTTATATATGTGAATATAAATGAGAATGTAATTGATTTGTGAGGAAATCTCAAGGATTTGATTTGATTTGAAGATGATTTAGATTAAGACCTTTAGAGAGGATTAAGGACTTAGGAAAATTTGGGATTTTGAATTTAAATTTTTGAATTAGGTTTGATTGATTTGAATTTATATTTCATTTATATATGCGAATATAAATGATAATATAAATGGATTATGAGAAAATCTCAAGGATTTGATTTGGTTTTTTATCATGATTTAGGCTAAGTACTTAAGAAGGAAATTAAGGATGCAAGAGATTTTTTTTAAAGCTTGGAATTTCAATCATGGATTTCAATCATGAATTTCAATCATGGATTTTAATCATATGGAGTTGATTTTAAGTTTGGAGAAAATCAAATAAGACCGATTTGGAGTTTGACTTGAAAGAAGGAAGGTGAGGAATGGTTCAAGCAAAGGGTAGGCAAATTTTTCCTAACACCCCTAAGGCATGACTTATTCCTATGGCTAACTCTTTTAAGTCTCTAGGGCTAGGTTGAGTGTCCACCTAATCACTAGATGTGTCTTAAGACAAAGGAACTCTTAAAGTCTAAGAGGAATCCTATGTCTAAGATAGAGGGATTGAGAGCACATCCTAAAAATGAGGTCAACAAAGGGCGCCCAATAGGTATGGTGTGACTAATAAGGAACACCACACATATTGGTGTTGATTGACATGATCAACAATACTAAAAGATCACAAGCACTAACAGAAACAATCTACCCCAAACCCAAGGTGTAGAAGGAATCCAGAGCTCAGTGCAATGTGGCTCTACTTATGTCCAAGACATAAGAGAGAGGGAGAAATCCACTAAGGGATAGAGTAGGTGAACCTTCTACTAGGGAAGCAGGTTCAAATCATTCACAAGGGGATGAGAGATTTGATTTGAGTTCCATTGGGGAAGAGGGTTGAACTTGTTTTAATTTGTTGTTTATTTAATGTGTTTTTGTTTTGACTCCACGGGGGATAGAAAAATGAACTCTCTAATAGGGAGCAAGTCCAAGTCATCCACAAGGGAGGTGTTATGAAATCCATTGAGGGATTAGAATTCTAGATCTGTTAAAGTACTGGAAGGATTTGCATCTCACTGAGGAGAAGCAAAAGGATTTGATTTAGATTAATTGTTTGTTTCTTTGTTTCGCTCGATTTGTTTGTTTCAAATTTTTAGGTTTTGGATTTTGAGATGAACCCAATTGGTTTGCGATGGATAGAACTGAGTAGGAGCCACAGAGGCCTTGACCTAACTCAGATTTACCCATCCAAAGGGGCAGTCTACTAAACACATAGTAGGACTAGCCAACCAAAGGGATGTCTTTCAGTATATAGCAATTATACTAGGAAGAAAGCGTAGTACACTTATATCCTTCAAAGTAAGGACCAGTTACTGGGGTAATCTATTGGCAAGGCAATAGATTTAACCCAACCTAAGTTTGACTATTGAGTGAATGTCACTGGGGGACTTAAATCAACTCAAAGATAGTCAAAGGTAGATTCCAGTTTTAGATTTAATTTAATTATGATGGATCCTATTGGTTTGTGATGAACTACACTGAGTACGGACCATGGAGGCCTAGACCTAACTCAGATTTACCAATCCAAAAGGAGTAGTTTACGAACCACAAGGTAGGACCATCCAACCAACGAGGTGCCTTTTGATTTGCAATGGTCAAGTCTTATAAAGAAAGTGCAGGGACTCACATCTTCTAAAAATAAGGAACCACTGGGTGATTGGTTGCTTTGGGTAACAAATTGAACCCAATCTAGGGCTGACTATTGAGTGAATGCCGCTGGGGGATTCAAATCAGCTCAAGGATAGTCAAAGATTAATTTCATTTTTTAGATTTTTTGTTTTAATTATGATGGATCCTATTGATTTGTGATGAACTACACTGAGTAGGGACTGTGGAGGCCTAGACCTAACTCAAATTTACCAATCCAAAGAGAGTAGTCTACAAACCATAAGGTAAGACTATCCAACCAAAGGGGTGCCTTTCAGTTTGCAATGATCAATTTAAGAGAAGAATGCCTGGGGACTCACATCTTCTATTGAGTGAATGCCGACCTAGGGCTGACTATTGAGTGAATGCCGCTGAAGGACTTAAATCAACACAAAAATAGTCAAAAATTATTTCCATTATTTATTTTTTGTTTGTCTTTGATGGATTTCGTTGGTTTGCATTGGTCAAACTGAGAAGGAGCTTATGTTAGCCTTGACGTATCTCAAATTTATTAAACCAAAGTGAGTAGCTTCCCGGCCGATGGGAGGACTATCCACCAAAGGAGTTTCATTCGATTTATAATGATCAATTTAAGGGAAGAAAGCTTAGGGACTCACATCTCCCACTACAAAAGTACACTGCTTTTGGGCAACAAATCAACCCACCTGTCGCTTCGTTGGTTTATGCATCATGCTAGAAATAATGCATCATAGTCTTATATCTTTCAAAGTGGAATGAATACTGGGGTAACCTCCTTGTGGAAAAATAGATTGAACCTGACCTAAGGGAGACTACGGAGTGAGTACCGACCCAGGGATTTATCTCAACTCAGGTAGTCAGGCAATTCCTATAGGGATTTATGCTGACACTGCCCTAAAGATAGGATGCCTGCTTGGGAAAAGGGGCCTCTTTGGGGGATTGAATTCCTAATCCACAGGCAAATTAATTTTGTTAATTTTGTTTAGTATGTTTTATCATGGGCCTTGTTAGTTTATGAGAGATCAAACTAAGAAGGAGCTTCTATCAGCATAGGCCTATCTCAGATTTACTGAACCAAGGGAGAATCTACATATCTAGTGAACAAATTCTCCAACCACAGGGGTGGCCACTAGGAAAGGTGGACTGTCCAATCCAAAAGTAACCTAGGTAGTGTCTAAATGGGATTGCAAAGGACGTGATCTAAATAGAGTGCCCACAGGGATGGGTCTACTAAAGGGCTTAATCCAACAACCTGGAAAAGATGACATGGCTAGTCATATATCCAATAGGTATTCTGTGGCTAACTCAAGGAGAAAGCACGGGGACTCACATTTACCAAGAGTGGTGTATCCACTAGGTGAGTCACTATCAACATAGCAAACATCAACCACCCTAAGGTGTCCATCGATTTGCAACAATCAGCCTAGGAAGTAAGCTTGGGGACTCACATCCACCCATAGCTAAGTCGAGGATATGCTTCTCCAACTCATCATACCTAGGGTGACTACTGAGTGAATGCCACTGGGGACTTATATCGACTCAAATGCAGTCAAGAGGAAAGGAGCCTCTAGGGGACTTACCCTAAACCTCAAATATACTCAACCTATTTAGTGCATGATGGCTAGTTCAAGAAGAAAGCTCGAAGACTCACATCTTCTTAAGCAGAGTCAACATGAGGTAGCTTACTGGCTGGGAAGTGAAGCCTACCATACTAATAAGGCACTCATTGGTTTGCAATGATCAAGTTAGGAAGAAAGCTTGGGGACTCACATCTTCCAACAAATGATCACTAGGGTGACACATTAGCAAGGTAGCATGTAAACCCAACTTAGAGCAGCTAATGAGTGAGTGCCATAAGGGGATTGCTCCCACATCAAAGTGGCTTGGGATAAAAGATTTATGTTTATTTTGTCTTGGGTTCTCTCACTCTTATCCTAAACACACTAGGGAGTTTGATGGGATGGTTCCATGGATGGCAACCGGGGATTCCCACTAAGAAAGGATGCCGCTTGGATTCTTTTACACCTAACTTAGTTATGCTAATCAAAATAGGATGCCTTTCGGGTTCTCTCACACCTATTTTAATAGCGTTAGGAGGTTATGTTCGTGTTGTGAAAGAGGGATAGGATGCCGCTAGGGGACTCTTACAACTACCCTAAAACACATCATGGTGGATTCGCAAGACAAGCAAACAATGCTTCAAAAGAAGAGAAGATTTGATGAATTGGAATCAGATTTTTTTGTTCTTTTTATTAACAATTATTTTCAAATATGATTTATTTCATGGGTAATATTTCTTTAGATAGAGCCCATTAATTGGAAGCATCGGGTGTTCCCCTTTACAATCAATAAGTTGATAAGATCCTCCTTGGTAGGCCTTCTTTTTGACATAGGAACCTTCCCAAGTGGGTTCAAACTTGCCTCCCATCTTTTGATGGGCAAATTGGTCTTCTTAGGACTAACACAAGTTCTCCTACTTGGAAAGACTTAGGTTGGACCAGCTTGTTTGGAGCTTGAATCATTTTGGCTCTGTACAACTTGAGGTTCTCGTAGGCGACTTTTCTCCAAACCTTCTAGCTCTTCTAACCATAAGTTTGTATTCTGCTCTGAAGTGATCTTCTTACCTAATGATATCCTTAATGATGGGAGTTGAACTTCTAAAGGTAGAACAACTTCAGACCCATACATATAATAGAAAAAAGGGTAGACTGAGTTGGAGTCTGGTATGTGGTGCGGTAAGCCCACAAGGCTTCAACCAACTACTCATGCCACTATCGTTTGTTGTCATCAAGAGTTTTCTTCAATATATGGATGATATTTTTGTTGAATGCTTCTAATAAGCCATTTGTTTTAGGGTAGTAGATGGTGGAGTATCTCCAATCTATGCCGTGTCTTCTGGTGAAGTTGTTGACCTTTGTTCTTTTAAATGCAATACCATTATCGAATAGAATTCGAGGCACCCCAAACCTATATACGATATGGTTCCTGAAAAATTGAAGCACATGTTGAGCTATGATCTCTCTGAGTGGGATGGCTTTTGCCTACTTGGAAAAGTAGTTTGTGGCAGCTAGAATGAACTGATGACCCTTTGAAGAAGAAGGATCGATCAGACCCACAATGTCGGTACCCCAATAGTCAAATGGCCATGAGGCCAAGGTAGGGTGTAGAATATTTGGTGGTTGGTGGAGGACCACACCGTGTACTTGACACTGATGACATCTCCTAGATACATCCATGCAGTCTATAATCATCGAAGGCTAATAGTATCCTAGTCTCTTGATCTTCATCTTCATCTTCAGATTGGATTGATGAGCTCTGCATACACTTGCACGTACCTCGGTTATAATGCCACTAGCTTTATGTTTTCCTAAAAAGCATAACCACATTTGGTCAAACGATTGGCGGTACAGGTGCCATCAACAAGAGCGTAGGAGAGAGCTCTCTATTTCACCTGATGGGCTTGTGACTTTTCTTGAGGTAGTTTTCTAGTGTTCAAATAATCTATGAACGGTTGCCTCCAATCAAGCTCCTCATCCTTTTTGGCAATGTTAACTTCTCCTTCAAGAGAAAGTCTCTCGATGAGTTCAGCATCAATAAGGGATAGGGCTTGTCTATTTTAGACACTTATTGGAATGGACTCATCTTTCGGACATGCCAATTCTTTGCCAAGTTTGGCCAAAGCATCTACTACTGCATTCTCTGCTCGAGGAACCTTATAGATGGTGACTTCAGGAATCTAGGCCAAAAGCTTCATGGTATACTTGTAGTAATGACGAAGCTTGGGTTTGAGAATCTTGTAAGACCTCGCAATCTGGTTGATGACCAATTAAGAATCCCCATAGATGTTGATGCTCTTGACATTGATAGTGATGACTTACTCTAGACCGACAATCAAAGCCTAATACTTCATTATTGGTGCAGGGGTTGGAAAGATAGTGTGAATCTCATCACATCACGGTCCAGAGTTAGAAGAACTATTCCTACTCTTGCCTTACCTGGGAGAATAGATCGTGCTGCTTTCCTTTTATGAAAAGAAGCTGCACCATCAAAATATATCTCTCATTAGTGGTTGCTAGCCTCCCCTAAGCTCATGAATTATTCATCAGGGAGATCATCACTAAGAGAAGAATGAGGAAGAAGTGGGTGTGCTGCTAAAAAATCCACTAGTGCCTGTCATTTTACTACACAAAGGGGTATGAAAGTAATATCAAATTGTAAATGCATCATGGACTAGTGTGCCAAACATCCGTATAGCGTTGGCCATGTCATGAGATACTACAGTGGATTAGTCTTAGATATCAAGTTCACCTTATGAGAAAAGCATATAATGTTGTATCTTTTGGGAGGCAAAGATCAAAGTTAGGCAATGCTTCTCAATAGGTAGATAGTTTGCTTCAGAATCGACGATGGTCGAGGTAGTAGAGCGCTCCTTCCCTTCACATCATTGGGCCAACAAAGTGCCGAGAGAGTCATCCAATGCGGCAGTGTAAAGAATGAGTGGACTGCCCGAGATAGGGGCTACAAAAACTAGTGGCTTCACCAAATACTGCTTGATGTCTTCAAATGCATGCTAACACTTATCATCCCACTTGAACTTGGCATCCTTTTTGACAAGTCCTAAGAATGGATTGCATCTCTATGATAGGTTGGAGATATAGTGTCTTAGATACGTCAGCCATCTTTGAAAGGATCTGAGTTGAGTTAAACTCTTAGGAGGTGGCATTTCTAAGATAGCTTTGATCTTTTCAGGATCAATCTCTATTCCCCGATGTCAACAACAAACCAAGAAATTTCCAAGCTACTCAATGCACACTTTGGGGATTCATTTAGGTTATATTATCTTAACTCAAAAACTACTCTCAAGTCAAAGAGGTGGTCTTCCTTTTTTGCTCTTGACTACAGTATTCATTGAAGATTCACGGCCCATTGATATGTAGCACCAACATTTTTTAGGTCAAAAGGCATGACCCTATAATAGAAGATTTTGATCAGGGTTCGAAAAGTAGTGTTTCTTTCATCTTCAAGAGACATCTTGATTTGGTTATAGCCAGATGACCCATCCATGAAATAAAAGACTACATGAGATGAGGCGATGTCCACCATTAACTTTGGTATAGGAAGAGGAAACTCATCCTTAGGACATGCGTTGTTTAAGTCCCTAAAATTGACACATATGTAAATTTGTCCATTCTTCTTCTTAATTGAGGATGACATGCTAATAGGTAGGATATTTTTCTTCGATAAAAACATCAATCTTGACTTCATAAATGACCTATTGTTCAATTTCTAATCGCATGCATCTAGGAGCTTGCTTAATAGGGGTAGCATTAGGATCTATTACTAGCTTGTGGACTGCTGTGTTAGGAGATAATCCAGGCATTTCTTCATAACTCCATGCAAAGAAGTCTTTAAACTCAGTCAATAGCCTAACTAAGTCATTGGTTTCTTCTTCATTCAATAATGAACTAATGTACGTCGGGCGTGGATTTTCTTCTATCTTGAGGTTGATTTCTTTGAGCTTATCTATTGTTGAATGGATTTCTTCTTCAAATTATGGAGGTGCATCCTTGATTTGAAGATCATCTGAATCATCTAAGGTTTCTAAACACACATTCTCATAAGAGTTGGTATTGTGTGAATTGAACCTATCAGACTCCAAATGATTGGTAACAACTCAGTAATCGCCATCATATCAACCCATTATCAATCCTAGTCCTACTTTGATTGTGCTTCCACAGTATTGTTCCATAATTTTCAAAGTACTCGACTGTGCGGACCATGTGAGGAACCAAACATTTCTCTATAAGATTATGAACACAAGGCGAGTAAAAATCAAGTTGAAATTCCATTAATTCTTTAAAAGTATCCACCTCAAGTTTTACATCCACTTTAGGACTTGAGGATGACGATCCCAAAAAGAATCTCTTTTACTTCATACCACTGGAAGACTTAGGGACTTCCTTAACTACCAAACCTTCAACTTTCTAAGATGTAAGTGAGGTTAGAGCTAAGGTTCCCAACATGCCTAATTTTACATAAATAAACCAATTCAATACTTTGCTTTGTTTGAGGCCTGGTCTTCTATCCGAAAGTCACCTCTAGTGGAACCCACTGAGAGGGGTTGGCTAGTATACTAATCACATTAAACTCATCCTTTGAGCTAGATTCCAAGTCTATTTGAATAGTGTACTGAACAGAACATGACCTCTGTTGGCCAACTAGGAGGTCTTCCACCTCTGAACGCCTCTATTTACCTCCTCTACCGGTGGAGGTTGAGCCTACCCACATGTCCATATGATGGAATGGGGTGGAATGATATGCTATATTTCTTCTCATTTCCTCTTTCTTGTGGACTTGGATTTTCATTTTTCTTTTCTTTTTCTTTTAACTTTTCTTTTCTTGATTTTCTTTTTCTTTTGATTTTGAATTTGAATTTTGTCCAAGTTCACATGAAAGGGTGTGTTATGAAAGATAGTAGGTCGCATCTTCATAAATCTCAACCTCTTTAACTGAAAATGGCTTTTCATCACCATTGACTCGATATTCAATTCCATACTTTTTGAACTTGATGCACAGATGGAGGGAGGATGGATTGATATTATTTTGATGTATCCAAGACCTACCGAGCAAAGTAGTGAATGAAGTATTCGAATCAACAATGTAGAACTTAGCTTCAGTCTTCCAGTCACTTATCTCTAAAGGTAACACTATAAAATCTAAAGTCCGCTCACCTTGTTCATTGAATCCTATCAACATCATCCGATCTACTCAGAGTGTAGAGATGTTGATCCTCAAATAGGCAAGGGCCTTTTGGACTCATAATGTTCATCGATGCACCTGGATCCATGAGAACTCGCCGCCTTAATCGCCATGTCCATATGTATGAGGGGATGCTTGTGCTCCAAGTCCCTAGAAGAAGGTCTTCATTGAAGGTGATCCAAGCTTCTTTTGTATAATTTCCTCACCTATAGCTCACCGAGCTAAGCATATTTCATGATCAAGGAGAGCCTTGATTAGTGATTCCATCATCTCTTTGGATAAGACAAGGGCATTGTATATGCTTAGCTTAGATGATAACTTTCTGATGTGAGAAAGAAAGTTGTAGTTCACCTTGGGCTGATCCTCCACAAGCATATCCAAGGGTGGAGCATCCTATGGAGGGGCTTCTAAATCCTCTATACCAATGAGTTTTCTCCTTCAATCTTGAGGTGCTACCCTAGGAGGTAGAACCTTGCCACTACAAAGGTTGACTTTGGTGATCTCTTATGGCAGGGTAATGGAAGGTTCTACACACATCATCACTCAACTCTTCTCCTTTGGGACCCTCAAAATCGGATGATTCCAAGCCTATCTTAAGAGGCGAACCCGTAGTATTCAGAGTAGGAAAGTCCAACTCTAAATTAAAAAGAGAAAGATCAAAATTATTATAGTTATTTAGACTTGAAGAGTTATCGTTAAGAATAGAAGAAGATAGACCATCAAAAATGACACAAATGTAATTCAAGCTAGCTTTATTTTTTAATTTCTTAGAATTTTTTGGAGGTACAAAGTAGAAATCAAGTAAAGTGAGTGGGGTAAGGGATTTTGTGCCCTTATTTGTCGATTCAAGAGTTCTACTAGTATATGAAGAAGAAGAACTAGCTGAAGTGGAAGAAGCCATCAGTGTGGAAGCCACAATTATAGGCTGGAGGCTAGACTCGATCGGTGATTTTGCTAATGGGCTATCCCGGGCCAACACATGCTGCAAGCTCCCCTTTCCTAGAGTAAGCAACTTGCAAACCTTCCTTGATATTGGAGGTTTGAGCTTACTCAGGCACCTAAAAGGAAAGCTTCTTGATCTTCTGGACTATCTTCTTAAAGGTTCTTGATAGAGAAAAATCTCAACCTTCTTTAGTTTTGGTAGGATCACATGTATCCCTAAGGATTACCCTAATGGAATTGGATGGTTATTCCATAAGGTATTCCTTTGGGATAACTATAGCACCAATCTTGAAGCTGTGTTTAAGTCAGTCCTTAAAATGTAAGCAATCCTCCAAAACATGGCCCATATGGTGGTAGGGGAAAAGTTTGGATCACTTTTGCCTACTCCTCTCCTAGGCTTAGTGAAAATTAGGCTTTTTAAGAGATTCTTAAAGATTTTCATTACCTCTTAAATGAATAAGGATTATTTAGCTTATCTAAAAGAGTAGGTGGACCATGGCTATATGGAGATATGCTACAGTGGTGGTGTGGGATGGGTGGCCATGGAGGTCTGTGGAGGCCAGGGCTACCTCGTGGGTGGTGAGGTCATGGTCTCTCAGACTGATCTCTAGCTGGTTGCTTCCCCTTATCTACCACTATCACTGCTTCTGGTTTCTTCTCATAGACCTTTTGTTACTTTGCTTTAGGAAACTGGTCTTGAAAAGATAACTATTTGGCCTCTCCTTGTAGACTAGCCGCCTTATTGATTAACTTCTCAAATGTCTTGATAGTGAAGCCCTTAAGCATGAAGGTGACCGGGCCATGAATATTCTTTAAAAGAATCTCAATAGCATGTTGTTCAGATAGCTGAGGCTTGCACTTCATACTCAGGTTACGCTATCGAGAATATAATCAACAAGAGACTCACCTGGGTGTTATTGTGCTACAACGAGATCACCTATAGTAACCCTTTGCTGAGCTCTAGCAAATCTCATAATAAAGAGTTGCTCTAACTTAGAAAATTTCATTACTAAACTATTGGGCAGTTCAACATACGAATCGAAAGCAATCCATGCAGGCTACTAACGAAGAGGCGAAATAGCAAAGCATCGCTACCACCGTCATTGCAACAACTACTGCTGAAGTATGCTATATGCTGCCTTGGGTTTCCACTGCCATCAAAGCTTCCGAATAAAGGAGGCATGAAACCTTTGAGATATTGGATTGAATCAAATTCCTCCAGGTATGGTCTACCCTTTAGAGCCGATGATCCTCCCTGAGCTTAAGCCAATGCTTCCTTCACTTGTTGCTCAACCATGGATCTGATATATTTTTCTTATATGGAGGTACTTTCCACTACCTTCCTATACATGCTAGTACCACCTTGCTCAATGGAAGGTAAGGTCTTGGCTAGGTCCAAGACATGCACTAACTAATGATGTGAATAGATGAATTGTTAGGCTTTTTGACACACCGCTAACAAGTCCTCTAACCATGCCATCCTATCTATCTCATCTTTATTTCAACCATATTAGAGGTGTTGGCATGATTGGGTGGTCTTCCGATCAACCTCATCACCTTCCATGGCTCTGCCTCGAGAAGAGATCCAGTATCTACCATGACTCCCCAACAAGTCATCTTCGTTGGGATTGAAGCTGACTCTCTCCTCATCTGATAAATTGTACCCTAGAATTTCCTTTTTTTCATGAAATAATGAGCCACTATCTCATCTAAATAATGATCAATCTATGCATGTACAAATATCTTAGGCTGAATGGTGTGATCACTATCGTGTAATGAGAGGCACCGGACCTCACCTACTGCTGGGGAGTTAATCCAATGTGGACTATACTCACTAGATGAGAGACAATCTACCACATGAAAGGTGACATTCCTAGATGTTCCACTATCCACCGGTACTATCATCCGCCACCTCAAATAACTCCACCATCTCCACATCTGTTGTGGAGTTTGAAGAAGGACCACGATGCTTTGGGGTTGCCACTCCTTCTACACCTCCACTAGAGAAGAAGATCGAGCAAGAGAGCTCAACCTTGCTACAATTGGCGGTGTGGATGGGGTAGGATCCCTCAACCATACCTGGATCACCAACGGGGTGCACTTCTCCCCGGATATGGCCTTCTTGGCCTTTGATGGAACTGGAGATGTTGTGACTGGACGGTGATAGGGTAAAGTGTGTGGAGACACCACTCTCTATGATCCTTCTATGATGGTCCCAAGTAAGATGCTATATGGATGCAGGTCAAGCCGGAAAATCGCGTGGGCTGGCAATCGAACCTCCACCTCCCTAATAATGTGATGGGGTCCTCTCCCTCTCCTGGATATGCTTCCCCACACTGGGGATGATGGATCTCAATCAAATTGAGCTCCAAACTCAATGTTCATAAGCTCCAACTGTAAGACTCACAGTCGGTGCACCACCGCTCCTAGTATATTGATGTACCACTGGTGGAGGTGATGAGCAAATTCTCCTAACATCTTCTTTGTCTGACCTTGAGAGAGGATGGAACTGGTTTTCTATAACTAGTGGTGAAGTGATAATAGGGAACTCCACAACAGCTAAACAGGCTGCTGCTTCCATCTGCTTGGCAATCCTAATATGATATCACTTGATCATGCAATTTTTGTTCCTTCGTTGTGTTCTTGTAGGACTGGAAGAGTGAGAGCTAGACCCGTACTCAAAGGTAGGCAATCCTTGAGATTAGAGGAGCCTTACCCTTAAAGGGTACTGATGAGAGGGTGCTAGCCCTCTCTGGGGCAACATGAGAAACCATGGGGTGCACTAAAATTGGGGCTAGCACTGCTGGTACTATCACAATCAAGTGAGACTGCCACCGCTCTCTTCAAGTGAGAAGTCACCATCTACAAGGTTCTCCGAGTGAGTAAATCAATCGGATGACCGCTTCGCCACATGGTCCTATAGTGAAGGGAGTGCCCTCACATGTAATCCTTGCTCCCTCAAATCCCCTACCAAAGTGTATGTGTATATTTTAGTCAGGGAAAGTTGGATTGGTTGAAGCCAAATCCATACCATGGGGGAAAGTTAAAATGAACTTCTGTGAACCGGCCATCTCAAAATAACTGTAAAAGATTGAAAACTAAATTGTCACTGCACTATAACTGACTGTAAGAATCTGCAATTGGAAATGAGCTTGTATTAGATTTCTATCTTTATTGATTTTTGAAATTTGAATTAAAAATTTGAACCCACATCCAACAACTTGGAAGTGTTAAGTGGGGTTCAAATGGATTTGAAAATTTAATTAAAAGAGGAAGTTTTGAATATGAATCCAACTTCAACAAATTTGGGTATGTTGAAAGATGGATTTAAATATTTTGAGAAGGATGATTCCATAGGTTCATGTTTGTTTGAATTTATATTTTTGATTTGAGGACCCTTCCCTTTGACAAATTTGGGTATGTTAAGGTAAGGTCAATTGATTTTTTTTTTTTTGTTTGGTGATTTTGGAATTTTACTTACTTAGCAAATTTGGGTATGCTAAGTGAAGTGCTTTGACAATGATTGTTTCATTTTTGGTGAATTATAGTTTGATTTTGGAAATTGGAATTCCCACTTAATAAATTTAGGTATGATAAGTGAAGAACCCAAGTGTGTTTTATTTGATTTTTGAAAATAGAATTCTCAGCAAGTTTGGGTATGCTAAGAAAATCCTAAGGTGTTTCATTTATTTTTGGATGTTCGATTTTTAAAAAAGTAGGATCCTTAGCAAATTTGGGTAAGCTAAGGAGATCCAAATGTGTTTCATTTTTGTTTTGATTTGTTTTTGTTCCAAAGTGGAGACTTTTCTTTGGCAAATATGGTATGCTAAAGATGAAGTTCCACTTAATTTTGTGAAATGGAAATTTCACTTAGCAAATTTGAGTATAATAAATGAAATTCCAAAATAGGTGTTCAAAATTTTGTTTTGTTTTGGTTTTGAAAATGAAAACTTTTCTTTAGAAAATTTGGTATGCTAAAGAACAAAGTTCCAAAGGTGTTTGAAAATTTTTGATTTTGAGTTTGGAAACTTCACAAAGCAAATTTGAGTATGCTAAATGGGGTTCTAAATGTGTTTCAAAAATTTTTGATTTTGAATTTGGAGACTTCACTAAGCAAACTTGAGTATGCTAATTGAAGTTCCAAATGTGTTTGAAAATTTTTTGTTTTGAATTTGGAAACTTCACTTAGCAAATTTGAGTATGCTAAATGAAGTTCCAAATGTGTTTGAAAATTTTGGATTTTGAATTTGGAGACTTCACTTAGCAAATTTGAGCATGCTAAATGAAGTTCCAAATATGTTTGAAAATGTTTTGGGTTTTGAGTTTGGAAACTTTACTTAGCAAATTTGAGTATGCTAAATGAAGTTCCAAATGTTTCTGAAAATTTTTGATTTTGAGATTGGAGACTTTACATAGTAAATTTGAGTATGCTAAATGAAGTTCCAAATATGTTTGGAAATTATTGATTTTGGATTTGGAGACTTCACTTAACAAATTTGAGTATGCTAAATGAAGTTCCAAATGTTTTTGAAAATTTTTTATTTTGAATTTGAAGACTTCACTTAGCAAATTTGAAAATGCTAAATGATGTCCCAAATGTTTTTGAAAATTTTTGATTTTGAATTTGGAGACTTCACTTAGCAAATTTGGGTATGCTAAATGAAGTTCCAAATGTGTTTGGAAATTTTTGATTTTGAATTTGGAGACTTCACTTAGCAAATTTAAGTATGCTAGATGAAGTTTCCAAAATTTGTTTGGCAATTTTTGGTTTTGGATTTGGAAACTTCACTTAGTCAAATTTAAGTATGCTAGATGAAGTTTCCAAAATGTGTTTGGAAAGTTTTTTGATTTTGGATTTGGAAACTTCACTTAGCAAATTTGAGTATGCTAAATGAAGTTTCAAATGTGTTTTGAATTTTGAAAATGTGATTATTAAGTTTTGATTTTTGAAAAGGAGTCTTCCATTTTACAAATTTGGGTATGTAAGAATGGAAGTTACTCTTATTTTTGAAATATGAAAGTTTTTTTTGTGTGTGATTATTGCTTTTGAAAGAGGGAGTTCCAACCTAATCATATGTGGGTGTTTATGGGATTTCCAAATGATTTTATTTTATGAAATCTTCATTCAACAAATTTGGGTGTATTGAATGAAGATGTTCATATGTACTTTTGGAAAATTTAACTTTTTTTTGAATGAAACTCTCATTCAATAGATGTGGGTGTATTGAATGAAAAGGTTCATATATGCTTTTTGAAAATTTTGATTTTAATTTTTTTTTTTTTTTGGAAAGATGATTGTTTATTTTTTTTGTAAATGAAAGCTTCATCAAAATGAGTTGAAGGAAGATGTTCATTTCTGCTTTTGGAAAATTAAATTTTGTTTGAAAATGAAACTTCCATTCAATTTGAATGGAGATGTTCATATGTGCTTTTTTGAAAATTTGGATTTTAATTTTTGGAAAGATGATTGTTCACTTTATTTTGAAAATGAAATCTTCATCAAAATGAATTGAAGGAAGATATTCATTTGTGTTGGAAATGATTGTTTATTTTATTTTTGAATATTCCTAAATATAACAATTACAATAATTCTTAGATGAGGGTGATTTAAGAAAATTTTGTGAAATATTTTATTATCTGCATTTTTAAAAGAGTGCTTTTATGAAAAAATTTATTTTGTCTTTATTAGTTTAGAATGAACCTTTCTTTATCAAAAAGATGATAAAGAGGAAGTCTTCAACTATTTTCTTTGTTTAGATTTTTATTTTTATTTTTAACCATTGGAGAACCCAATGGGGGTTTGAAGACCAACACGGGGTGAGATCCTAAAACCTAAAGATGTTGGCTAACTTAACTTAAGGATTAAATAAGCTAAGTGCCATGGAAAAAAAAGATAGTCTAGTGTTCATACAAAAGTACAAACCCATTATCGATACTTAGAGACAACGATCATTTACCAAAGATGGAGAGAGGAACCATCCCCAGTGGAGTCGCTAGAAAAATCTGTTGGTAAAATATTCTATATAATCACTTTCAATCTGTCAGTGGAAAGAAAGAATATAAAACTTTATCTTTTTAAGATGCCACATAGATCCACAGATGTACTTATTAAGGTGATCGGGTATGACATTAAGGAGAGGTGTACTATCTCGAAAGATGGAAGTCACCACCCTACAATGGACTTAATCACCAAAATAAGGACTCCTAAAGACGTTGGGTCTTCGAGGTGTACCAGAGATTCTTCCCCTACTTTACATGGAAAAGTAAAGCATGGTTTATTTTAAATAGGGTTCATTAAGTTCCCTACAAGGGCAAGCCACCAAAGTAAATTACATCCTAAGGAATGGGGATTCCTTAGGAAAACTCTTGATTAAGGTAAATGATCGTTATCTCTAAAGATTTCAATAGGAAATATCAATCGATTGGTTCATTTTTGAAGATCAAATGGGATTGATCAAAGAGATATTTATTATCAAAACCAAACAGAGATAAGTAGGAGATGTTCATGATTCTAGGAAACCTAGCAAGCACCTCAAACTATCCTATGATTGGGCTTTGCATTTTTCAAATTGATTAAATTTGTTTGAGCTAAATTTTTCATTAGAATGCTAGGGCTTATAATTCCATAATACAAGGTTATGGAAATGCCTAAGAGGAGAGAATTTATGCTTATGGTCCATAGAGGGAAAAACAACCTTAGAACCTAAATCTAGGGAGCTTTTGCGAAGGTCAAAAGCATAACCTAAATCTAAGGCATAAATGAGTATTTAGTTTGCTTCCACAAGAGAGGTCAAACCACTTGACTGCTTCGACTTACAACTGCCTGGGGGTGGCCCCAATTAACTCCTCCTATAATTTTAAATTCATGTAGGCAAGTCCTATGCTTTATGCAAGATAACTAGGCTGTTATTTATTTTAGAAAGAGACTAAGTCCTTAAACTCACTCTCTAAAGAGACTAGATCATGTAAAAGGCATGCTTCAAATGACCTAAATCTAATGCAATTCATATTTCATTTTTTTTTCAATTTTAGACATCATTTTGACTTAGGGTAATACAATTCATATGCCTAATGCATGAGAAATAAAGTTATTGGCCAAAATCAACGAGAAGGGAGGAGGTGTGTTTCCAGCATGGCTCTCATAAGTTAAGCCAAGTTTCTCTGGCAAAGGTGGAAGCCCTCCAATCAAGAGTGAAATAAGATGCATTTGTGCATGATGTTATAGAAGAAATACTCATCTAGCTAAGGAGTTGCTAATTATTTTATCTTGATTTTTAACCTAAGCTTTAGGTGAGGTTATGAGTTCTTTATTTTTAGTTTTGAGTTATTACACTGGGTAAAAGATTTGTTTTTTCCTAAGAGCCTAATCTTCATCTAGACCATACATAAAGCAAGGAAGAAACTAGAAAAAGGATGCCACTTAATGCACAAGCTAAACAAATCACCAATCAATTTATAAAGCTAAGCGCAAAAGAATAAGAGGCCAAATATGGTCGGGCACCACTGTACAAACCCGAAAACAAATTGGGTAGCTGAGCTCTACCCTTATACAACCCAAATTACAAATTAATTAAATACAATTAAGCAAGGAATTCATTGTTATGGGGGTCTTCAAGCTTCTTTTCTTCATTTCTTCATTTCTTCTTCTTTTCTTCTTTCTTTTTTGGTTCTTTCTTTTGGATGGTTGGAAGGTGGATGCTCTAAGGCTTCACATGGTGCATAAGATGAGATCCTATGACCAATGCTCATCCTAATCGCCATAAAAATCATTCCAAAATCCTAATTATAAAATTTACATAAAAACTAAAAGTAAATCTAGCTACCACCTTCAAAACTAAGGTTAGCTAAAAAAACCACCAAATCCCATGCATGTATATTTGACTTATCACCTTACACATGGGTGACTAAGTCCAGCTTGCCTATTGGATTATGCTTAAGGTATAAGCAGCAAGTAAAATATTTATATTTTTTATTATGATAGCCCTTAAGCACAAAAAATAATGGTTAGACTAAGATCATCCTACCATTCATTCTATGAGCATACACCCTAACATCAAGTATAAAATATATATCACAAAATAAAAGCAAGCATCAAACCATACACCGCCCTGACCTAAAGTTAGAAGTGGTGACATAGCCTAACGTGTTTGCTTTCGAGGTTTGTGTGGTATGCTTAGCTATAGCTTTAAATTAGGATTTTCTAAGTGTGAAGCATGTTCAACTTAGCGGAGGGTTTCATTTAAGTTATTTAATTATTTTAGATTGATTTTTATTTTATTTTTTGATTAGATTCAAGTGAATCCTATAATTAATTACTAAGTTATGAAGAGAGGGAAAGAGAAGAGGACTTCTCTTTCCTACCATAACTAGGTAATTTCTAAAGTTGAATCATATTTTTAATTTTGTTTAGTGAATAATTTATTATATGTTTTGATTAATCCTAAGTTTAGATAAATTCTAAACAAACCTATCTAAAAGAAAGGCACTTTATGATTAAGTAAAATGAACTAAATTCACAAAACACACATCACTACACTTCTTTCCCAACATGTATAACATGCATATGAATATCTCCTAAGCATATCTATACACACCAAATGAGAATATTTAGCACACTTCATGATGCATGGTAAGCAAGTTACTTAAGAAAATTTGAATTCTTATGATGCATGATTTTCATTAAGTAGAAAAGGGGCTTTCTTTTCCAATTTTCACATACACACATGAAAGTAAGAAAGACATAAGTGAGTATAGTGTCATTGTCAACCAGAGGTGTAAGGTATAAGACCTACTTGGGGCTACTTAAAGCCTCGTAACCTTGGGGTTGTCAAGACTAATATACCACTTTTCTTAAAAATAAACATGTGTACACAAGAAATGATTGGAAATGATTGAATGCAAAAGTTTGTTTTAGTTGATTTATTTTATGCAATAATGCAAGCATACCTTCTTGTAATAGCATAGGGATGAATAGGAAATGGGATTAAGCAAGTGTTAGGTTCTTTTCAAATGAACCATGCATCTTACCAAATCCTATTCAAAACTATACTAAAAGTGAAGAGAAAGAGAACCTACACTAAGCACATCTTTATATTTTATTCAAATGAAAGCTTATAATTAGAATATAAGTAGCACACTTTCAGTTTTGATAATTGATTCATATATTTTTGAAAATAATTTGAATTTAATAGTGATAATAGCCACTCATACTTTTACTTTAGCCAACACATACAAATTTGACATAAAGTAAACATTTTTATTTTACATTTGTATTTTGAAAAGTATGAATGCATGAAATCACATGACACACATATTTATCATGTTGGGGAAAGAACTAAATTAATGAAAGCATGTAAACACATTCACTTTAATTAAATCTTAAAGACAATCTTAAGAAATAAGAAAGTTTAAAGCAAATCAAAGCTTGTTTAAAGTGATTTTTATTTGAGTTTGAGTTTTATTTAATTTTGAAAATGTGAGTTGAGTTTGCTATTCCTAACCCATTCCCACATGTGTTTGACATTTTTTTGTTTAATTTTTAGATGATTAGATTCATTTTAAATTTTGATTAGGTTAGGGTATTAATTAAACAAGTTAATTAACCCTTACCTACACCACTTTAGCATAGCTAACCAAGTAATATAGAGCCAATGAGATGACATAAAATCTCACAAGGAATTTAAATTTGCAATGCTCCTAGGAAGAAAAGGGCCTAATGCAATTTGTCTCATGATTAATGGTTAATTAAGCTAAGGGGTTTAACTTAAGTAATTTCAAAACACCCCTCATATATGAGTTGGGTTTTGATTTCCTTAATTGAGCTTAGGCTCTTGAATACCTAAGCATCTACCCAAAGTAGGTTAATTAACTTTTGGAAGTTTTTTAAATTTTAAGAAATTAATTAGAAGGATAACTAATGAATTAACCTTTAATTAAGAAAGGATTAAGGAAATAAAAGGTGGTTTAGGGAATAGCTTTGGGGAAATGACCCAAAATGATTTCCTAAGCCACCTATTCACTGATCTAACCTTAATCAACTCTAATGATGGATTAAAACACTAATCCCACTCTTAATTATCCTTAATTACATAAGGAGGTTAATTAGAAAACATATTTGCAATTCCCACAATTAAGCCTTAAATAAATCCCAAGAAAATTAGAAAAGACAGAGGTCATCCCTTAAAACTTACCCAAGAAGTTTCAGATAAATCAGAAGATTAATTAAGAAGTAATTAACAAAATAAGATTTTCATTAAAACCTAAAATCAGAGAAAAGTATAATTCAAAATCCATTGAAATCATTTTAAAAATATTCTAGGTTGAATTATCTTTCCAAAAAAATTACCTTAAATTTTTTTGAATTTTATTGAGGGAAATATAAATTTTTGAAGGTTAGGAGATTAATTAAAATTAATTAAATCCCTAACTAATCCCCTCAGCTCATAGTGCGACATGCGGCGGTGGTTGTCAGTGTGCTTTACACACATCACACGGTGATGGGATCATTTAAATGTCGCATCAGGGTGGCAGCACGGCGACGGGACGCAGTTTGATCCTTGTCTTCGATCAAGGATCGAATGGCAAAGGATTACCCCATAGTTTTTAAAGGGATAAAGGATTTCTATAACCTATGGTTAATCTTGGCCATCCATCCAAAATGTGCTGATGGATGGCCAGGATCGCCCTAGTTCTTCCTTGAGGCTCAATATACACCATCCATGATCTAAGGGAAGATCTAAGCTCGATTGAGCTCAGATTGAAATGAGATTGTACCCACACCATCTAAGAATAATTACAAACCTATCTAATGAGGGATTTCACATGCCATGAACATTTCTTTCACAAAGGACCAACTCCTCCTAAGCACAGTGGTCAAAAAATTCCATACCTTGCTAGAGGTAATCAGAGGTGCTCGAACTCGATGAGGTAGCTTCATCTAGTGGAGATGAATCCCTGTTAAATGTTTCAAGCCTTAGGGTTGAGTAGACCTTTCTATGGACCAACACAACTTTCTCCCCTTTGCGTCTTTGATCCAATTCACCTCCTCCTTGCTTTGGGAACTTGAATGAGAGTTTGAGTGCACTCGACTTGATCCCTTGAGGGAGTGTGCAAGTGGAATTGGAGTAGTTTTAAGTGAGGAGGAAGTTAGGAATTCAGATGAGCTCCTCTATTTTCTAAGGAAGAAAATTGGGAAAGCTAAGATCTAAATCCCTCTTCGAAAGCCTAGGAATGCTCTCTGATGTTTCTTAACTCTCTCTAATGCTCAATCGAATGTGAGGATCATCAATTCAAATTGAATTAGGGGGAGTATATCTCCCTCTATGGCAAACGACTGAACACTTGGGTTGCTAATTTGATCCAATTTCCCATGTTGAAAGTGTGGTTTAAGCTGTTAGATCTTTGCACATGGTCGGTTTGATTTCTTGAGTGGATTGGTAACCTCCCATGTTCTTCAAATTGAGTGGTAAGAGGATTTTGAATTAGCCAATTTGAGCTAGGGGGTTGGGTTTTGCCTTGGGTCCATTTGGGCTGACCCAAACCCATTGGGTCAAGTGCACCACTCTCCATTTGGTTCACTTGAGCTATTAGGAAGGTATCAAGTTGATATGAAGAGGGCTTGACCAAATTACCCATGGATTAGACCAAATTTTTTTCTATGGCCTAGGGTAAAATGGTCATTTTGCTGATATTTTAATTTGGATATGTTGGGTATGTGGAGAAAATAGATTTGGCCAAGTTTCATGAGATTTGGAGTTCATTTGATATGGTTTGGTTCATGTTGACCTATTTAGGTCAAAATGGGTCGTCAAATTGGGTCAAACCAAGGGTTGGGTCAAGTTCATAAGAAATGTTTTGGTGGCTTTGGTTTGTTTCAAATTGGTTTAGCTTTGAATTTGGCTCATATGACTTCATTTAGGACAAATGGGTCAAGTTGACCAATTTGACCTATTTGACCTATTTGAGCTAGTTCAAGGGTAGGTTTAGGTTTGGTTAGTCATATTGAGTGGATTGGTATCTTTTTTCAATCAATTTTGGTTAAGTTTGAATTTGGCTCAACATGACCCCTTTAGTGTTGTTGGGTTCAAGGTCAAGGTCAATAGGTCTAGTTGGCCAATTGAGGCTTTGGTCAAGTTCAACAAGTGATTTGGAATGAACTTGACCCATTGGTTTGAGTCAATTTGTCTTAGATCAAGTTTTGACCCATTTTGACTTTTTAGGTCAAGTTGGGTCAACTTGGGTCAAGTGGCCAATTAGGTTAGGTTAGGCTCAAATGTTGACTTGATCAAGTTTAAATATAGGTCATGAAAGAACTTAGATCAATGGTTTCAATCAATTTGGCCTATGGTGGAAATTGGCTAGTTTATGTTTTATTTTGGGCTAAGTGTTGACTTGGTCAACCCTTAGGTTTGACTTGGTTTGACCCAATTTGGTTGATTGATCATCCCATAATGATTGTTGATCATTATGAGAGAAAAAGATGGGCTTAGATCAATCCAATTTAGTTAGGATTAGAATTTGGCTCATAAGGGTACTTTATGTCACTTTGGGTCAAGCGAGCCTAACTGTGTCAAATGGCTTCGTCAAAGTTTGATTTGAGTTTGATTGAATTTGTATATGGACTTATGATTGAAATATAAATCCATTTGCAAGTGGTTTGGAGTCAAATGGGTTGTGATTCATTTGCCAACTTCATATTCAAAGGAAGAATATGAAAGGATTTGGGGTTTGATATTTGGATTAATTTTTGATTTGGTGATTGAAGTTTGTATTTATATTTGGATTCAAGATTGTAGGGTTGATTGAATCATCAAGAAAAATTAAGATTTTGGCTTGATTTTAAGTTGATTTATCTAAGTTCAAGATTTTGACTTGAAAGGCTTAGATTGGATTTTGAGTGGATTTGAGTTTGATTTTTGGAGTTGGTTTTGATTGTTTGAATTTATTTATATTTCATTTATATATGTGAATTAAAATGAAAATATAAATGGATCATGAAAAAATTTCAAGGATTTGAAGTGATTTGATCATGATTTAGGCTAAGTCTTTTAAAAGGACTTAGGAAATATTTGGTGTTTGGAGCTTGAATTTTAGAATTTGGTTTGATTGATTTATATTTATATTTCATTTATATATGTGAATATAAATGAGAATATAAATGAGTTGTGAGAAAATCTCAAGGATTTGAATTGATTTGAAGATGATTTATATTAAGTCCTTAAGAGATGATTAAGGACTTAGGAAAATTTTGGGATTTTTTAATTTGAATTCTTGAATTTTATTTGATTGATTTGAATTTACATTTCATTTATATATTGAATATAAATGAGAATATAAATGGATTATGAGAAAATCTTAAGAAGAAAATTAAGGACTTAAGAGATTTTTTTTTAAGCTTGGAATTTCAAACATGGATTTCACTCATGAATTTCAATCATGGATTTTAATCATATGGAGTTGATTTTGAGTTTGGAGAAAATAAAATAAGATTGATTTGGAGTTTGACTTGAAGGAAGGAAGGTGAGGAATGGTTCAAGCTAAGGGTAGGCAAATTTTTCCTAACACCCATAAGGCATGACCTATTCCTATGGCTAACCCTTCTAAGTCTCTAGGGTTAGGTTAAGTGTCCACCTAATCACTAGATGTGTCTTAAGACTAAGGAACTCTTAAAGTCCAAGAGGGATCCTATGTCTAAGATAGAGGTGTTGAGAGCTCATCCTAAAAATGAGGTCAACAGGCTCAAATGGATTTAGAATAGATTTTGAGTTTTGATTGAAACGAGAATTTTTTTGGATATAGAATCCACTTTCAACAAATTTGGATATGTGGAAAATGAGTTCAAATATTTTTTGAAGAGATGCTTCCATAGGTTCATGTTTGAATTTTGGTTTTTTTTTTGGGGGTTTTCGGAATTCACTCACTTAGCAAATTTGGGTATGCTATGTGAAGTGTTTGAAAATAATTTCTTCTTTTTCTTCATTTGCTTTGTTTTGTGAATCATTTATGATTTTGAAAAATGGAGTCCTCATTTAGCAAATTTGGGTATGCTAAAATGAAGAATTCAAATGTGTTTTGTTTTGAAAATTTTTGAAAATAGGATCCTTAGAAAATTTGAGAATGCTAAGAAAATCTTAATGTGTTTCTTTTGATTTTTGATTTGATTTTGAAAATAAGATTCTTAGCAAATTTAGGTATGCTAAGAAAATCTTGATGTGTTTCTTTTTGAAGATTTTGATTTTGAAAAATAGGATCCTTAGCAAATTTGGGTATGCTAAGGAAATCCTAATGTGCTTCTTTTGATTTTATTTATTTGATTTTGAAAAGTAGGGTCCTTAGCAAATTTGGATATGCTAAAAAAATCCTAATGTGTTTCTTTTGTTTTGGATTTTATTTTAAAAATATGATTCTTAACAAATTTATGTATGCTAAGAAAATCCTAATGTGTTTCTTTTATTTTGGATTTCATTTTTGATAAATAGACACTTCATTTTAGAAAATATGATATGTTAAAAAATGAAGTTCTAATGTGCTTCTTTTAAAAATTTTGTTTTGAAAAGGGAGACCTCACTTTAGCAAACATGGTATGCCAAAATGAAGTTTCAAATGTGTTTTGAAAATTTTTTTGTGAAATGGGGATTTCACTTAGCAAATTTTAGTATGCTAAATGAAATTCCAAAAATGTGTTTCGAATTTTTGTTTTCAATTTTGGAGACTTCACTTTAGGAAATATGATATGTTAGAATGAAGTTCCAAATGTGTTTTGAAAAATATTTGTTTATGTTGATTTTGAAAAGAGAGATTTCCATTTAACAAATTTGGGTATGTGAGATGGAAATCAATTTTTGAAAAGAGGAAATCTCAACCTAATCATATATGGAATATGTTAAGTGGGAATTCAAAATAATTTCATTTTATTTGGAAATGAAATCTTCATTCAATAAATTTGGGTAAATTGAATGGAGATGTTCATATGTGCTTTTGAAAAATTTATTTTTTATTTTGTTTGAAAATGAAACATCCATTCAATAAATGTGGGTATATTGAATGGAGAGGTTTTATATGTGCTTTTGGAAAATTTATTTTTGATTTTGTTTGAAAATGAAACATCCATTCAATAAATGTGGGTATATTGAATGGAGAGGTTTTACATGTGCTTTTGAAAATTTTATTTTTGATTTTGTTTGAAAAGGTGAAAATTCTAACTTAGCATATGTGGAATGTGTTGAATGGAATTTCAAAGTTGTAATTTTTGTTTGAAGATGTAACATCCATTCAACACATTTGAATGTATTGAATGGAAAAATCCATCTTCAAATGTTGTGCTTTTTGAAAGTTTATGATTGCTGGAATTTTTACTTTTGAAATGTTCCTACATATGACAATTATAAAAATTGTTACATGTAATGCAAATATTTTATTAAGTGTATTTTAAAAAAGTGCTTTTGGAAATTGAGACTTTTATGAAGAATTTATTTTTATTTATTATTTAGAATGAACATTTCCTTATCATAAAAATGATAAGGAGAAAGTCTTTAAATATTTTCATTTTATTAGATTTTTATTTTCACCCATTGGAGAACCCAACGGGGGTTTTAAGACCAACATAGGGTGAGGTCCTAAAACCTAAAGACATTGGATAGCTTAACGTAAGGATGAAATAAGCCAAGTGCCAATGGAAAGAAAGATAGTCTTGGATTCATACAAAAGTACAAACCCACTACCGATACTTAGAGACAATGATCATTTACCAAAGATGGAGGAGAAAGTGTCAAAAAATCAGGTTGAAAATTTATTAGACATTTTCTAAGAGTAATACTTCCATCTTCAATCTATGTGGATAAAAATGAAGATAGAAATATACTCTTTGCATTTGGACACCACGTGGATTTGTAGATGTTCTTATTAGGGTGATGGGTATGACATCGAGGAGAGGTGCACTATCTTAGAAGATAGAAGTCACCACCTGACTATGGACCTAATCACCTGAATAAGGACTCCTAAGGACAATGGGTCTGCATATGTACCAGAGATTCTTCCCCTACTTTACATGAAAAAAGTAAAGCAGGATTTATTTTAAATCGAGTTCGTTAAGTTCCTATGGAGGCAAGCCCCATAGTTAATTACATCCTAAGGAATGAGATTCCTTAGGAATACTCTTGATTTAGGTAAATGATATTTATCTCCAAAGATTTCAATATGTAGGACTATCAATCGATTAGTTTATTTTTAGCAAATCAAGTGTGATTGATCTAAGGGAGAGAGTTATTATCGAAGCCAAAGGAAGATAAGTAGGAGATGCTCATGATGCTAGGAAACCAAGCGAGCATCTCAAACTATCCTATGGTTGGGCTTTATGTTTTTGAAATTGCATTATTTATTTGAATTGAAATTTTATTTAGAAATTTAGTACTTATAATTCCATAATACAAGGTTATGGAAATGCCTAAGAGGTGAGGATTTATACTTATGGCCAGCAAAGGGTAGAAGTAATCTCAACCTAAATCTAGGGAGCTTTGGCGAGAGCTAAAAGCATGACCTAAATCTAAGGCAAAAATGGGTATTTGGTTTACCTCCATAAGAGAGAAGAAACCACCTAACGGTTGGAGTTAGAACTGCCTAGGGGTGGCCTCCAACTAACTCCTCCCACTTTTTTAAATTCATGTAGTCAAGTCTTATGTTTATGCAAGATAGTAAGGTTGTTATTTATTTAAAAGGAGACTATGTCCTTAAACACACTCCCTAAAGAGACTAGATCATGTAGGGGTATGAAAAATGACCTTCATCTAATGCAAATCATATTACATTTTATTTTTATTTTTGGACAATCATTTGACTCAGGCTTATAGGATTCATATGCTTAATGCATGAGAAATAAGATTATGGGCCAAAATCAATGAGAAGAGGGAGGTGTATTTCCACCATGGCTCTCAAAGGTCAAGCCAAGTTCTCTGGCAAAGGTGGAAGCCCTCCAATCAAGAGTGAAATATGCTTTTATGCATGATGTTAGAAAAGAAATACTCATCTAGCTAAGGGGTTGTTAACTCTTTTATTTTGATTTTTAGCCTAAGCTTTAGGTGAGGTTATGAGTTCTTTATTTTTAATTTTGAGTTGTTTAATTTAGTAGAAGATTTATTTTTTCCTAAGAGCCTAATCATCATCCAGGCCATACATCAATAAAGGAAGGAACTAGGAAAAGGATGCCATCTTAATGCACAAGCTAAACAAAACAACAAATATTTTACAAAGCTAACGCAAAAGAATAAAAGACAATTTGTGGTCGGGCTCCACTGCACAAACCTGAAAAAAATTGGGTAGCCGAGCTCTACCCTTATACAACCTGGATTATAAATGAATTAATTACTATTAATCAAGGAAATTCATGTTATGGGGGTCTTCATTGTTCACTTCTTCATTCTTCTTTTCTTCTTTATTCTTCTTTTCTTCTTTCTTCTTTGGTTCCTTCATTTGGATGGTTGGAATGTGGATACTCCAAAATCTTCACATGGTACATAAGATGAGATCTTATGACCAATGCTCATCCTAATTCCCATACAATCATTTCAAAATCCTAATTGTAAAATTACATGAAAAGGAAAAGTAAATCTAACTAACACTTGTAAAATAGAGATTATCTAAACAAACCATACAAATCCCAAGCATGTATATTGGACCATGCACCCCACACATGGATAACCAAGTCCACTTGGCCTATTGGATTATGCTTAGGGGTATAAGCACCTGCACAATAGAAGTAGATATATATTTTTTATTACAGCATCCATTATGTACAATCCCCTGCATAAAATAATGATTAGACTAAATCGTCCTACCATTCATTCCACACACATACACCCTAATATCAAGACTAGAAATAATACATCAAAACATAAAAGTAAACATCAACCCATGCATCACCCTAACTTAAAACTAGAAGTGATGACTTAGCTTAATATGTGCTATTTAAGGTTTGTGTGCTATGCTTAACTAGGCTTTAAAGTTTAGATTTCCTAAGTATGAAAATGTTCTACTTAACTAGGCTTTAAAGTAATTTCTAAAGTAGATTCATGTTTGATTTTATTTAGTGAATGTTCTATTATGTGTTTTAATTAATCCTAAGTTTAGATCAACTCTAAACTAACCCATTCAAAACGAAAGGCATTTTAAGATTAAGTAAAGTGAATTAATATCACAAAACACACATTACTTCATTTCTTTCCCAACATGTATAACATGCATATGAATGAATCCTAAGCATATCTATACATGCAAATGGAAATGTTTAGCACACTTTATGATGAATGCTAAGAAATATTACTTAAGAAAATTTGAATGCTTTATGATGCATGATTTTCATTAAGTAGAAAAGAGGGGTTTCTTTTATCCATTATTTACACACATGTGTATGCATGAAAGGCATAAGTGAGTACAGCATCATTGTTAGCACCAAGGGTGTAAGGTACAAGACCTACTTATGGCTACTTAAAGCCTCGTAACCTCAGGGTTGTCCAGACTAATATACCACTTTCCTTAAATACAAACACATGTACAAAAGAAATGAATGGAAAAAGAAAGATGCAAAAATTTGTATTTGTTTGTTTGTTTTGTTTATGCAATTTATATGTACAAGTGTGGATGTCCTTCTTAAGTAATAGCATAGAAATGAATAATAATGGGGTTAGGTAAGTGTTGTGTTCATTTCAAATGAACTTAAACTTTGCCAAATCCTATTCAAAACTATGCTAAAAGAAAAGGGAAGGAAAGCCACACTATGCACATCTTCATATTTATATCCACATGCAAGCTTATAAATAATTATAAGTTGCACACTTTCAGTTTTAGGTGTTTGATTTATAGATTTTGAAAATAGTTTTGGATTTAGTAGTGATAATAGCCATTCATATTTTTTACTTTAGCCAAAATATGCAATTTGACATAAAGAAAATATTTTATTTTCAATTTGACTTTGAAAAGGTATGAATGCATGAACTTCATATGACATATACATTTAGCATGCTAGGAAAGAAATAAAGTGATGAAAGCAATGAAAATTCATTCACCCTAATTAATTCCTAAAGACAATCCTATGAAATAAGAAAGTTCAAAGTGAATCAAAGTTTGTTTAATGTGATTTTTGTTTTGAATTTTCTTTATGTTTGATTTAGAAAATGTGAAAGAATGTTTGCTGGTCCTAACCCATTTCCCCCATATGTGAGTTAATTTAGTTTATTCTTAGGATCATTAGGTGATTTTTATATTTTATATAGGTTAAGGTGTAAATTAAGTGTGTTAATTACCCCTTACCTACACCACCTAGGAAAATTTAATCAAATAATTATGAGCTAATGAGATGACATAAAATCACACAAAGAATTTAAATCAACAATACACTAGGAAAGAAAAGGGCCTAATGTACTTAGCTCATGATTAATGATTAATTAAACTAAGGGGTTTAATTTAACTACTTTCATAACCCCTATCACACATGTGAGTAGGATTTTGATTTCCTTAATGTACTTAGGTTATTGAACACCTAAGCATCTACCAAAGATAAATTAGTTAAGTTCGAAGGTTTTAGAATTTTATCAAATTAATTAGGTTAGTAATTAGTGAATAAATCCTTAATTAAGTTCAGATTAAGGAAGAAAGAGGGGGTTTAAAGAATAGCTTAAGGAAAATATCCCAAAATTTTTCCTAATCTTCCTGTTCACTTAAAAAACCCTTAATTAACTCAATCAAGGGGTTAAATCACTAATTACACACTTAATTAAACTTAATTATATTAAGAGAGTAATTAGAAATTAATTTAGAAATTCCTCTAACTAAACCATCAATAAATCCCAAGGAAATTAGGAGAGGTAGAAGTCATCCTACTAATCATACACAAAAAGTTTAGAATTAATCAGTGGGGTAATTAGTGAGTAATTAGAAAAATAAAATCCCCAATAAAACCCAAATCTAGAAAATAAGATTGTTCAAAATCCATCAAAATCTATTTTATAATATTCTACCTTTAATTATCTTTCATATGCAATTTATTTCATATTTTTCTGATTTTTCTACACTTTGATATGAATATTTGAAGTTTCCTTGATTAATTAAGTAATTAATCCCTTAATTATAAACCTAATTCCGCCAGCGCCACATGGAGGCTGACGCGACGCTTTCCACATGGTGCGACTAGATTTGCTATTTAAGTTGTCACATCATAGCATCGCATCAGCGGTGGTACTATGCACTTTCTCCCTGTCTGTCCGATCAAGGATCGGATGGATGAGGTTAAATTTGTGGTTCTAAAGGATTAAAATGTGGGATCTACGTGTTTTAATCAAGGCCGTCCAAACAAAATGCGTAGATGGATGGCCCATGATTCTCCTCTAATCTTCTTTGTGAGAGATGGCCACCGTCCATCTTCCAAGGGGAGATCCGAGCACGATTGAGCTAAGATTGAAACAAAATTCAACCCATACCTTCACCATGCAAGGGATATCACATCCAATGGCTAGATTTTAATGAAGTAGAAATTCCTTTCACAAAGGACCTCACTACATCTAACCTAAGCTCGGTTTCATGGCTTACCTCATCGGAGGCTATCACTGGCGCTCGATTCCCTTGGAGAAGCTTCGTCTAGTGGAGATGAAGCTTTGTTGAAGTTTTGAGGCCTTAAAATTGAATGGATTTTCCTAGAGGCCAACTTCACCTTCACTTGAGCTCAGTCTTGATCAAGAGTAGTCCTCCCTTGCCTTAGGAACTTCAATGAAGCTTGGAGTGAGTTCAATTTGATCCTCTGATGTTGCTGAAAGGAGGAATTTGCTTGGTATTGAGTGTGGAGTAAGTTGGATTTCAAGTGGAGCTCCCCTATTTTTAGTCTATGAAAATTGAGAAAATGGACATTTAATTTCACTCTAGAAGCTTGGGATAACTTGACAATAGCTCCTCCGGCTTCCCCAAGGTCAATTGAGTGTGATAGCTTGAAATTAAAGTGAAATTAGGGGGAGTATATCTTCCCCTAGAGCAATCAGACGATCGAGCCTTCTCTTGCCATTTTTGATCAATACACCTCATGCAATGGGTTGTTAGTCCACTTAGGGCTTGCACATGGGTCGTTTTGGCCAGAGAGAGGTAGTGGGAAAGTGGCCATGTGTTTAATTGAGTGGAGGAAGGATTTCCATGTGATCAATTTGAAGGAGGCGGTCGGTTTTGACCTTGGGTTGGGTTGGGCTGACCCAAACCCAATGGGTTAGGTGCACCACACTCGCTAGTGTCCACTTGGTCCACTAAGAGGGTGCCAAGTGGTCATGAAGAGGATTTGACCAAGTTCCATGTGAATTTGGCCAAAATTTACCCTATGGCCTAGGGGTGAATGGTCATTTGGCTTGGGTTTCAATTTGAATATGTTTAGTATGATTGAAAAATGGGTTAGGCCAAGTTTCAATGGATGGATTTAGAGTTGATTTGATATGATTTGGCTCATGTTGACCCATTTAGGTCAAAATGGGTCAACTTGGGTCAAGTTGACCAATTGGTCAAATTGGGTTAAACCAAGGGTTGGGTCAACTTCATGTGACCATTTGAAATGTTTTCGTGGCTTTCGTTTGATTCAACTTGGTTTATATTTGATTTTGGTTAAATTGAGTTCATTTAAGTCAAATGGGTCAAGTTGACCAATTTGACCCATTTGACCAATTTGACCCATTTGACCTATTTGGGTTAGGTCATGGATTGACTTAGGTTTCATTGGTCATATGAACTAGATTGGTATCTTTGTTGCCAATCAATTTTGATCCAATTTGATTTTGGCTCAATATGACCTTTAGGTCAAGTTCGGTTCATGTTCAATTGGGCTAGGTTGGGTCTAGTAGGCCAATTGAGGCTTTGGTCAAGTTGAACAAGTAATTTGGAATGAACTTGACCCATTAATTTTAATCAATTTGGCTTAGATCAAGTTTTGAAATATTTTGACTTTTTAGGTCAAGTTAGGTCAACTTGGGTCAAGTGGCCAATTGGGCTAGGTTAGGCTCAAATGTTGACTTGCTCAACTTCAAACATTGGTCATGAATTGGTATTGATCAATGGTTTCAATCAATTTGGCCTATGGTGGGTTTTGGCTTTGTTGGGTTTCATTTTGGTCAAATGTTGACTTGGTCAACCTTTAGGTTTGACTTGGTTTGACCCAATTTGAGTGATTGATCATCTTATGATGATTGTTGATAATGATGAGAGGTTTAGATGGGCTTAGTTTAACCCAATTTGGTAATTAAATTTTTGCTGCCAAAACTCAATTAAATTAGTTGATTCAACACTATTATATGTTAAATAATTAAATTCAAAAAGTTTTGATCCATTCAAATATAAATCATGAAAAATACAAATGACATATAATCAATTTATTTCAAGACAAATCTAAATTAAGTGAATCCAATATTAAATAATATTAATGATTGAAAGACAAAATAAACTTAAAGTTTTGATTAATCTTTTGAATTACAAATGCCAAATTTTAACCAAATTAAATCAACCCTAATTCAATTGATTT